>SJYA01000574.1:0-59323 GCA_006410615.1 Neotragus moschatus | reverse complement strand
GTACTTTTCTAAGAATTTGTCCATTTCTTCCAAGTTGTCCATTTTATTGGCATATAGTTGCTGATAATAGTCTCTTATGATCCTTTGTATTTCTGTGTTGTCTGTTGTGATCTCTCCATTTTCATTTCTAATTTTATTGATTTGATTTTTCTCCCTTTGTTTCTTGATGAGTCTGGCTAATGGTTTATCAATTTTATTTATCTTTTCAAAGAACCAGCTTTTGGCTTTGTTGATTTTTGCTATGGTCTCTTTTGTTTCTTTTGCATTTATTTCTGCCCTAATTTTTAAGATTTCTTTCCTTTTACTAACCCTGAGGTTCTTCATTTCTTCCTTTTCTAGTTCCTTTAGGTGTAGAGTTAGGTTATTTATTTGACTTTCTTTCTTGTTTCTCCAGGCAAGCCTGTATTGCTATGAACCTTCCCCTTAGCACTGCTTTTACAGTGTCCCACAGGTTTGGGGTTGTTGTGTTTTCATTTTCATTCATTTCTTTGCATATTTTTATTTCTTTTTTAATTTCTTCTGTGATTTGTTGGTTATTCAGCAGTGTGTTTTTCAGCCTATATATGTTGGAATTTTTAATAGTTTTTCTCCTGTAATTGAGATCTAATTTTACTGATTTCATTCAGAAAAAATGCTTGGAATGATTTCAATTTTTTTTTTTTTTAATTTACCAAGGCTAAATTTATGGCCCTGGATGTGATCTATCTTGGAGAAGGTTCACCTTTTGAGAAAAAGGTGAAATTCATTGTCTTGGGGTGAAATGTCCTATAGATATCAATTAGGTCTAATTGGTCTATTGTATTGTTTAAAGTTTGGGTTTCCTTGTTAATTTTCTGCTTAGTTGATCTATCCATAGTTGTGAGTAGGGTATTAAAGTCTCCCACTATTATTTTGTTATTGTTAATTTCCTCTTTCATACTTGTTAGCATTTGCCTTACATATTGTGGTGCTCTGCTCTACGTTGTGTGCATATATATTTTTGTTATATCTTCTTCTTGGATTGAATCTCTGATCATCATGTAGTGTCTNCTATCCATAGTTGTGAGTAGGGTATTAAAGTCTCCCACTATTATTTTGTTATTGTTAATTTCCTCTTTCATACTTGTTAGCATTTGCCTTACATATTGTGGTGCTCTGCTCTACGTTGTGTGCATATATATTTTTGTTATATCTTCTTCTTGGATTGAATCTCTGATCATCATGTAGTGTCTTTCTTTGTCTCTTTTCACAGCCTTTGTTTTAAAGTCTATTTTATCTGATATGTGTATTGCTACTCCTGCTTTCTTTTGGTCTCTATTTGCATGAAATACCTTTTTCCAGCCCTTTACTTTCAGTCTGTATGTGTCCCTTGTTTTGAGATGGATTTCTTGTAGACAACATATACAGGGGTCTTTTTTTTTTTTTTTATCTATTCAGTCAATATTTTGCTTTTGGTTGGAGCATTCAACTTATTTACATTGAAGGTAATTATTGATAAGTATGATTCCATTGCCATTTACTTTATTGTTTTGGGTTCAAGTTTATACACCTTTTCTGTGTTTCCTGTCTAGAGATGATCCTTTAGAATATGTTGAAGAGCTGGTTTAGTGGTGCTGAATTCTCTCAGCTTTTGCTTGTCTGTAAAACTTTTGATTTCTCCTCCATATTTGAATGAGATCCTTGCTGGGTACAATAATCTGTGCTATAGATTATTTTCTTTCATCACTTTAAGTATGTCCTGCCATTCTCTCCTGGCCTGAAGAGTTTCTATTGAAAGATCAGCTGTTATCCTTATGGGAATCCCCTTGTTTGTTAATTGTTGTCTTTCCCTTGCTCCTTTTATATTTGTTCTTTATATTTGATTATGTTAATTTGATTAATATGTGTCTTGGAGTGTTTTGCCTTGGGTGTATCTGTTTGGGACTCTCTAGGTTTCTTGAACTTGGATGATTGTTTCCTTTCCCATTTTAGCGAAATTTTCAACTATTATCTCCTCAAGTATTTTCTCATGGTCTTTCTTTTTGTCTTCTTCTTTTGGGACTCCTCTCTGTTTTGGATGTTGGGGCATTTAACATTGTCCCAGAAGTCTCTGAGATTTTCTTCATTCTTTCAATTAGTTTTTCTTTTTTCCTCTCAGTTTCATTTATTTCTAGCATTCTTCTTCTTATTATTATTATTTACTTTACAATATTGTATTAGTTTTGTCACACATCAACATGAATCCACCACGGGTGCATACGTGTTCCCATCCTGAACCCCTGTCCCACCTCCCCCCACGCACACACCATCCCTCTGGGTCTCTACCTCACTTATCCTATCTTCTGCCTCCATTATACTACTGTTGGTTCCATCCAGAGTGTTTTTGATATAATTTAATAATTTATTGCATTATTCATTATATATTGACTCTTTTTTATTTCTTCTAGGTCCTTGTTAAACCTTTCTTGCATCTTCTCAATCCTTGTCTCCAGGCTATTTATCTGTAACTCCATTTTGTTTTCAAGATTTTGGATCATTTTCACTATCATTATTTGGAATTCTTTATCAGGTAGATTCCCTATCTCTTCCTCTTTTGTTTGGTTTGGTGAGCATTTATCCTGTTCCTTACCTGCTGGGTATTTCTCTGCCTTTTCGTCTTGTTTATATTGCTGTGTTTGGGGTGGCCTTTCTGTATTCTAGCAGTTAATGGAGTTCTCTTTATCGTGGAGTTTCCTCACTGTGGGTGGGGTTGGACAGATGGCTTGTCAAAGTTTCCTGGTTAGGGAAGTTTGTGTCGGTGTTCTGATGGGTGGAGCTGGATTTCTTCTCTCTGAAGTGTAGTGAAGTGTCANATCCTGTTCCTTACCTGCTGGGTATTTCTCTGCCTTTTCGTCTTGTTTATATTGCTGTGTTTGGGGTGGCCTTTCTGTATTCTAGCAGTTAATGGAGTTCTCTTTATCGTGGAGTTTCCTCACTGTGGGTGGGGTTGGACAGATGGCTTGTCAAAGTTTCCTGGTTAGGGAAGTTTGTGTCGGTGTTCTGATGGGTGGAGCTGGATTTCTTCTCTCTGAAGTATAGTGAAGTGTCAAGTATGAGTTATGAGATGTCAGTGGGTTTGGTGTGACTTTGGGCAGCCTGTATATTGAAGCTCAGGGCTATGCTTCTATGTTGCTGGAGAATTTGTGTGGTATGTCTTACTCTGGAACTTGTTGGCCCTTAGGTGGTGCTTGGTTTCAGTGTAGGTATGGAGGCATTTGATGAGCTCCTATCAATTAACATTCCTTGGAGTCAGGAGTTCTCTGGTGTTCTCAGGATTTGGACTTAAGCCTCCTGCCTCTGGTTTTCAGTCTTATTCTTACAGTAGCCTCAAGACTTCTCCATCTATACAGCACCGATGATGAAACATCTAGGTTAAAGATGAAATGTTTCTCCACAGTGAGGGATACCCAGAGAGGTTCACAGAGTTACATGGAGAAGAGAAGAGGGAGGAGGGAGATAGAGGTGACCAGGAGGAGAAGAGGGGGAATCAAAAGAGGAGAGAGCAAGCTAGCCAGTAATCACTTCCTTATGTGCTCTCCACAGTCTGGACCGCTCAGAAATGTTCACGGATTATACAGAGAATAGAAGAGGGAGGAAGGAGACAAAGGTGGCCAGGAAGATAAAGGGGGAAATCAAAAGGAGAGAGACCGATCCAGCCAGTTATCAGTTCCCTAAGTGTTCTCCACAGTCCAGAACACACAAAGAAATTGACAGAGTTGGATAGAGAAGAGAATGGGGAGGGAGGCGATAGATGCAACCTGGTGGAGAAAAAGGAGGGTCCAAAGGGAGAGAGAGCCGTCAAGCCAGTAATCTTGCTTGCAAGTAAAAATAGGTACTGAAGATTGTATTCTTAAAGGTACAAAATTGACAACAAATACCAAAAATCAAAAATTAAAAATCTAGAGTGGAGGTTCGATTCTCAAAAATACAATATTAAAGAAAATAACAAAGTCACAAAAATTATAAAATATATACAAAGTTTGCTTTAAAAAATAGGGTCTTTTTTCACAAAGTAATAATAGGCTATAAAAATGAAAATTAAAGGAATAATAGAGGACTTAAAATATATTTTTTTAATTTAGAAAATGATAGTAGTAAAATATATCTAGCACTTTCTCTGGTGTTGTGTGGACAGTGTGGGATCAGTTCATTTTCAGATAGTTCTTTGATCTGGCTTATACTTCTCAAGATCTATAGGCCCCTTCCTATGTAGTCAGTTCCAACTACAGGGTTTAATCCTATTGCATCTGTCACTTCCAGGGCTGTTCCCTCTTTTCATTTTAGCTTCTGTTTGCTGGTCTCTTCAGTGTCCAATTTCCGCCCTGACACAAGGGGGCGGTGGTGGACACTTTTTTAAGCTCATTTGTTAAGTCGTGCTGTGGGAAGGGAGGGATGCTGCAAACAAATAACACTGGCATGTGCTCGCAGTGTCTTGGCTACACTGGGTTTGGCCCCACTCACGGCATGTGTGCTTTCCCTGTCTACACTGCTTAGGCTCTAGGTTGCTCTGCTGGGAACTTTCTGAGGCCAGCCCTGGGTTGTATGCACTTCTCAGGTCTAAGTTGCTCAGGTTCAGGTATTCATTTACTCCACAAAGGCACAGACTCGATTGGGCCTGCATTTTGTGGCCTTCCCATGTCCGAGCATCTCAGGTGACCAGGTGCTTGGCGAGCACGGTCGCTGAGACTTGTCACCTCCCCCGTCCCTGCTGCTCAGTTTTCTGGGTATACAACCAGCGCACCTTCTCAGGTGCGCTGTGTATTTCTTCTGGGAAGCTGATCTCTGGCTGTGACCCTCCTGGAGGATGTCGACCATCCAGAATCCCAAGAAATCTTGGTTAGCAATGAAGCATGCTTGCAGTTAGTAAATGATGCCTCTCTGGGTCTGCAATTGCCCCCTTCCAGCTCTGGTTGCCCTCACCTGCCTGTCTCCCGCAGGGGATGGGCTGGTCTGCAGCCAGCTAGCTCTGCTCAGGCCTTTGTTCTGTGAGCGGGCCTGGCGGTGTCTTGAAGTGAAGTAAAGTAAAGTTGCTCAGTCTTGTCCAACTCTTTGCGACCTCGTGGACTATAGCCTGCTAGGCTCCTCTGTCCATGGGATTCTCCAGGCAAGAATACTGGAGTGGGTTGCCATTTCCTTCTCCAGGGGATCTTCCCAACCCAGGTATCGAATCCAGGTCTCCTGCATTGCAGACAGATGCTTTAACTTCTGAGCCTTTCTCAGGATAGCTATCCCACAATCTGGTTTTCTATCTTAAGTTAGTTCCCTCAGCTTGCCTTTGGGGCATTCAGGCCCATTCCTTACTCTAAGCATTGCAGCTCGTACCTCCCTGCCCAGCCCCCTCTTGTTAGTGGCGGATGCCAGTATCTGCGATGTTTCACCCCTGGGAGTTACCACTGGGCATATAACCTGTGGGTTTTAATTATTTATTTTTCCTCCTGGTTATGTTGCCCTGTAAGGTTCCAAGGCTCACTACACACTCGCCAGTGAGAGTGTTTCGTAGTATTTGGAAACTTCTCTCTTTTTTAAGACTCCTTTCCCAGGATGGATCTCTCTCTCTGCCTCTTTTGCCTCTCTTTTTATCTTTTATATTTTTTCCTACCTCCTTTTGAAGACAATGGTCTGCTTTTCTGGGTACCTGATGTCCTCTGCTAGCATACAGAAGTTGTTTTGTGAAATTTACTCAGTGTTTAAATGTTCTTTTGTGGGGGAGAAAGTGGTCTCCCTGTCCTATTCCTCCACCTTCTTAGGACCACCTGTCTGAACATTATTTTCATTTAGGAGAAACATTTAGGAGATGTTTCCTTTTGAATTGGTCTCAAATAGAGACATTGTTTTTTCATAGAAATGTAAATAATGACTTTAATTTTATGTCTTATGGAGAACATAACTTTTCCCACCATCTTACAGATTGTCATAATCTAAGACCCTAAATGAAACCAGTTGTGGCATAGGAAACAGGATACAGAATTAATTACTTAACTCACTTTCAGCTTAATGGAAGGGTTCATTTTAGAAAAGTAAAATTGCCTTAAGAACACAGTTATTGTTTCAGCAAAAACTCTTCATTAACAATAAATATGATTTGCATTGTATAGCACAAAGATTTTAATTTTCAAGTTTACAAAATGGTAGACATATTATTCCTGAATTTCTTTAGGCATTTACTTTTCCGATATATGGGTTGGAAGCATTACATCCCACAAACTGTAACAATTTTTTAAACTACTGGCTACAGAATATTACTATAAACTGCATTTCCTCTCTAATTATAAATCACATCTGCATTGAAAGAATGCTGTCTTCAAAGAAAATGTATAGATATAGAATTTTATAATTAATAGAATCATAGATACAGATGGTGATTGCAGCCATGAAATTAAAAGACGCTTGCTCCTTGAAAGGAAACTTATAACCAACCTAGACAGTATACTAAAAAGCAGAGACATTACTTTGCCAACAAAGATCCGTCTAGTCAANGGCAGGAGGAGAAGGGGACGACCGAGGATGAGATGGCTGGATGGCATCACTGACTTGATGGACGTGAGTCCGAGTGAACTCTGGGAGTTGGTGATGGACAGGGAGGCCTGGTGTGCTGCGATTCATGGGGTCTCAAAGAGTCGGACACGACTGAGTGACTGAACTGAACATGCGTGGGAACAGGAGTTAGGACAGGGTGGGGGAATACCTGACCTTTATGCAAACAAACTTGTTAATCAGGATTACAGGGTTTTGGCAATTGAAACAGACAGGGCAAGCGTGAGTGAGATAAGCTTCCATTCCTAGCACTGCGTTAAGTCTCCATTTTCTAAGTTACATGACTTATATGACTTTGCAAGGAGCAAGCTGAGTTACAGAAGCAGAACGAGCAGGAAGTTATTGTAAATTTTAACTTTTTTTCCTCATTATTACATAAGGATGATCATTTTAGCTTCAAATATCATGAGGATCAGCAACATGAAAATTTAAGCACTTACCTCTGCAGGCAAAATACTTGTATTCAAATCCCAGTTCCATCACTTACTAGCTGTGTCATGTTCAGCAAGATACTTAGTTTTTCTGAGCTTCAGTTCTATACATGAATTTGAAATGAAGGTTGCATTTACTTTTTTGATTAAATGAGCTCATGTTCATAAAGTATTTAGATAAGAGTCAGTCTTATTTGTAAGCACTCAATAAACATTGGCTATAACGATTGCTATTATTATGTTATGAAAAAGTGACTTTGCTGACTGTAACTATGAATGTGACCTCTAACAATCTTTATTATGAAATTATAAAGGAGAAAGAGAATAATTTTCACTCTAACTTTCTAAGTTCTCTGCTAGAAATTCTGTAAAAAAAGATAGATTAAAAAGAGAAAACCTGCAGAAGGTTATTAACTGGTAGCTCAGTGGGTAAAGAATCTGCCTGCAAACCTGTGTTCTATCCTTGGGTCAGAAAGACCCCCTGGAGAAGGAAATGGCAGCCCACTCCAGTATTCTTGCCTGGAGACTCCCATGGACAGAGGAACCTGGCAGACTATAGTCCATGGGGTCCCAAGAGTCAGACATGACTTAGCAACTAAACCATCACTACTACCACTTTATGTCTACATAAGAGATACTCAGAAGAAAAAATAATAATAATAATAACTCTCAGAGGTGAATAAAAACAAGGCTTAAATATGTTATTCAGCTAAGGCAAGAGAGACATTCTGGAGTAGACAAATTATGGGGAGGTGCTCAAGAAAACTACTCTTAAAAAAAATGTTTTGTTATGCAGATTTCCATCAGAGTCTTCTCTATTGTTGTGTCCTGTAACTTAACCATCCTTCTCTTCTTGGTACAGAGGGAGAGATACCCTTTTAAATGGTGCTTTAGAAATAAGATTTATTCATAAATGGAGAAATATGAATTAATGTGAATTTCCCTTACAAACAAGTTATATTTTGGGGTGGCATATTCTGCCACCCTGCCAAATGATATAGTTGAAGAAATACTATATAACCTAAAAATTATTATTGTTTTTTAATTAAATAGAGGAGGAACCATATGGGTTGTGACATGCTACCAAAATGTGAATATAATTCTGGACCTTCAAACTGGATACTGGGTAAATTGTTATTTTCCTTCTCCAACTCCAACTCAAGGTGATGAAGGATTTTGTTTTTCTTCTGACCATCTTTGATTTGTCTTGCCTAATTTTCTAGCCAAGGACAGTTTTGAACTAATTCCTAGAGTTGCACGATGGAAGAGTCATGTAAGCTGGAAATTGATATTGACAACCTGCCTGAATGATTACTGTAAATCTAAAAGAGGAAATAATTTTCAATTTCCAAATACTAGGTGGCTGAGTCTTATAACACACACAAAAGAAGAAGAATTAAAGAGAAAAACCTTGAACTCCTTGACAGTCCAGTGGTTAGGATTTAACAATTTCACTGCTCATGGCCCTGCGTTCAGCCCCTGGTTGGGGAGGTCCAACTAAGATCCTGTGAGCTATGTAGCATGGCCGAAGCAAAGAAGTAAATGACTTGACTAGTTACCACTTGGGTGCCTACAGATGTAAATTAACTTGATGAAATTTCCTCTTTTGTTAGTTAAACAAATTGCATATGCTTTAAAAGGGCAAAGTGCAGAAGACTGAAACATAAGACAAGGATGATAACCAGAGAAACTGGGGGTGAAAACTCCGTATTTGTGTACAACTACCACAAAACAACCCATATGTGCTGGAAGTATTTTCCCTTGAATGTGACCTTATTGGATATTCTAGAAAGATATCTTCTAATGAGATCACCTAAAATGATCTTTATTTTATACAAGAGACCTTTCACATGAATGCTATGGTTAATTTGGGAGAATCCAGGTCTTAGCAATCCAGCTCACTTTAAAGAGTCCCTTCCTGTTAGGTAAGGAAATTATACACAATTTCCTCCCTGTTTGAGTTTCGCAAGTGGGCACTCCTTAACTCATTGTCAACTCTATTGAGCTAGGCTAACTTCCTAGGGCTAAACATACAATCATTTTTCATTTCTTGGCAATCTGTTGTATTAAATTTGCATATTGAAATATGCAGCATTTATGTCTGATCTCTAAAAGAAAACTCACTAAATTCCTAGTAGGATTATTCTCTCTTTTTCTCTTTGGCTAGGGACAAAGATTTGAATAACAACTGGGAGAGAAAGCAGAAGTTAGACAGTGCTTTCATAAATGAAATTAGCAAGTTTCTACAATTTAAAGGTTCTATTTGTAATTCTAAAAACCTTTTCCCTTTCTCCTTGCTTAGCTTCAGGCGTGAATAAAAGTGTTGGGAGGGGGAAATGTTTGCTTTTCTTCCCCTTAATGGGTAAGAGATAACTAAATGCTGAATTTACAAAATACTTTGCTGGTTTTGGATTTTATGCATAAGCACAAGATGAATATCATGGCTTGGATCTTAACTGAGTAATATCTGCAAAGTCACTTTGCTGTATATATGAAAAATCTACATTGTTTAACTTGACAATCTTCTCAAATGATATCTACAAGTATTTAGCATTAAAAAGCTGAGTTTAGAATTTGAATTGCTAATGTTGAGTTTCCAATTCAAGGTTCCACAATCCAAAACAGGCTTGAAAAGGAAAAACAAAAAAGAACAAGCATAATTGAAGAGAAACAGTAACATTGGCTCCCACTCGGTTAAGTTGCTTCCAGGCAACCTAAGGGGTTCTCACTCTGTGTGACTTCCAATTGCCTTACAGTCTTCCATACTCTGGGGTGGAACATTCTAAAGAAAATATTGATGTTATTGTTATCCAAGCTGAAAGAAAAAAAAAAAAAAAAAAAAAACCCATGCCCACACATATTAAACTAAGCAAAATCCCATCATGAATTTTAAGAGGGAAGAAATCAGTCAGTTTCTCACACACATTCACTGTTATCATCAACTTTTGTTCTCTCATCTTCCTCTCTTTCTTCTTGCTATACTCCATGTTAGGAATAAAACCCCTGAGCTTGTGCAGAGTTGTATGTAAAAAATGCAAAGTTTGAACATTTTCTTTGTTTTCTACTTTTTTCCCTGTGTCTGTGGATCTTCTTCTTTTTATGGACATACTTCTTTTCTAGAATTTGCCTCAAGAGGAGAATCTTGCATAAAGTTTACTGTTCACTTCTCTTTAAAGGAAAAAAAAAAAAAAAATTCCCTGCCTTTCCAGTTCTGCAAAGATCAAGTACTTAGCCAATGCAGTTGCAGACCTGTAGTACACCTTGAAAATAACTCAGAATAAGGCATTTTGTCCTTTGGGAAAACAGAAAAAAAAAAAAAAAAAAAAAACACTTACATAGTTATATATATTTTAGGAGAAATTTCTATGAACCCAGATTCTTATATCTTCCCATACTTGGAAAAATTCTAAAACTAATAACTGATATCTGACTAGCAGTGGCCTTTTATGGAGATGCAGACTTGATTGCATGGATCCCCCAGCTAAAATCACATATATACTGGCCTCTCCCCTGACGTCTTTGGAGAAGTCCCTCAGAGCTATTGGAGAGGCTGTTTCCCAGGCTACAGTACTCAGTAAGATACAGAATAAAAATAAACTCATAGCTCTTTGTGCTTTTTTTTTTCCTTTTTCTTTTTTTCATTCCTTAGTTGACCTCTCTAAGTTATCATCACCAAATTTATTTAAAATAATTCAAGAGTAGCTAATTGCAATGGAAACAAAATGTATTCTATGATTAGTCAATGTATGGAATGAGTTGTTCCCAAGTTCAAAGACAATTGAAAAATGATAGACAGCAGACTGATATGACAGAGAAAACATCACTTGGGAACCTTACTCTGCATTCCTTCATCTGTGTTAAAGGGAGTTTTCAAAAAAAGAGAAGTAAAAACTCTTATAAAAATTTTGAATGAATGTGTGTCAATGATTTCATTAAACTCATTAATGAGGGTGCTAGTAAGGTGTTAAAACGTGTCAACTGAAAAAATGCTCATGGCCTTCAAAGTTAAGAGCTAGATTTATTCCGTGGAAATTGTTAGGAGTTCCAGCCCAAGAAACAACATCTCAGGTGACCCCAAGAGAACTGTTTCTGAGGAGGCAAGTTGGGGCAGGAGCCAGGCTATATAGAAGTTTGCGGCAAGGGGCAGGTAATTTGAATATTATAAGATCACTGTTAATTAAGGAAAGCCAGATCTCTTGCTTTAAGGGATTTAGCACTTTTTTATATATGGGAAGATGCAAGTGTCTAGACTTATTGAAATAATTTCTTTCTTATGCATCTCAGCTATCTGGGGCCAATTCCTACTTTTTGGTTGTTTTCACCCTTAATTTCTCATTTGTCCTAAGGAGAGGCAGATGTAGCAGATGGCTGCCTCTTGAGCTTTCTAGCATCCCTCAGAGCTCATCAGCTCTTACTGGGGAGGAAGTGGCTGATAGCTGCTGGGTGGCTGGTATTGCTTCACCTGGGCTAAAAAATTTGCATTTGGAAGGCTGGAATCCTTAATGGCTGTGACATGCTTTTTTACTGGTATATAAGAAAATATTTCATTTCACAGAAAATATGTCATATATGTATGCGTATGTTTGTGTGTGCGCATGTATATGTATATATATATATATATATACACATATGCACACACACATATATACACAATCAAGAATATTCAAAACTTTCCTAATAAATGTGAAAATGCTTAACGTCTTCTTTAAAGAAAGTGCCAAAGATTGTCATCTTGTTCAAACTTGAATCGGTCTCCTCTAAGTCCTCTTCATGGTTCAAAATTGGGCTTCTCTGTCTGTGGTTGTTGGACCTTTGTAACCCAATTATAGCAAGAATCCTGCTGAGTAAGTTTAAAGAAGCTTCCTCACAATTAATGTCTGATCACCCTCCATATCATGTCAAGTTTATCACCGCCTACCCCTGGCCTCTGATCACTCTAGTTGGCTTTCATAAAGAATTCTTCCAAGTAGTTTTAGTCAGAATCCATCATATTCCTGGTGTTTTCTTTCAGTATTTTCTATCCAGTAACACTCTTCCCACCACTAACCCCATGCATTATGCAGGTTGTTCTAGGAATTTAACTTAGCTATATACTGAGTTCACTATTCATCTATTGCAATGATTTCTGAATGAAATCTGATTTTCACTACTGTCTAGCTCTGGCTTTCTTTAATGGAAGTGAAAATCAATTGTATCTTTATTTGAAAAATTCACATTTTTAAGGACAAAATTAATTTGTGTTGACATCAGTTCTGTACAATTTTCAGAAACACGAAATTTGTCAGTGATGAAAACAGTAAGACCCCCTTATAGATTCAGATAATCCTGAAAGGTCTGCTAGAATATCCTCTACATTCCATTAAAAAGATAGACAGTAATCATTATGCCCATTTCAAAATCTTTCTCAAATTTTCCTTATATCAGATACTAGAACATCTGCCATAACTAAAGTCTGTTAATCATCTCCTCTTTTCATTTCCTTTCAGCAGCTGTTTGCTTCAAAGGCTACACTTGTTTCATTTACCTCATTCAGCTCAGTTCAGTTCAGTTGAGTCACTTAGTCATGTCTAGCTTTTTGTGACCCCATGGACTGCAGCACACCAGGCTTCCCTGTCCTTTACCAACTTCTGGACATTACTCTAATTCGTGTCATAGGAGGAAGTGACCGTCAGAGAGACTCTTTCTGAAACAAGTTTACTGAAATGAATCATACACTTTGTAAAGGTGGAAGTTCATTTTAGTAACCATGTAAGGTTCAATTCTCTCAGAATACTCTCACGATTCTTAAATATTTTTGAAACATTGCACTTAGCAAAAATGAAATTAGAAAATTTCAATTATTGATAGAAAGCAATTACTAATATCTGTGATACACAGAATAATCCCTATCAAAGATGTTCATACCCTAATCCCCAGATTTTGTGAATATGTCAGTTACGTGAAAAATAAGGTCACTGGTGAAATTAAATAGTTAACCAACCTTAAAAAAGGAGATAATCCTAGATTATCCCAGTAGATTTGAAGTAATTCAAAAGTTCTTAAAATGGAGGTGAGAGGAGAAAGAGATGAGTTAGAATGACAAGTGACTATGGAAAAATGATCAGAGAGATGCAAGTTACTGCTTAAGACGGAAGGGGAAACAAGGAGCTAAGGAATGTGGGTGGTTTTCTAGAAACTAGAAAAGGCAACAAAAATTCTAAGATTTCTCTTCTAGAATCTTAAGAAAGGCATGCAATCTTGTTGATAACATGATTTTAGCTCAGTGAAATCTATGTAGGACTTCTAAACAATAGATAAAATTTAATACATTTGTTTTATTTAAGCTTCTAATTTTGTGGTGATATGTTAAAGCAGTAACTGAAAACAGATACACTATCTAGTAGTTAAATAATAAGACAGTGGTAGCTAGAGATGATGCATCCTCAGAATAATGAATCTAGTCTAGAAAATTAGTTGCAATCTGCACTCTCCAATTTGTTTATAAGATATGAAGTCAATAATCCAACAGCACTTGTATGAACAAATAGAAATATTATAATGTAACTTTTGAAAAAGTAAACTTGTATTCTCAGTGAAATACAAAATAAACACATGTCAAATATGTTTTTTATTTTAGTTTTTAATTAAATCATTTATTTTAATTGTAGGCTAATGACTTTACAATATTGTGGAGGTTTTTGCCATACATTCACATGAATCAGTCATGGGTGTATATGTATCCCCTCATCCTGAACTGCCATCCTACCTCCCTTCCCATCCCATCCCTCTGGGTTGTCCCAGTACACTGACTTTGAGTGCCCTGTTTCATGCATCAAACTTGGACTGGTCACGTATTTCACATATGGTAATATACATGTTTCAATGCTATTCTCTCAAATCATCTCATTCTCGCCTTCTCCCACAGAGTCCAAAAGTCTGTAAATCTGTTCTTTATATCTGTGTCTCTTTCGCTGTCTTGCATATAGGGTCATTTTTACCACCTTTCTAAATTCCATATATATGCATTAATATACTGTATTGGTGTTTTTCTTTCTGACTTACTTCACTTTGTATAATAGACTCCATTTTTATCCATCTCATAAGAACTGATTCAAATGTGTTATTTTTAATAGCTGAGTAATATTTCATTGTGTATATGTACCACAGCTTTCTTATCCATTCATCTACCTGTGGATATCTAGGTTGATTCCATGTCCTAGCTATTGTAAACAGTGCTGCAATGAACATTGGGGTACATGTATTTCTTTCAATTCTTGTTTCCTTGGGGTGTGTACCCAGCTGTGAGATTACTGAGTTGTATGGCAGTTCTATATCCAGTTTTTTAAGTAATCACCACACTGTTCTCCATAATGGCTGTACTAGTTTGCATTCCCACCAACAGTGTAAGAGGGTTCCCTTTTCTCTACATCTTCTCCAGCATTTATTATTTGTAGACATTTAACAGCCATTCTGACTGGTGTAAGATGGTACCTTACTGTGGTTTTGATTTGCATTTCTCTGATAATGAGTGATGTTGAGCATCTTTTTACGTGTTTGTTAGCCATCTCTATGTCTTCTTTGGANACATCTTCTCCAGCATTTATTGTTTGTAGACATTTAACAGCCATTCTGACTGGTGTAAGATGGTACCTTACTGTGGTTTTGATTTGCATTTCTCTGATAATGAGTGATGTTGAGCATCTTTTTACGTGTTTGTTAGCCATCTCTATGTCTTCTTTGGAGAAATGTCTATTTAGTTCTTTGGCCCATATTTTGATTGGGTCATTTATTTTTCTGGAATTGAGCTGCATGAGCTGCTTGTTTATTTTTGAGATTAATTCTTGTCAGGTGCTTCATTTGCTATTATTTTCTCCCATTCTGAAAGCTGTCTTGTTATTTAATGTGATAAGAAAGAAGATGTTAGAATCTCTTAGAAGAATACCTGAGAACCTTGGCTATTCAGAGGAAAATTAGCAGATAAATGTTAGGATAATATTGCTGAGTTAGATATAAATTGGTTATAATCCAAAAAGCCATTATAGCACTGGAATCATCTCTTCCACCAAAATGAAATGAATGCATATCAATCAGAAAATTCAAGTTAAGAAGTAAATTCCCCAAATGTAGAACTTTCACTTTAATACTATAAAAAAATGAAATAAACTCTATATATTCTCCCCCCACACAGTCAATGGGAGGACTTTTATCTGTATCGAAGAATATGGCACCCACATTTTTATTTTATTTTTAATTTCTAGATACATTTTTTGAAAGGGGCAGTAAAACATTTTGTCACTTGGAAAGCAAAAATATACTGGATAGCTATTTTGAATTTAAGAATTGCTAAACAGTAAACAAAAAAAATGAAGTAATTACATAGCAGAAAAGAGCTATGCTCTAAAAAAAAATGCAACTATGAAAGTATTTCACTAATGAATATTTTATAATGTACTTATTTTGTGTTTTTAAAGCAATAAAAGAAAACTGGACCATACATACAATGAAATAGTTAAATTGAAACAAACAAACAAAGCCTAAGTAAATTAAGAGTACTCATTGCACCTTACTTCAATTTTATGTTGAAGAAATATTTATAAAATATGCATGGTAAAGCTTGAAAGAAATGGAAACCCCCATACTCCAGAAATAAAGAAATATCCCATTGTTTTGAGTATAAATTGAAAATAAACTGAAGACAATAAGACCAGTTTTAGGAGCTAGGGTTTATATGCCCCCATGGCAATGAGAGTGTCTCAGAAGTGCTACAAGAAAATAATTTTTTGAATGAATGCAGATTTTTAAAAAGTGCTCCCATTGTAAATAGGAAAATTTATCTGTAAATTGGCCTATGTTCATAGAATAAAGATATCTAGACTATGCCATAGACCAAAAAAAAAAAAAAAAAAAATCAGTGACAGATTAGAATGCCAAGTTTGAAATGTGTTAGTTTTTAAGATGGAATGGTTGGTGGGGTAGAAACTGTAAACTCTAATGAATTAGCATGAAATTCAGTTTAGACCTGGTGAAACTCAATGACCAAATAGATGCAAGTAGGAGTTGATCCTGCAAGATTACAGAAATGCCTTCTTAATGCAGTGCAACCACAGTTTATGGCTGATGTTAATATCTGATGAAAATCAGAATATAGGCCAAAAAATTAAAAAAAAAAAAAGAATATAGATCAAAACAAAACCTGTTAGTACAATTTCATGAGGAGGGCAATGCCATTAAAAATGTTTATTAACTATGTCAATTTCTGTATTACTAGAGATAGTATCAAACTTATGGGAATTTGAACATTTAAGAAATATATCCATAAATATATAAATAGATGTGTAAAAATTGACTAGATACAAATCTTGGAAATGAGAATATATTATAAATATAAATTTTAAAAATATTAAATAATGTTATAATAGTATTAAGCAGCAAACATTATCTTGCAAAGGTGGGAAGTGGTGAATTAAAAGATGGAAGAGAAGAAGTGTGACCAAGATGGTAGAGTAGAAAGACCCTGAGCTCACCTTTCAGGAGCATACCGCAATCCCAAATATCTGTGGAACAACCGCTGATGAAAAAGACTGGAACATATCAGAAAAGGTCTTCTACAATCACAGACATTAAGGAGGAATCACAATGAGATATGTAAGAGGAGTAGACTCACAATAAATCAAACCCATATCCCTGGGCTGACAAGCCACAAACTGGAGAATAACTATACTCCAGAGATTCTCCCACAAGAATGAGAGCTTTGAGCCGCATATCAGCTTCCACAGCCCAGCACTCCTCCACTAAGAAGACAAGTCCTCAGAGTATCTGGCTTTGAAGCCAGCAGATCTTAACTTCAGAAGGCCTGTAGAACTGGAGGAAATAGAGACTTCACTCATAAAGGGCACACACAAAATCTCACATGCACTGGGACCCAGGACAAAAACAGTAGTTTGACAGGTGCCTGGGCCAGACTTACAGGCTGGTCTTCCAGTCTTCTGGGGTGGTAACTGTGGTCACCCTGGGGACATGAACACTGGTGGCAATATTTGGGAAGTTCTACTTCTGTGAACATAGCTGCTGGTGGCTGCCATCTTGGCTCATTAACACCAAGACCTGATATTGGCCCCACCCAACAGAAGGAATCAGTGCTGGGATGTCTTAGGCCAAAAACTAATGAGGCAAGAATATAGTACCACTCATCAGCAAATAGAATGCCAATTCTTGAGCTCTTAGTCATCTCAAGATATATCCCTAGTCATGGCCCTGCCCACCAGATGGCCAAGACCCAACTTCACCTACCAGTGGGTAGGTACCATACGATCCCCCCAGGAAGCCTGCAGTAGCCTCTAGACCAACATTATCCACAAAGGGACAGATATCAGATGCGAGAAAATTTTAATTCTCTAGCCTGTAGGCCCAACTCACAGAAGGCCAGACACTATTCTGGGGACAGCTAGGCCCTGGCCTTGTCCATTAACTGTTGAATACAATCTTCAGAGTACCCTAGATTCCATACCCAAGTGTGTCAGGGACTCCCTTGCCCCTCCTGACACACATACACACCAATAATTTGAAACAAGTTCTGAGATCTCTGGAACCTGTAGCTATATTTCACTAATCAGTTATCCTTGCCAGTAGTCTAGCACTAACTCCAGGAATTGGCTTTACCTGCCAGTGGGTATGCAAAGGCTTTGGAATCTTTAGGACTTGGGGAAGGAAACAGTCACTGAACTCTACCCACCAGTGAACCTGAACTTGCCCTGAGGCCCTCAATGGTTCTACAGCCAATTACCTCATGACTTGGTTCCACCAGATAACAGACAACATCATTTGTACAAGGTGGCAATGAACAAAGCTAGGGACTAAGCAAGTCTGCACACTGCCCATATAATTAATTTGTGACAACAGAAGGACTCACACAGCTCTATTATGGGAAAGCCCTAGAACATATAATGTGGATGATGAAAGAAGTGAGCACTGCTGGGATGCACAGAATGTCTCCTACAGAAGACCTCTTCTCTAAGGCAGAGAAATGTAACAAAACTACCACATACATAAAAATATAATAGCAACTTAGACAAAATGAGGTGGCTTGAGGAACATGTTCTATACAAAGGAATGAGATAAAACCCCAGTAGAACTAAGTGAAGTAGAGATAGGCAATTTTCCAAAGAAAGTGTTTGTAGTAATAATTGTAAAGATGATAAAAAAAAAAAAAAAAAAACTTGGGAAAAAATGTATGTACAGAGTGAGAAGTTAGAATTTTTTAACAAAGAGTTAGAAAATATAAATAACAAAACAGAAGTGAAGAATACAATAACTGAAATGAAAAACATTAGAAGGAATCAATAGTAGACTAAATTATATAGAAGAAAGATCAGTGAGATGGAAAATAGCATAGTGAAATCACTCCTACTGAACAGAAATATAAATAAGCAAAAAGAAAGGAATATATTTTAAGAGACCTCTGGGACATCATCAAGCACTCTCATATTTGAATTATAGGAGTCTCAGAAGGAGAAGAGAGAAAAGGCCTGAAAAAATATTTGAAGACAGAAAAGCTGAAAAATTTCCCAACTTGGAAAAGAAACAGTCACCCAAGTCCAGGAAGTATGTTGTCCCATATAGGGTTAACCCAAAGAGGAACACTCCAAGACACACTGTAATCAAAATTACAAAAACTAAAGATAAAGAACATTGAAAACAGCAAGAGAAAAGGAACTAACATACAAAGTGAAGTGAAGTGAAGTGAACTGAAAGTCACTCAGTTGTGTCCAACTCTTTGTGACCCCATGGACTGTATAGAATTCTCCAGGCCAGAATACTGGAGTGGGTAGTCGTTCCCTTCTCCAGGGAATCTTCCCATCCCAGGGATCAAACCAAGGTCTACCACATTGCAGGAAGATCTTTCAGCTGAGCCACAAGAGAAGCCCAAGAATACTGGAAAGGGTAGCCTATCTCTTCTCCAGGGGATCTTCCCAACTCAGAAATCGAACAGGGGTCTCCTGCATTGCAGGTGGATTCTTTGCCAACTGAACTATGAGGAAAGGCCAATAACATAAAAGGGAACTCCCATAAGGCTATCAGATGATTTTTCAGCAGAGATTGTACAGAGGAGTAGTGAGTAGCGTGGTATTAATATATTTAAAGTGACGAAAGGGAAAAACTTACAACCAAAAATAACCAACCTGATTCCCAGGTGGCTCAATGGTAAAGAATCCACCTGTCAGGGGGTGGTCCTAACATGGTGGAGGAATAGGACAGGGAGACCACTTTTTCCCTCACAAATCCATCAAAAGAACACTTCAATGCCAAGTAAACTTCACAAAACAATTTCTGAATGCTGGCAGAGAACATCAGGCACCCAGAAAACCAAATCAGTGTTTTCAAAAACAGGTAGGAAAAAATATAAAAGATGAAAAAAAGAGACAAAAGAGGTAGGGAGGGAGCTCCGTCCCAGGAAGGGAGTCTTAAAAAGAGAGAAGTTTCCAAACACCAAGAAACACTCTCGCTGCGGAGTCTGGGGTGAGCCTTGGAAACACAGAGGGCAACATAACAGGGAGGAAAAATAAATAAATAATTAAAACCAACAGATTACGAGCCCAACAGTAACTCCCCCAGCAGAGAAGCAGCGCAGATGCCTGCATCCTCCACTAGCAAGCAGGGGCTGGACAGGGAGGCTCAGGCTGCAGTGCTTTTTCAGAATCAGGTGGAATGTCCTGAGTGTAACCAGACCGCACTAACTTGGGCTTGCAAACCAGACTGTGGGATAGCTACCACGCAAAAAGCTATAACATAAGACACCTCCAGGACTGTGCGCAGAACAAAGGATGAAATGGAATTAGCCAGCTGCAGACCATCCTCCTCTGGTGACAGGCAGCCAGAGCCAGAAGGGCCGGAAGAGGGCAAGAAAAGCCCCACAGAGACATTACAAAACTGCAGGCAAGCTTCTTTGCTAACTAAGACTTCTTGGGGTTCTGGACAGTCATCATCCACCTAAGCAGGGGTGCCACTCATACACCCAGAAAACTGAGCAGCAGCGATGCAAAAGGGGATAAGTCGCAGTGACCACGATCACCAAACACCCAAGCTGCTCGGACCAGGGAAGGTCACAAAACGCAGGGCCAACCGAGTCTGTGCCTCTGAGATCTACCTGAGTGCCTGAGTCTGAGCGGCTTAGACTGGAGAGGTGCATGCAGCCCAGGGCCAGCCTCAGACGGTTCCTGGCAGAGCAACCTAGAGCCTGAGCAGTGTGCACATTGAGCAGACGTGAGTGGGAGCAGGCCCAGTGTGACTGAGACACTACAAGCACATGCCAGTGTTATTTGTTTGTAGCATCCTTCCTTCCCCACAGCACAACTGAACAAGTGAATCTAAAAAAAAAAAGTGTCTACCACTGTCCCCCTTATGTAAGGGTAGAAAATAGACACTGAAGAGACCAGCAAACAGAAGAAGCTAAAACAGAGGGAACCACCTTGGAAGTATAGATCTTGAGAAATATAAGCCAGACCAAGGAACTATCCGAAAACGAACTGACACCACACTGCCCTCAACAACACCAGAAAAAGTCACAGATATACCTTTACTATTTTTACAATCATTCTTTTTGTTTTGTTTTGTTTTCTTCTTTTCCTTTTCTTCCTCTTCTTTTAGTTTTAACATTTTTTAATTTTTAAGTTCTCTATCTCTCCTTTAATTTTTATTTTTATAAACTACTATTACTTTAAAAAAAAAGACCATATTTTGAAAGCAAGCACCATACATATATATATTTTGTATGTGTGGTTGATGTTGTTTTTTAATAATTCTTGTGACTTTTTTTTTCTTTCTTCTTCTTTTCTTTAATATTGTATTTTTGAAAATCCAACCTCTGTTCTAGATTTTTAATCTTTGCTTTTTGGTATTTGTTATCAATTTTGTACCTTTAAAAACCCAATCTTCAGTACCCATTTTTACTTGAGAGCAAGATTACTGGCTTGACTGCTCTCTCCTCCTTTGGACTCTCCTTTTTCCCCATCAGGTTGCCTCTGTCTCCTCCCTCCCTCTTCTATTCTCTACCCACCTCTGTGAATCTCTGTGTGTTCCAGACGGTGGAGAACACTTAGGGAACTGGTTACTGCCCGGATCTGTCTCTCTCCTTTTCATTGCCCACTTTTACCCTCCTGGCCACCTCTGTCTCCTTCCTCCCTCTCCTGTTCTCTGTATAACTCTGTGAACATCACTGAGCTGTCCAGATAGTGGAGTCCACATAAGGAAGTGATTACTGGCTAGCTTGCTCTCTCCTCTCCTGATCCCACCTCATCTCATTCTAATCACTTCTAACTCCCGCCTCGCTCTTCTCTTCTCCATGTAATTCAGTGAATCTCTCTGTGTGTCCCTCAATGTGGAGAATCTTTTCATCTCTAACCTAGAGGTTTTATCATCAGTGCTGTATAGATGAAGAAGTCTTGAGGCTACTGTAAAAATAAAACTGAAAACCAGAAGCAGGAGGCTTCAGTCCAAATCCTGAGAACATCAGAGAACTTCTGAATCCAGGGAACATTAATCAATAGGAGCTCATCAAATGTCTCCATACCTATACTGAAACCAAGTATCATGCAAGGGCCACCAAGTTCCAGAGCAAGACATACGCAAATTCTCCAGCAACACAAGAACACAGCCCTGAGCTTCAATATACAGACAACTCAAAGTTACTCCCAAACCACTGACATCTCATAACTCATTACTGGACACGTCATTGCACTCCAGAGAGAAGAAATCCAGCTCCAGCCCTGTCTCTTATACNTCATCAAATGTCTCCATACCTATACTGAAACCAAGTATCATGCAAGGGCCACCAAGTTCCAGAGCAAGACATACGCAAATTCTCCAGCAACACAAGAACACAGCCCTGAGCTTCAATATACAGACAACTCAAAGTTACTCCCAAACCACTGACATCTCATAACTCATTACTGGACACGTCATTGCACTCCAGAGAGAAGAAATCCAGCTCCAGCCACCAGAATTCCGACACAAGCTTCCCTAACTAAGAAACCTTGACAAGCCACTGATACAACCCCACCCACAGTGAGGAAACTCCATAATAAAGAAAACTCCACCAACTGCCAGAATACAGAAAGGCCACCTAAACACAGCAATATAACCAAGATGAAGAGACACAGGAATACCCAGCAGATAAAGGAATAGGTAAAATGCCCACCAAACCAAACAAAAGAGGAAGAGATAGGAAATCTACCTGAGAAAGAATTCTGAATAATGATAGTGAAAATGATTCAAAATCTTGAAATCAAAATGGAATCACAGATAAATGGCCTGGAGACAATGATTGAGAAGATGCAAGAAAGATTTAATAAGGACCTGGAAGAAATAAAAAAGAGTCAGTATATAATGTATAATGCAATAAATGAGATCAAAACACTCTAGAGGCAACAAATAGAATTACGGAGACAGAAGTTAGGATTAGCAAAATAGAAGCTAGAATGGTAGAAATAAATGAATCAGAGAGGAGAAAAGAAAAATGAATTAAAAGAAATGAAGACAATCTCAGAGACCTCCAGGCCAATATGAAACATTCTAACATTCGAATTATAGGAATCCCAGAAGAAGAAGACAAAAAGAAAGACCATGAGAAAATACTTGAGGAGATAATAGTTGAAAACTTCCCTAAAATGGGGAAAGAAGTAATCACCCAAGTCTAAGAAACCCAGAGAGTCCCAAGCAGGATAAACCCAAGGCAAAACACCCCAAGACACGTATTAATCAAATTAACAAAGGTCAAACATAATGAACAAATACTAAAAGCAGCAAGGGAAAAGCAACAAATAACACATAAGGGGATTCCTATAAGGATAACAGCTGATCTTTCAATAGAAACTCTTCAGCCAGGAGGAAATGGCAAGACATACTTAAAGTGATGAAAGAAAATAACCTACATCCCAGGCTACTCTACCCAGCAAGGATCTGATTCAAATATGAAAGAGAAATCAAAAGCTTTACAGACAAGCAAAAGCTCGGAGAATTCAGCACCACCAAACCAGCTCTCCAACAAATGCTAAAGGATATTCTTTAGACAGGAAACACAAAAAAAGGGTGTATAAACACGAACCCAAAACAATAAAGTAAACGGCAACAGGATCATACTTATCAATAATTACCTTAAGTGTAAATGGGTTGAATGCCCCAACCAAAAGACAAAGACTGGCTGAATGGATACAAAAACAAGATCCCTATATATGTTGTCTACAAGAGACCCACCTCAAAACAAGGGACACATACAGACTGAAAGTGAAGGGCTGGAAAAAGATATTCCATGCAAAAAAAGACCAAAAGAAAGCAGGAGTAGCTATACTCATGTCAGATAAAATAGACTTTAAAACAAAGGCTGTGAAAAGAGACAAAGAAGGCCACTACATAATGATCAAAGGATCAATCCAAGAAGAAGATATAACAATTATAAATATATATNATTCCATGCAAAAAAAGACCAAAAGAAAGCAGGAGTAGCTATACTCATGTCAGATAAAATAGACTTTAAAACAAAGGCTGTGAAAAGAGACAAAGAAGTCCACTACATAATGATCAAAGGATCAATCCAAGAAGATATAACAATTATAAATATATATGCACCCAACATAGGAGCATCACAATATGTAAGATAAATGATAACAAGTATCAAATGGGAAATTAACAATAACACAATAATAGTGGGAGACTTTAATACCCCACTGACACCTATGGACAGATCAACTAAACAGAAAATTAACAAAGAAATGCAGACTTTAAATGATACAACAGACCAATTAGACCTAATTGATATCTGGGACATTTGACCCTAAAACAATGAATTTCACCTTATTCTCAAGTGCTCATGGAACCTTCTCCAGGATAGATCACATCCTGGGCCATAAATCAAGCCTTGATAAATTCAAAAAAATTGAAATTATTCCAAGCATCTTTTCTGACCATAATGCATTAAGATTAGATCTCAATTACAGGAGAAAAAACTATTAAGAGTTCCAACATATGGAGGCTGAACAACACACTTCTAAATAACCAACAAATCACAGAAGAAATAAAGAGATCAAAATATGCATAGAAATGAATGAAAATGAAAACACAAAAACCCAAAACCTGTGGGACACTATAAAACAGTGTTAAGGGCAAAGTTCATAGCAATACAAGCATACCTCAAGAAACAAGAAAAAAGTCAAATAAATAACCTAACTCTACACNTAGTTTTCTTTTTTTGTGGCATCTTTGTCAGGTTTTGGTATTAGGGTGATGGTGGCCTCATAGAATGAGTTTGGTAGTTCACCTTCCTCTGCAATTTTCTGGAAGAGTTTGAGTAGGATAGGTGTTAGCTCTTCTCTAAAATTTTTGATAGAATTCAGCTGTGAAGCCATCTGGACCTAGGCTTTTGTTTGCTGGAAGATTTCTGATTACAGATTCAATTTCTGTGCTTTTGATGGGTCTGTTAAGATTTTCTATTAATATGCATAGGAACGAATGAAAATGAAAACACGACAACCCCAAACCTGTGGGACACTACAAAAAGGGGCAAGTTCATAGCAATACAGGCATACTTCAAGAAATAAGAAAAAAGTCAAATAAATAACCTGACTCTACACCTAAAGCAACTAGAAAAGGAAGAAATGGAGAATCCCAGGGTTAGTAGAAGGAAAGAAATCTTAAAAATTAGGACAGAAATAAATGCAAAAGAAAGAAAAGAGACCATAGCAAAAATCAACAAAGCAAAAAGCTGGTTCTTTGAAAGGATAAATAAAATTGACAAACCATTAGCCAAACTCATCAAGAAACAAAGGGAGAAAAATCAAATCAATAAAATTAGAAATGAAAATGGAGAGATCACAACAGACAACACAGAAATACAAAGGATCATAAGAGACTACTATCAGCAATTATATGCCAATAAAATGGACAACGTGGAAGAAATGGACAAATTCTTAGAAAAGAACAACTTTCCAAAACTGAATCAGGAAGAAATAGCCTAGCTTTTAAAAAACCATTATTTCTGATCCACTATGTATAAGTAGCCACCAATCAAATTCTGTTCCTTTAAAATGCAGGTATGGATAAACAAGAATAAGTTTGACTCTCATACCAAGCACTGTGAGAAAGGAAAATCCAGTGAGTACAAGATAATTATTTTAAAAGTTTTTAAAGTTCTAAACATCTATAAATTCATGAAGCAACTAAAGTAACCAGGTATGTTGGGCATAGTTTTTAGTTCACCCCTTGACAGCAACTAGTTTGAATCTGCCAGTGTTTGATGAACTCCATTCTGTCCTCTTGTGCACCTACTGGGTTTTGTTTTGTGTGTGTGTGCAGTTTGTGTGTGTTTGTAACTATACTTGTTCTCTTCCAACAAAGCAAAACCAAAGAAAGTTAAAAAAAAAAAAGTTGCATATCAATCAGAAGCAGTTTATCTGTTTTGTCCTTTTGCACAGCTTATTTCCTTCATGATATATGAAATTTGATATCTATTTATGTATTATTGCTATCATTTTATTACCACTATTCCCATTTGAGCTCCATGAGATCGAAACCTTCATAACATTTTCGTCCATGCATAGTTTTGATGCATAGTAAATGTTCAATAAGTATTTCCTGAACAACAAACAAATAATTATCAAATGGAATTTGTTTACTGAATAAGCTCTCCTAGGTGATTCTTGTTTGGAGTCTCTCTTGCAACTGGAGTGAGATGGTGACTGGACTGGGATTAGCTCAAAGTCTTTGTCATTCATATACATGGTTACTGATTACTTGAAACCTCAGGAGAATGACTGAGTTACAAGAGCAGTTATCTGAAAGGACCATTTTTCAAATAATAAGCAGCATAGAATGATGTGTCAGCATTTAGGAGGTGATCTGAGACTTTCCAGGTGGTGGTAGTGCTAAAGAATCTACCTGCCAATGCAGAAGATGCAAGAGATGGGGGTTTGATCCCTGGGTCTGGAAGATCCCCTAGGGGAGGAAATGGCAACCCACCCCAGTATTCTTGCCTGCAAATTTTCCATGGACAGAGGTGCCTGGTGGGCTGCAATCCATGGAGCTGAAAAGAGTCAGACAGAGCTGAGCACATGAGAACAGGGGGCGATGCACTAATAAGGCTAGAACCTAAATACAACCACCCAGGTATATGGATCCAACTGCACTCTCTGTCAAAACAATCTCTAAGGGTTCTTTCAAAATAAACTTTGAAGTCTGCATAATCAGAATATGCTTTGGATCACCCTCTGTGCTTCATGGGAAATTGCTGATGTTCTACGACAAGAATTAGTTAAACTGGTATGTGGCTAAAAATTTCTAGCAAAGAACTCTAATAGGCATAATTTTTAAAGATAATTCCAATTCTGACTGAAATTGCTCTCCAGCTTTTTCTTAAGCTATTCCTCATTTTACACGTGACAGCTACTCATTCCTGACTTGAGTAAGGTCACAGAATGAGATGTTGATGAAGCCAGGAGTAGAAACTAGGTTTTCCCTGAAACAAGTATCAGTCCTTGCTTCTTCCTACTTCAGGGTTTCTTCCATTTTCCAGCATGCTTATTTGAATGTTAAATATTCAAATATGCTGTGAATCTTCTCAATGATTTTTGCCTTCTGGGATTTTCACATTTCTCCTCTTAGAACCAGCATTTGAGGATGTTATGTTGAGAAATATTTCTTTCTGGACTCCTCTTTCACAGGAGTGTTCTTGTACGAATTCATAAGTGAGCTTATCGCCACCTTGTGACTATAGTATGTAGTTTCAACCGTAAAAGCAATTTCACATGTGCAAAAACGTTCAAGAATAATTTGTTCAATACCAATGTTTTCTCACCTAAATCTAACAATTACTACAATTTTCCTATATATCCTTTACTTCCCCTCACTTGCTTTCTATTACCTTTTTTCTGAATGTGATGATTAGTAAGTTGCATATATAAATAAATTTAAGGAAATAAAAATTATTTAATATATAGGGGCGGTGGCCAAGAAGAGCTACCCTGCGTCTGAGGTCAGGGGTGGCAGCTCAGAGGAGCACCCCCACGTCCAAGGAACGGTGCCTCCACTGGTGCAGGAGGGCCGAGAGGAGCTTCTCCACGTTCAAGGTCAGGAGGGGCAGTGGTGAGGAGATACCGTTCGTCCAAAGTAGAGAAACCCAAGTAAGAAGGTAGGTCTTGTGAGAGGGCATCAGAGGGCAGACTGAAACCATAATCACAGAAAACTAGTCAATCTAATCACACGGACCACAGCCTTGCCTAACTCAGTGAAACTAAACCATGCCCTGTGGGGCCACCCAAGATGGGCGGGTCATGGTGGAGAGGTCTGACAGAATGTGGCCCACTGGAGAAGGGAATAGCAAACCACCTCAGTATTCTTGCCTTGAGAACTCTATGAACACTATGAAAAGGCAAAATAATAGGATGCTGAAAGAGGAACTCCCCACGACGGTAGGTGCCCAATATGCTACTGGAGATCAGTGGAGAAATAGCTCCAAAAAGAACGAAGAAATGGAGCCAAAGCAAAAACAACACCCATCTGTGGCTGTGACTGGTGATAGAAGCAAGGTCAGATGCTATAAAGTGCAATACTGCATAGGAACCTGGAATGTTAGGTCCATGAATCAAGGCAAATTGGAAGTGGTCAAACAGGAGATGACAATAGTGAACGTTGACATTCTAGGAATCAGCGAACTAAAATGGACTGGAATGGGTGAATTTAACTCAGATGACCATTATATCTACTACTGTGGGCAGGAATCCCTCAGAAGAAATGGAGTAGACATCATGGTCAACAAAAGAGTCAGAAATGCAGTACTTGAATGCAATCTCAAAAACGACAGGATGATCTCTGTTCGTTTCCAAGGCAAACCATTCAATATCACGGTAATCCAAGTCTATGCCTCAACCAGTAACGCTGAAGAAGCTGAAGTTGAACAATTCTATGAAGACCCACAAGACCTTTTAGAAATAATACCCAAAAAAGATGTCCTTTTTATTATAGGGGACTATAATGCAAAAGTAGGAAGAAACACCTGGAGTAACGGGCTGCTAGGAGCCAGCGTGAGGAATCCCACCCATGGCAAAGGTCATAAGGAAGGAAGCCAGACACACGCAAAGGCGTGCTCTAGCTTCAGGGGTTCCCCCTGGGTTTTCCTGGACATCTACCCCTGAACACCAGAGTCTGCCTCCCTTATTGTACTGTGCTTTCCACTCTTCTGACATAACAAGGGGCCATCCTCAATCACCTTCCTCTAAAAGGAATTAACTTAGGGATCCAGTTAATAGTCTCCTGCACATAAAAAGAATCTCTCAATTTAAACCCCTTTGATGGCTTTCTAACTTGCCTGACAGGTTCCCCCCAGACTTTTACAACTTGTGAATTGCTTACAGCCCCCCAACCACAAGAGGCACAAGCTGAAAGCATCTTAAAGATACAGTCTTTTCTAAAGAACTAAAAATTATATTTGTGACAGGATTTCACTGTTGACTCAATGATTGCTGCCAGACCTCCTTATTCTTTATCTTTTAGGCACCTGGGAGGATGTTAATCAATGTAAACGGGATATGGAAATATATATATAGTAGTTTTGATGTTAGCAACATTAGACTTTTGAGTTAATTACTTTTCTCTTTGTTATAAATCACTGTACTCCTTTTCATTGTTATAAATTGTTGTGTCCTTGCTATGCAAGAATGTAACTTTATTTAGTGCTTTCTGAGAGTGGCACCAGACTTAGGAAGAACAACACAAATAAGTTCTCTGGTTGACAGACTCTTATCAGAAAAGGGCCGTAAAATGTTAATTGGCCCTCTGGCCAGAAGATGATGTAAATCACCTAAGACTTGTGTATACAACTAGGTATGCAAAGAGAAAGCCTGGTCTTGATAAGAGTCAGGGCTGCTGACACTGCATAATTTTATATTATCCATTGATTTCTATTTACCAAAAAAGGTATAAAAGTCCTTTACGGACAATAGAGGATGGGTCAGTCCTGGAAAGACTGGTTCCCTCGTGTCTTCTTTGCTCTATTTTCTGGCTGAATTCCCATCTGGGGCATGAAGGTTCAAAATGTCTACTTACTTGCCCTGGCTTCTAAGATCCGTGAGAGAGGGAGNAGAAAGCCTGGTCTTGATAAGAGTCAGGGCTGCTGACACTGCATAATTTTATATTATCCATTGATTTCTATTTACCAAAAAAGGTATAAAAGTCCTTTACGGACAATAGAGGATGGGTCAGTCCTGGAAAGACTGGTTCCCTCGTGTCTTCTTTGCTCTATTTTCTGGCTGAATTCCCATCTGGGGCATGAAGGTTCAAAATGTCTACTTACTTGCCCTGGCTTCTAAGATCCGTGAGAGAGGGAGCCCAAGGCAGGGCACCCTCAACTATTCAAACTGGTGGTTTAACATAGATGGTGCAAATCTCTTGTCCTGAGATTTTATTAGTTCTTCATGTAAACCAAGTTATTCAGCCTCTTTTCTCCACTAAATTTCCTACTATACTATTTCTTCCTAATGTCTTTTTATATTACTAAATAAAGAAGTTTTTCCTTGCCACGCCATCTCCCCTTCAAATTACCCTGGATCCACTGGGCCTTGATCCCGGCAATGGGGAAATTTGATCTTGGAGTACAGAAGGAAGCAGGGCAAAGACTAATAGAGTTTTGCCAAGAGAACACACTGGTCACAGCAGACACCCTCTTCCAACAACACAAGAGAAGANATGGAAGAATGCACTTGTTAAAGTCAGAGGTGGATGGCTAGTAGTAGAGAAAGCTTGACATTGAAAGTGTATTTAGGTTGCTATCCAGGGAAGATCTTTTCTAGATTTTTACCCGTATAATTTGAGCATAATAACAGTTGTAAATATTTCTTAATCAATCACATCTGTCAAATACTGTTGAAGAAAGATGACTATTGTCAATGACAATAGTCTCCTCTGCTTTAGTGACTAAGGACTTTATTCACTAAGGGCCTTGGAAATATAAGTATTGATCTTCAACTACCCTATTTTCAGTCTCACAGAGTATTGTGCCCATGGTTTGAGTGAATGTAAGTGTTTATTTGCAGATAGAATTCATGTTGATACATATGAGTTTGTATGTAAGTGCATTTGTATGTGTCATTGTTTTTCCTAGGTGATGTTTCTCTTGTTGATCATCATTATTGTGTTTATCATTTAAACATAATGACATAATACTAGTGTTCTTTCTAAGCTCTGTTTCCAGGGATGGGAAAATAACACACTCATGCCTTCTGGATATTTGAATTATAGCTTTGAGAAAGATCTACAGTCTACACACAAAAATGGCACCCTATTTATGTTTAACATACACATAATATGGACAACCATATGTCAGCTTCATATGAAAAGCAAAGTTTTTGGGGAAAAATAATATTCCAACATTTTGTGATATTTAATTATATTATATATATTCATATAGAAATATAAGTATATTACACATTTCTGTAAAATATTGACAGTAAGTTATGTTCTAAAAATCTGTAGGTATGTTTTAATCAGAAAAGTTTATATCATGCTAATGTAATAAATTAAATCTCAAATATCAGTGACTTAACTCATTGAAAGTTTTCCTTTTTCTCACTCAAGACATGCAACTTTGGGGGATTAAATCCTTAGGTCATTATGAACGTTGCTGAAGGTGACTCCAGTGCTTTATATCTTAACCATTTGGAGCATCATTGCAGTTGAAAAGCATTGCATTTCACTAGGTCGGCCTGGAACAGATTTATAACATGCTATTGATCAGAGCTAGTCACATGAGCCAAATTAATTGCCAAGTGCCTGAAAAGTTGTACTTTTTTTTTTTCTTTCTGAAAAGATCATGGAACATTTTGTGACCTAACTATCTTACTCATAATATATCCCACTTTGGCTTCTGAAGAGTTGAAAGTCCTGATCCTAAAAAGGGATTTAATTTAAAATTGATCCAGGAAACCCTGCAAGTGTTTCACTGAATGCTTTCAGGGCCTGTTGGAAGTCTTGTGCCTAGAAACTCACAGGTGTGAAGAGAGTTTATAGTACTGGCAAAGGCAATTGACACTGGCTAGTAAGAGAAGGCAAGATCCTTTTACAACTTAGTGATTTTGTAGGTTTCTCATCGTGTTCCCTTGCTCTGTATAACTATGAATGAGCACATGCAATGTTTGCAATGTGAAAAGTTTATGATCCTCTTCATGGATCACAGAGTTGTGGTGAAGGTGTTTGCATAACACACTGAACCTATGAGGCATTCTGTGCAAGGCCACCCAAGACGGATGGGTCCTAGGGAAGAGTTCTGACGAAACATGGTCTACTGGAGAAGGAAACGGCAAGCCACTCTACTAGTCTTGCCTCAAGAACCCCATGAACAGTATGAAAAGGCAAAAAAGATATGCTATCAGAAGATGACTGCCCAGGTCAGAAGATGTCCAGTGTGCTACTGGGGAAGAGCAGAGAACGATTACTAATAGCTCCAGAAAGAATGAAGCTGCTAGGCCTAAGTGGAAATGACAGTTGTGAACGTGTCTGGTGATGAAAGTGAAGTCTGATGTTATAAAGAAAAATACTGCATAGGAACCTGGAATGTTAGGTCCATGAATCAAGATAAATTGGACATGGTCAAGCAGGAGATGGCAAGAATGAACATCAACATCTTAGGAATCAGTGAACTAAAATGGATGGGAATGGATGAATTTAATTCAGATGACAATTATATCTACTACTGTTGGCAAGGATCCCTTAGAAGATATTAAGTAGCCTGTGAAGTCAACAAAAGAGTCTGAAATGCAGTACTTGGGTACAACCTCAAAAACAACAGAATGATCTCAGTTCATTTTCAAGGCAAACCATTCAAGATCACAATAATCCAAATCTTTGCCTCAACCACTGATGCCAAAAAAGTTGAAGTTGACTGCTTTTATGGAGACCTACAACACCTTCTAGAACTGATACAAAAAAAAAAAATCCTTTTCTTCATAGGGGATTGGAATGCAAAAGTACGAAGTCAAGATATACCTGGAATAAAAAAATAAATAAAACAAGTTTAGCTTTGTAGTACAAAATAAAGCAAGGCAAAGATGAGTTTGGTCAAGAGAACACACTGGTCATAGTGAACATCCTTTTCTAACAACCCAAGATGTGACTACATATGGACCTCACCAGATGGTCAATACCAAAATCAAATTATGATCTTTGCAGCCAAAGATAGAGAAGCTCTATACAATCAGTAAAAACAAGGCTCAGATCTGACCATGGCTCAAAATCATGAATCCTTTATTGCAAACTTCAGTTTTAAATTGAAGGAAGTAGAGAAAACTACTAGGCCATTCAGATATGACCTAAATCAAATCATTTACGATTATACAATGGAGGTGATGAATTAAGGGATTAGATCTGGTAGACAGAGTGTCTGGTGGATGGAGGTTTGTAACACTGTACAGGAGGTAGTGGCCCAAACCATACCAAAGAAAAAAATAATGCAAGAAGGCAAAGTGGCTGTCTGAGGGGACTACAAATAACTGAGGAAAGAAAGTGAAAGGAAAGAGAAAAAGGAAAACATATACCCAACTGAATGCAGAGTTCCAGAGAACAGCAGGGAGAGATGAGGAAACCTTCTTAAAGGAGCCATGCAAAGAAATACAAGAAAACAAGAAATGGAAAATACTAAAGACCTCTTCAAGAAAATTAGAGTTATCAAAAGAACATTTCATGGAATGATGGGCACATTAAAGGACAGAAACATAAAGGACCTAACAGAAGCAGAAGAGATAAAGAACAGATGGCAAGAACACACAGAAGAACTATACAAGGTCTTAATGAAACACAATGGTATGGTCTTTCACCCAGAGCTGGGTATCCTAGAGTGTGAGGTCATTTGGGCCTTAGGAAGCATTGCTATGAACAAAACTATTGGAGGTGATGGAATTTCAGCTAAGCTGTTTAAATCTTAAAAGATAATACTGTTAAAGTGCTACACTTAGTAATCAGCAAATTTGGAAAATTCAGCTGTGGCCGCTGACTGGAAAAGGTCTGTTTTCATTGCACTCCCAAAGAAGGGCAATGCCAAAGAATGTTTAAAGTATGGTGCAATTGAACTTATTTCACATTCTAGTGAGGAAATGATCAAAATCCTTCAAGCTAGGCTTCAGCAGTATGTGAACAAAGAACTACCAGATATCTGAGATGGGAAAGGCAGAGGAACCAGAGATCAAATTGCCAACATTCATTCAGTTCAGTTCAGTTGCTCAGTCGTGTCCAATTCTCTGTGACCCCATGAATTGCAGCACACCAGGCCTCCCTGTCCATCACCAGCTCCCGGAGTTCACTCAAACTCATGTCCATCGAGGCAGTGATGCCATCCAGCCTTCTCATCCTCTGTTGCCCCCTTCTCCTCCCGCCCCCAATCCCTCCCAGCATCAGAGTCTTTTCCAATGAGTCAACTCTTCACATGAGGTGGCCAAAGTACTGGAGTTTCAGCTTTAGCATCATTTCTTCCAAAGAACACCCAGGACTGATCTCCTTCAGAATGGACTGGTTGGATCTCCTTGCAGTCCAAGGGACTCTTAAGAGTCTTCTCCAACACCACAGTTCAAAAGCATCAATTCTTCAGTGCTCAGCTTTCTTCACAGTCCAACTCTCACATCCATACCTGACCACTGGAAAAACCATAGCCTTGGCTAGATGGACCTTTGTTGGCAAAGTAACGTCTCTGCTTTTCAATAAGATGTGTATAAGAGACAGGTTAAACCTTTATTGCATCTTCTCCATCCTTGTCTCNATTCTTCAGTGCTCAGCTTTCTTCACAGTCCAACTCTCACATCCATACTTGACCACTGGAAATAAGAGAGGTGTTGTAGGTTACTTTGGAAAGTTGAGTAATAGACATCGGCGTGACTATGCATGAGACATATTACCATTATGTGGGTATTTGTGTGTATACTTTTCAATTCATTCATTTTAATAACGTTTTTATTTCAGTTTTAAACTTACAGAAAAGTAGTAAAGATAATATAGAGATTTTATATAGCCCACACTAAGTTACTCTTATTAACTCATTGCTATCATAAATGTTTCACAATTCATGAATCATGCATCAGTATATGTTATTGTTAACTAAAGTCCATGTTTCATCCAGATTTTTTTTTTAATAAAATATTTTGTTTTACTTAATGTTTTCTTGATTTGGGTATGCTCAGTTGTGTCTGGCTCTTTGTGACCCTTTGGACTGTAGCCCGCCAGGCTCCTCTGTCCCTGGGACTTTGGCAAGCAAGAATAATCGATGGGTCGCCATTTCCTCTTCTAGGGGATCTTTCCCACCCAGGAATCAAACTTGTGTCTCTCGCGTCACATACATTGCTCGCAGATTCTCCAGGTGTCACCAGGAGTAAAATATCTCCTTGCCAGTGAAGGAGACTGAGTTCGATCCCTGGGTCAGGAAGATCCCCTGGAGTGGGAATTGTAGTCTTCCAGTATTCTTGCCTGGAATATTCAATGGATGAGGAGCCTGAAGTGCTATAGTTCAAAGGGTCGCAAAGAGTCTGACACGACTGAGCACACATTCACTGTACACTAATGTTTTGTTACTGTTCAGCATCCCTCTCAGGAGGGATTACATTAATTCATCATGCTTCCTTGGTTTCTCTTGGGTAGAAGAGTCTCTCAAGCTTTCCTTGTTTCTCATAACCTTGAGAGTTTTGAAGAATACTGATCAAGATTGTGTAGAATCTTCAGTTTATATTGGTCAGATGTTTTCCTCACAATTAGAATAGTATTATAGGTTTTGAAGTGAAAGACAAAGTTAAAGTGACATTCTCATCACATCATATTAACTACCTGTTTTCTATATGACATTGCTTTTGGTGTTAATCTTCAATACTTGACTGAGGTAGTATTTGTCAGTTTTCTTTACTGTGAAGTTTTTCTTTTTTATTCCAACCCTCTGCAAAGAAGCTGTTGCACACAACTCACATTTAAGGAGTGAAGAGTCATACTTCACCTTCTTCATGTGTAGTATATATTATTATTTATAATTCATTTGTATAATGAATTTGGCCTATCTTCCTTCCTTTATTCCTTTTTTCATCAGGCCAGACTCACGGTTATTTATTTTATACTTCAAGCTATAATTTAATATACTTATTTTGTCCTCAAATTGGTTCAGCTTTAGCCATTGAAGGATGTTTCAGTTGGCTCCTTTGTCTCTAACATAACCATGTTATTATGCTTTTTTAAAAAAAAGTACTTTCTTACTTTTTGGTATTATGAGATACTCTAGCCTTAATCTGTGTACTTCCTACCGTGGTACTAGAATCAATCATTTCTCCAAGGACCTCTGGTTCTGTTTGCTGGTTAATGGTATTAGAAATTTGGATTTGGGTGCTAAATATGTTCCTTGTTACTGGAATTACTTTGCTTCTACCTGACACAGCAAGGAGATATGTGTGTGTATAATAACTTTAGAATATACACATTTCTGTGTTTCTTTTTGTATTCCTCTATATCTGTATCAAACTGAACATGAATTCTTACTGATGTCCAACTCCAGTTAATTATCATATGAATAATTTCAGCCTCCTTCCTTTGTTTATTTGTGAAATCCACTTGAATAATGAAAAATGTTATCCCATGTTCTGTTACCAATTTACTTAATTGTTCGGTTCTAGGACACATGTATGGCAATATCAGAATTGTTAACCCCTATGTCCATGGGAAACGACTATATCAAGTACAATGCCTGTAGACATAATAGTTTCTTTGACTTTAGTCTTACAGAACCTGTTCATTTCCAAATGTAGGGTAATTCAGCAATTGTTCTCCCTTGTCTTCTTCAGTGAGATTATTTCATATACTTGCAATGCTATGCAATATTTTGCCACATTTGCATTCTATTCTAAAATTTAGAATCCTCTGTTTTTTTTCTTTTTAAACTTTTTTTAAATGGTATGTTAAGATTGAATTTTTTGTAGTATTATGTATCCACTATCGCAGTATCTCAAAATAGCTTTGTTTTTATGGTTGTTCAGTCACTAAGTCCTGTCTGACTCTTGCAACCCCATGAACTGTAGCATGCCAGGCCTCCCTGGCCCTCACTATCTCCCAGAATTTGCCCAAGTTCATGTCCATTGAACCTGAATGCTAGCCAATCGTCTCATTATCTGCCACCATCTTCTTTGCCTTCAGTGTATCTCATCTTCAGGGTCTTTTCCAATGAGTCAGAATAGCTTTACTGTCTTAAAAAATATACTTATCTATTCAACCTTTTCCCTTCTCTTGTACTGAAGGTCAACACTAGATTATTTATTGTGTTTTTAGTTTTGTCTTTTCAGAAAGTCATATTATGCAGTATGTGGATTTTCACAATGGTTTCTTTCTTTCACAAAGAAATATTAATCTGAAATTCATCTATGTTTTTTTATTCCTTCATAGATTATTTCTTTTTAATTCTGAAAAAATTTCTATTATGTAGATGTATCACATTTGGTTTATATATTCACCTTTAAATAGGATCTTGTCAATTATGGATAAAGTTGTTATAAACACACATGGGCAGGTTTTAAAATCAGTTTGGTAAATATCTAGGCTCAACTAAGTATGTGTTATGAGTATATTTTAAAAATATGACCAAAAGGATTGGGGATGTTCTCATAAGATATATCAAGCGATATAGTGTTAGGTCATAAAAAAGATATTTGTAGGGGAAAATAAAATAAGCTGAAATCATGGTTTCTATGTCATATAGAAATATTAGTAAAGAAAAACAAATTGGTATCATTTTATGTTCTTGGCATGTTGCCCAAACTTCAAAATATCATTGCATTTTTAATTTTCTATAGAAAAAATTAAATCCACAATGTTTTTAGAGAATACAATAAATATTAAATCCTTGGTTAGAATAAAATAATATTGTTTAGAATAAAGGCAGAAATGAAGTGGTTTTCGAATGAAATTAGTGAATTTAAGATATAATGCTCAAGCAAAATATTAATAATGCTTAAGACAATATGCAATTTAATATGGAAACCTTGATGTAGAGGTCAGTATTTTTTTCAGAGTGTATCTAATTAAATATTCTACTCTGTATTAAATGCTTAATTTTTATTTATATGGGTAATAATAAGCATTATTTTCAGAGAAGACACTTATAGAAAAAATGAAGTGAAAATTTGCATTTATATAATAAGAACTTCAAATGATTACCATGACCAAATTGTTGGTTCAACTATATAAAGTGAGTTTTCTTGAAAATGCAATGCATTCTAGATCCCGGAAACTCATCATGGGCATATTATATTGAGTTTTATGGATCTGGTCATTAATTTTATAATTTATCTAGTGAAAATATATTTAATAGTATATCAGTGAGAGGACATACGTGGAAAAAAATTTGATATGACAGCATTTTTAGCTAACTTAATCATACAACTCTTGAAAACGTCTTCAGATTTAAAGATAAGAAATTTATAAAATACAGCTTGCTAAAGTGCAAATGCAGTTCAGTTCAGTTCAATCACTCAGTCGTGTCCGACTCTTTGCAAATTACCAAAACAAAATTAAAATGAGGATAAATTCTATCGATAGTTTCTGAAATTGTGAATTGCAGTGGTGCACATAAGTGATTTTTTCAGATAAATATCATTTCGCCTTCATACTCAAAACAAATTGAAGGCATTTTAATGTTACAATTGAAATATAAAGTGAATTATGCATCCCCATGTCCCCTTCATCATAGCTTATAAAACATTTTCTTGATGACTTTGTTCCTCTATTATGAGCACTGATAGCTCAGTAGGTAAAGAATCCACCTGTAATGCGGGAGATCCTGGATTGATTCCTGGGTCCAGACCATCCCCTAGAGAAGGGATAGGCTACCCACTCCAGTGTTTTCTGGTTTCCCTTGTGGCTCAGCCGGTAAAGAATCTGCCTGCAATGAGGGAGACCTGTGTTTGATCCCTGGGTTGGGAAAAACCCCTGGAGAAGGGAAAGGTCTGGCCTGGAGAATTCCATGGACTATATAATCCAGGGGGTCACAAAGATTCAGACATGACTGAGTGACTTTCACTATAAGCATTACTCAGTAAGTCTGAAAAACAAGGATGCCCATGGTAGTCTCTTGGTATTTACAACCATCAATAATAGGCTCTACTTTTATGGTCTCTATATGTCATCATTTTATTTTTCAAATTCTTTCTCTTCTGTTATACATTGCTGGTTTCAGAATTTTGACTTCTTAAGATCTGCTGCTTCACTTTACATGTAATTGTTAAGTGATTGTGCTTCAGCTTTCACATTTCAGTTTGGAAGCTATGTACTAGGTATTTAATCTGAAAAAAGGCATAAATTTGAAAGAATAAATAAGGCATTGCAGGCACCCGTTATGAGACTCATAAATGATATCTTACAAATACATTTTCAATATTTCAATGATAAATGTTGGTAGCAGTTTTAATCTATATATCAACTGTTAGTAAATCAGAAGCCTTCTGTTTATTTCCTTTTTTCTTTTTTAAAAGAATGTATACTTCCAAATATCTTGGAAGATTAATAGTTTTATAGGAACTTTTGCAACTTGTACAGTATTTCCCTGACTTCACTTTTGAAAAAAAAAATCATTTTGGAAGTTTATCACTCATTTTATTATTCTGCTAGTATTTAATGCTGACCGATTCTTGAACTCTGGGTTACTATGGCCAGAGCAACTAGATCATGTATTAAAAGTTATTTTTTATGACATTTATACTATCTAAATGGTACTATTGATTAAACTGGATCAGTTATTAAATTATATGTCAGGTCTCACATAACTAGGATTAAAAAGCTGTGCTTAATTTCTGAGTTTAGATTGCCACTAACAGATTATTCTCCCTTAAAGATACCTGATATTTGCAGAAGAAAGTCTTGCTCTCAAATATATATGTTACAATAATTTATAAACAAAATCTAAAAGGTTAAACCCAAACATATGCCATCAGCTATTTACTATCTAAATGAGGTCCCTGGCAAGATTCAGTTTATGTATCATCTCCTCTATTTCCCCATTTATTGAAAGGGCCCTTTACCTATAATCCCAGAGTTCTTTCTTTTAGCTTTTTCCTACACCATGTTTTAATTGTCTTGTTTACACTTTACTATATTTTACTTTTACTAACCTGTCTTCACCTTACTAGTTTTTAAGATTCCTGCAAGCCGAATCTCACCTTTGTATTTCCAGCACCTGGTCTAATATCTATCTTACAGTGAGCCCTCATAGTTAATAGTTTTTATCTGAACTGAACCTAAGATTATCAGATTTATTTATTACTTTAGAAAGCTTTGTTCTTGTCTCTCAGTAAACTCCTATTAGAGAAAGATGAAAAACACATATAGAAAATATACAAGAAATATACTATATATGGAGAGAAATATTTCATAGATAACAAAGTTAATGTAAATAATAGGTATCCATGTATAACTCATAAATATAATAATCATTTATTTGATTTCCCTATGTCCCATCAAAATTTGAGGTAGGACACACAATGAAGTAGAACACAACCAAGAGCTCATATTATTGCTGTAATCAATGACAATCTAACATTCCAATAAATTTATCTTATATTTTGCATAATTAGTGTAAAGTCAGTATTATTTTAGTTATAGAAGTTATGACATATAAAGGCAATGCATTTTTAGAGAAATTAACATAGAACTAAATTCTACTGTATTGGTTTTCAGAATATACAGTGTTTTAGCCTTATATATTTCAGAATATACAAGGCTAAAATGAAATAATATATAATACACTCAGAAATTCTACTTTTTCTTATCTGGTAAAATATCTTTAGAAGTTATTTTGGACACAACATCTGTGGTCACATGGTTGTCAGCAATGAATAGTAGATTGGCCCTTTATCCCTGGCAGTGAAAATAATTTGATGGATTGTGCTGAATGAAGTATTTTATGTTTATTAAAATTATAAACATAAATATTTATTTTATTATATGTAATAGTTATAAAATTTATAAATATATATTAAGGATTTATAAAATTATATTTAATTTTGCATAAATTATATTTTCATATCTTTTGTCATTTTAATTGGCACAATACTTTCTTTGTTGTTGTTCAGTCTTTCAGTCATGTCTGACTCTGTGGCTCCATGAATTGCAGCATGCCAGACTTCCCTGTCCTTTACCATCTCCTGGAGTTTGCTCATGTCCAATGAGTTGATGATGTCATCCAACAATCTTATCCTCTTCTTACCAGCTTAAATAATATAGGCCTTAACATTTGCTATAAATATATATTGATGGGCTTTATTTTTAATTTAATGTGCTCTTTTATTCATGTTTATGAGTAATTTATTAGTATTTTCCATCAGACTGTGGAATTTTAAGTCAACGATAATTTTGTTGCATTAATATTTTGTCAGTCACCTGAACTAACTTGGTCTTAGATTAGATATTGGTGCATTCATTAACTATTGCAACATTAATATATTTTTGTCTTTAGTTAGAACTTTAAAAAAAGAAATGCCTAAAAAGTTGTAGATATAAGGACCTTGATAATCTGTGAAAAGTAATATTGGCAAGTATAATAGCCACTCTTTTTAATGTGTGCCTAGCCAATGATAGATGAGGGAGCCTGGTAGGCTGCAGTCCATGGGGTCGTGAAGAGCCGGACATGACTGAGCGGCTTCACTTTCACTTTTCATTTTCATGCATTGGAGAAGGAAATGGCAACCCACTCCAGTGTTCTTGCCTGGAGAATCCCAGGGATGAGGGAGCCTGGTGGGCTGCCATCTATGGGGTTGCACAGAATCGGACATGACTGAAGCGACTTAGCAGCAGCAGCAGCAGCAGCCCATGATGACCCCCTTCTTCTCTCAAAATGTTACCACCTCCTACCACTTCCTCCACTGTTGGCCCTAGTCAGTCAGGTTTGTATTACATGCTCCTGTGTATAGATAAAGATTGGACTAGGGTATTTTCCTGAAATTAACTTATTTAGCTAGTTTGGCTGTATACTGACCATCTTTCAAGTGCACTGGCAAATAAAATGGATGGAGCAGGGATGCCTAGAGAAGCTGGGGAATGGTGAGGAGAAAAAGGAGAAAAACAGAAGTACCCATAACTTGGTTCTTGACAATTTGGTATTCTCTAGTTTCTTGTTCCTGTTTCTCTCAGGGCATGTCAGCCTAGGTGCTTTGAATAATTTCTTACTGTCTAACTGAAAGATCCTACTTACTCAATGATTCTAACAGGAAAAGGCTTTGACAAAGACATTAAAGATGACCAGGATATTGTCCTCCCAAACAAACAAATATTCTGTATATTTTCATATGTTGTTTTGTGCTTCACTCTGAGAATTTTTTGTATTCTTTTTTCTGAAGTTTTTTGTAAACTCTGTGTGTGGGTTTCTGCGGGAGTCCAGCTCCAGCAGCCAGGGAATCATCTTAAAGAGATGAGCGGTGTCTGTGGAAAATAACACAGCCTCTGACTCAAGGTTCAGGACTGCATGTTTGTTTCAAACATCAGGTTTTCTTTTATACTTTGACAAAAACATTAGGTAAGAGGTTTTACTTTTTCAGCTTCCCCTCACCCAGATTTAATGTCTCCATAAATCATTGTTGCCCTTCAACCAGAGTTACATTGTAACTCATGCATATGTCTGGGCTGCATACCACATCCCTCAGTTTATTTCTTATCTTTCTAAATCCTGCTTGCCCCTAGTATCCTAAGCTCACTATCTCCTAAAAAGGCTTCTAGCTATTCTTAATTATTCCTAAACCCTAACCTCAGCAAACTTCCTTTGCCAAAATCATTCCCCTCACAAACAGGTTTCAGATAACAATCTTTCCCATGGCTTCAAGCTGTGGCCTATGTGCTCATCCTGGAACATTCTTTGTAAAGATCCTTGAACAAATGCCAATGGTTACTTTATAAATTATTTTCTGGGCACAACTGCAGAAGGCTTTGTGCATTCTCATGCTTCTCTCAAGAACAATAAGTACCTTAACATTCCTTCCAGCCAACTCAATGGAAGAAGAAAGGAAAAAACAAGTCAGAATCATAAGACCTAATTCCTTCATCCCGAGGCCGTGCTGCAGGATGAGAAGGGGGTGTGGGGGGTTGGGGCTGAGCCTCCATTTTGTCAGTAATGCCTAACGTGGCTCCTGACAGGCTTCCATTTTAAGTTAGCATTTCTGAAGATGATAAAATAATTTAAAGTCACAATATAAGAAAATAAAATAGAGATAGATATATTCTAGACACAGATGGGCAATTCTATGGGTCAGAAATCATATCAGTTTGAAAAGACTGGTAATATTCTTCCTGTGTGAAAATATAACCACTAGCCTTAAAAATACTTCAACTAATGGGTGGATGCAGAAAAGGCTGATTCACAAATCTTATTACATCAAATAATATATAATGTTAGTATATATTATAATGTGTTCAGTAAATGTTAGCTAAATGAATTGGTAAATGCATGAATTCAAATAACTGATGTAGGCAGAATCTAGTAAAGAGAGAGAAATTAGTTTGACTCAAATTATAGTAAATGTATGGTATTGTATAACTTTTCAGATAAAAAACTTCATTTATTGTTGCTTAAACTATCTAGTATATTTGCTCCAGCTATATTTCCTTTAGGTTCAATTACTTCTTATGTGTCTGTAATACTTTAATATAGGTATTTTATTTTATCAATTTCATTGAGAACAAACAATAACTTTCTTATTTATCTTCACTAAGTATATGTCACTAATTTTGCTAACTTTTGAACATTATAATATAATTATATAAATGATTATTTTATATATTTATTAATGTTATAATTTATAACTTTGTTCTTAACACTACTAGATGATTAATTAATTCTGCTGAACCAGAAACTTTAGAATATGATGAAGAAGTCTAATGCAGTGATTATACTTTCCAAATTTGTATTCACCATGTATTTAGAGGCTTCAATTTTATTTTAAACCATGTGTGAAAGGAATCCTGATTAGATATGTTTTGGTTTTCTTACTGTTTATAAAAGCTAAACGTATAAGTATCTATCTTTCACTAGGCTTCATTATGAAAAAAGAAAGAAAGAAAAAGAATTTTGATAATTTTGTGAGAATGTCACATAAGTTAGCTATTCAGAGGTTTAAACTTCAAATATCAAATCAATAGCCATTACTCATATTGTAGAAGAATGTCAGCATTGCAATTGTGATCATTTCTTAAATGAAGGTTTTCTGGATATCTTTATAGGGAGAATTTTAAAACAAAAATTTCAACAAATAGTCTTCTGAATTATTCAATTCTGATCTATACAAAGGTTCAGGAAAACTCCACAACCAGTGGGACCTAATTAGACTTTATTGTGATTTTCAAATCAGCAGCTTTTACTTCAAGTATTAGCCATGAAACTGAGACAAGGCTCTCTTTTCACAAAACCAGGGAAACACATAGAACACGTTTTTTTCAGAGAATTTCCACGTGTTTAGACCTATCAATTGATTTAGGATGGAGTGTGGTATCCCCACACCCCTTCTTAGAGAGTCAAGGTATGGAGTAAAAAGTCTACTACTAGGGAATACATGGACATCATACCTTAAAGGAGTGTTATGTTAACATTCATATAGAACAAGATCACTGGCCACTGGATAATTATGAGGCATCATATTTAAAATAAAACTCAGAGTTTAGGGAAAGTTGCCTCAGAAGTCTATCAAATATTCAGTGTGTGTTGTACAGATTTAGGGCAAAGTTGCTTTGTATTGTGCAGTCAGTCAGTTGTGCCAACACTTTGCAACCCCATGGACTAGCTAGGCTTCGCTGTCCTTAACCACCACTCCAAGCTTGCTCAAATTCATGTCCATTGAATCAATGATGCTATTCAGTCATCCCCTTCTCCTCCTGCCTTCAATATTTCCCGGGATCAGGGTGTTCACATCAGTCTTCACATCAGCCAAAGTATTGGAGCTTCAGTCCTTCCAATGAATATTCAGGGCTGATTTCTTTTCTTTTAGGATTGACTGGTTTGGAAGGACAGAGTTCAGTTCAGTTCAGTTCAGTTGCTCAGTCCTCTCCGACTCTTTGTGACCCCATGAATCGCAGCACACCAGGCCTCCCTGTCCATCACCAACTCCCGGAGTCCACTCAAACCCATGTCCATTGAGTCGATGATACCATCCAGCCATTTCATCCTCTGTCGTCCCCTTCTCCTGCCCCCAATCCCTTCCAGCATCAGGGTCTTTTCCAGTGAGTCAACTCTTCACATGAAGTGGCCAAAGTACTAGAATTTCAGCTTTAGCATTATTCCTTCCAAAGAAATTCCAGGGCTGATCTTCAGAATGGACTGGTTTGCTCTCCTTGCAGTCCAAGGGACTCTGAAGAGTCTTCTCCAACACCACAGTTCAAAAGCATCAATTCTTCAACACTCAGCTTTCTTCACAGTCCAACTCTCACAACCATACATGATCACAATCATACATGATCATGGAAAAACCATGGCCTTGACTAGACGGACCTTTGTTGGCAAAGTAATATCTCTGCTCTTTAATATACTATCTAGGTTGGTCATGGAGAAGGCAATGGCACCCCACTCCAATACTCTTGCCCGGAAAATCCCATGGAAGGAGGAGCCTGGAAGGCTGCAATCCATGAGGTCGCTGAGGGTTCGACATGACTGAGCGACTTCACTTTCAGTTTTCACTTTCATGCACTAGAGAAAGAAATGCCAACCCACTCCAGTGTTCTTGCCTGGAGAATCCCAAGGACGGTGGAGCCTGGTGGGCTGCTGTGTATGGTGTTGCTCAGAGTTGGACATGACTGAAGCGACTTAGCAGCAGCAGCAGCAGGTTGGTCATAACTTTTCTTATAAGGAGTAAGCATCTTTTAATTTCATGGCTTTAAAAAATAAATTTCATGGCAGAGTTAACCCAGTGTAATTTTGCAGTAATAAAGTACTTTTTGACACTTTCATTCACTTATTTATGAATTTACTGTTCAAGCATTTATAGTCTGTGTTATGTAAAGCAGTTTATAAACACCTGCATATGTAACCCCTTCCTATTTCCTTTGAGTCTCTATTAGAAATGTCTAATGTAAAAAAAAAAAAAAAAAACCTGGAGAAAGAAATGACAACCCATTTAGTATTCTTGCCTGGGAAAGCCCATGTGTAGAGGTGGCTGTTGGGCTACAGTCCATGGGGTTGCAAAGAGTAGGACAGGACTTAACGATTAAAACAAAGCAATGAAAGCAAAAATAGTGAATGCTGTAGACCTTACTTTGACTAATGAAATATGTATATTTTGTTTTAGATTTTAAGCTCTTTAATGTTTCTCTTAAAAAAAAAATACCCAGATTAGAAGAAAACACTTAACTATTAGTAAAATCATAGTGGTTAAAAATGATTTAAAATTGCTTTTAAAGACAAAAATGTAATACATCTATTAAAAAATGCTACAGCTACACCTGCAAACTTTAGTTTGGATAAATAGTTTAAACATTAAAATGTAACCATATGGATGAACTGATACTATAAAAAAAGAGTAAGATTTTCTATTTTTACTATTTTTCCATTTTAAAATTTCTACTTTTGAAGGTTTTTGTATCATAATTTTTTGGCTATGTAGGCTTTGGTGATCATAAATCAAGTGAGAATAATTAGATGAAGATAAAACATAAAAATGCTTTTAAAAGTAATTACTGAACTTTATTTGTAATTGACCAAAATAAAGTGTTTAAAAATATTGGTGATGGATTTTTTTCTATACCATATATATTTTATGACCACTCATATCCAAAGTGAAAAACAATATAGACTCCTTAATATAAAATTTAAAAAATAACAAAAATAAGTTTAGACGCTATTTTTATTTATGAAAAATCCAAAATTGGAACGATATGAAAATAGGCTTTAGGTATGAGTATAATGGCATGGGTTATTAAAGTAGTTCATGAACATATTTATGTTAACTTTTTAAAGATAGAGATGATGCAGTGAAAATAGTTGAAAATTTTTGATTGACCAAATATATATTCTAGTTGTGTATATATATATAATTTCAAGAGGGAGTTTTTAAATCATATTACATGCAGGGTCTTAGAATATGTCAAATATCATAGATAAATGTAGAATATAAATTTCAGTTTGCAATAATTGACATTAAGAGGCATATCTTAAGATGTGAGCTAGAGTGCCCTTGACATTTCATGAAGTATATCACCAAATAAGGCAGAGATTATTCATAATTGTTTAAAAAAGTTTCTGGGAGAATAAAATTCAAAATAGAGTATTGTGTACAGTTGGAAAGTCAAAAGAACTATCAAGCTTAGCATCAAGGTTAATTTTGTAATCAAAGTTTAGGGTTAGAAGGGAAAAATTTTAAAAATGTTGACTAAAATACTTTCTTTTATTATAACTTGAACAAATAATTTAAAATAAAATAATTTTAGTTTTAAGAATATTTGTATAATTTAATTATGCATTAAAATCTGTATTGATCCATAATGATATGGTTTAACTTCTATGTATATTTCAATTAATAATAATGTCTTTATGCAGGATTCAACTAAAGGGTATTAATGACAGATAGCCTTATACTATGTGACAAGTAATTTATTTAAATTCAAGTATCTGGGAAGGGTGGAGAAGGACTTCTCAGGTCCTCTTGATTATACCTCAAACCAGGCTCTCTGTCCCTGAGAGTTCAGGGTGAGGCTTTCTTAGTGACCCACTTCTGCTTCAACTTTAAACAAATATTTCCATATATCTTTGTCATAACCTGTGAGGGAACATGTTTCATTTTCCTCTTCAGCAGTAGGAAGCTTCTAATGGTCTGGGAGCAGGACATTTTCTTACCCCTTCTCTCTGAATAGATGGCTTTTTCAGTTTTTTTAAAAATTATTTATTTTTTTCCTTCAAAGAGACAGAATGGATTTTCTCTTTTTGCTGGAGAAACTGGGATTCTGATGGTTTCATCCAGTGGCTTAGAGCTTTTTGTATAGAGTGCTTTTTCATGTTTATAACCACTTCTCTCCTCCAGGTCTGAACTGTGTCTGAAGTTTACTTTTTTGTTTCCCTCTGAAAAACTCAAAAAGGAGATGCCTAGAGAAATTCTATCAAGAGGGGACAAACTCCTCCCAGAAGTTCTTTACTTTCATTTAGCCATTCACTGAGATTTTTAGATGAAATCTTCCCACCTGCTTTTACAGCAGCTCTCTGTTATAGGTAAATCAGTGATTATGTCTTGCCTTTCTTGAGAGGAACTGTCTTTCCTTAGATTTGAATTTCAGTTTTGTTGCCTAGCCTGAGACTTTAACTGTGATAAGTTCAAGAAAAGTTGTGATTTTCTTGATTACTCTTCTTGTTATTAGGTAGAGGTGACACTGAATCTTGCTTTTATATCCTAAATGAAAGATAGAAATCTATCAATTAATTACTAACTAAAATTTTAAAATATAGGAAGACCTAATTATATGTACTCTGCCACTAATAGTGGAATTTTGTCATTGATGCCCTTCCATGCAAGGGAGGCAGCAGAGTGAAGGGTTTGCCCTAGAGACTGAACCCATAAATTCCTCATGTTTCATGATTTTTTTTTTTTACTTTCATCTCATTACTTATGCATCCCTTCTGAATTTTCTCATTTGTAAATAGAATGATAATATAGTTCTTAGGGTTAAATATGGCCAATACATGCATGCCTGCTAAGTCACTTCAGTCATGTCTGACTCTGTGCGACCCTATGGACAGCAGCCCGCCATGCTCCTCCATCTTCAGGATTCTCTAGGCAAGAATACTGGAGTAGGTTGCCATTTCCTTCTCCAAATATGGCCAATGGGTTAGTGGGTAAAGAATCTGCCTCCAATGCAGGAGACACAGGAACATCAGTTTGATCTTTGGATCAGGAAGATCCCCTGGAGTAGGAAATGGCAACCTACTCCAGTATTCTTACCTGGAAAATTCCATGGACAGAGGAGCCTGGCAGGCTACAGTCCATGAGTCCCAAAGAGCAACTAAGCACACATGCAGGTTAAATAGATGAATGTGTGGAATGATGAGTGCTTCATCACACACATCAACACAAGATGATGTAACACACATCACAAGATGATGAAACAGAAAACCACTATTACCATCTATTTTCAGAGGAATTTTAAAGACTATTATACTTAAAATATCCCTAATTGTTCTGAATTTAGAAAGAAAACTAAAATTTTCTAAGGAAAAAATTGTTTTCCTTAAAATAAAAATGGCGGACATTTACATAGATTTTCAATAGTCTTATTTTTGTTGTGCTTGTAAAGTTGGAATTGCAATTTCTAAGATGAAGATAGTTGACTGTCGACAATTTCATATGGTATAAACTAATATCTTTAAGGGAAATGTAAATGTTTCATATCTGTTTATTTTCTGAGCATATAATATTTACATTAGAGTTTGAAGCAGGATACAATTTGGTGTGTTAAAATGATATGTGTTTCTGTCATTTACTTTTTAGTAAAATTAAGTATAGTTTGATGACTATTTACAATTTTGTATAGGCCCTGTCATTTTGTTTGATGCCAAATTTTATTACTACCAACTCTCTATGGATAACATTTGGTTTTGGTAATATATTTTATTTTTCCTTTTGGTTAGTGTACTCAATATAGCTTACTCAGAATTCTTAAAGCATATTTTGTTACAAAAAGAAATTAAATAGGGAGAAATGAGTTTTAACAGTGACTTTCAACAGAATTATATTTATACTGAAGGTTTTGCATTTTGCATATTATATTTCATCTTGATTAACTTAGGAAATTTAGTCCATAAATACACAGAGTACCCTTGTGAGGCAGATTATAGTGTTTTGTTGTTAGGATGAAGAGATAAATTAAATCAATTTATCTAAGCACACTTAGAATTCAGGACAAGGTGGAAGTGTAATTAAGAGGTACTTTTCATCAACCTCAACTTTTAATAAATAATATATATATGTATGCATGTCCATGTATGTATATATACATACATGTATGAACATATGTATATATACATGTATGTGTGTGTGTTTCATTTTATATACTGTGCACTGTTTTAAAAAAGAAAAGTAGCAGGTGTGTGAATGGTAGAAAGTACTTTTATATTAAAAAGAACTACTTGTATATGGACAGAATTTAAATATGAAATAGATTAATCCTCAGTATAGCTAATGCAGATTTTATCAAAATGTCCAGCTTAAAAAAAAGAGACCCAAAATGTATTTGAGAAGTTATTTACTCCAAATTCCTGTAAATTCAGGGATCTCATTCAGTGTACCTCTGACATCATCCTGTGCCTAAACATTAATGGCTATCAGCATAGTACCTTGAAAAGTAGCCTGCATCCTGTTTGACAGTTCTAGAAGTCATTTGCTTGTCTCTATAATTTCAATCACTGGTCAAGGGCACATGAGAGCAACAGAGAGCAAGTCTGCCCTGACTTCTATATCCTCTTCATTCACTCAGTTGTCCATTCATTCATATATGCTTAGCTAGTGACAAAAGTTTGCATCAGATTCTGAATGTGGAAATGGATATTAGAATTCTCTGCCCCTGGGACCTCCCTGGCAGTCCAGTGGTTAGGACTCCACATTGCCAATGCAGGGGGCACAGGTTTGATCTGGGAACTAAGATCTCACATGCAATAGGGTGTGCCCTAAATTTTTTTTTAAATAGAGAAATAAAATTATCTGCCCCTGAAAAGTGAGCAAGCTAGTCAGTTTCTATAATCAATGCTATAATTTAAGTACGTCAACAGTTGTTACAGAAGCTCAGAAAAGTATTTTACCACTGACGTTAGATGTCAAGGAAATCTTCAAAGAGAAAAAGACCCCTGCCTAGACCTGCTATTTCTGATGCAGACAAAAACATGAGGTCAAACAGAAAAGGAGAACATAAGTTTCAAAGAGTATTATAATTTGTATGCAGATTGAAGTGAGTGGAAATGACAAAAAAAAAAAAAAAAAAANGTCAAGGAAATCTTCAAAGAGAAAAAGACCCCTGCCTAGACCTGCTATTTCTGATGCAGACAAAAACATGAGGTCAAACAGAAAAGGAGAACATAAGTTTCAAAGAGTATTATAATTTGTATGCAGATTGAAGTGAGTGGAAATGAAAAAAAAAAAAAAAAAAAAAAGGTTAAAGACAGTTATTTTACCAAACCATTTTCTCTTTTCTAGATGCATTCTTAGTTCTTTCATTTATTATGTAGTTTGGTTTCCATATACCTTTATTAATTTTATCAACAGTGGTTTTAGAGTGCAAAAAAGGAAAATGGCTGTTGAGGAGGTCTTACAAATAGTAGTGAAAAGAAGAGAAGTGAAAAAAAAGGGGAAAAGGAAATATATACCCATTTGAATTCAGAGTTCCAAAGAATAGCAAGGAGAGATAAGAAAGCCTTTCTCAGGAAGAAATCCAAGAAATCCAGGAAATCAGGAAATCCAGGAAAGAAATCCAGGAAAACAATAGAATGGGAAAGACTAGAGATTTCTTCAAGAAAATTAGAAATACCAAGAGAACATATTATGCTAAGATGGGCTCAATAAAGGACAGAAATGGTATGGACCTAACAGAAGCTGAAGATATTAAGAAGAGGTGGCAAGAATACACAGAAATGTACAAAAAAGATCTTCATGACCCAGATAATCATGATGCTGTGATCACTCACCTAGAGCCAGATACCCTGGAATGTGAATTCAAGTAGACCTTAGGAAGCATCACTATGAACAAAGCTAGTGGAGGTAATGGAATTTCAGTTGAACTATTTCATATCCTAAAAGATGATGCTGTGGAAGTGCTGCACTCAATATGTCAGCAAATGTGGAAAACTCAGCAGTGGCCACAGGACTGGAAAAGGTCAGTTTTTATTCCAATCCCAAAGAAAGGCAATGCCAAAGAATGCTCAAACTACTGCACAATTGCACTTATCTCACACGCTAGTAAATTAATGCTCAAAATTCTCCAAGCCAGGCTTTAGCAATAAATGGGCTGTGAACTTCCAGATGTTCAAGCTGGTTTTAGACAAGGCAGAGGAGCCAGAGGTCAAATTGCCAACATCTGCTGGATCATCAAAAAAGCAACAGAGCTCCAGAAAAACACTATTTCTGCTTTATTGACTCTGCCAAAGCCATTGACTGTGTGGCTCACAATAAACTGTGGAAAATTCTGAAAGAGATGGGAATGCTAGACCACCTGATCTGCCTCTTGAGAAACCTATATGCAGGTCAAGAAGCAACAGTTAGAACTGGACATGGAACAACAGATTGGTTCCAAATAGGAAAAGGAGTCATCAAGGCTGTATATTGTCACCCTACTTATTTAACTACTATTCAGAGTACATCATGAGATATGCTTGGCTGGAAGAAGCACAAGATGGAATCAAGATCGCTGGGAGAAATATCAATAACCTCAGATATGCTGATGACACCACCCTTATGAGAGAAAGTGAAGAACTAAGCGCCTCCTGATGAAAATGAAAGAAGGAAGTGAAAAACTTAGCTTAAAGCTCAGCATTCAGAAAGCTAAGATCATGGCATGTGGTCCCATCACTTCATGGCAAATAGATGGGCAAACAGTGGAAACGGTGGCTGACTTTATTCTTTTGAGCTGCAAAATTACTACAGATGGTGACTGCAGCCATGAAATTAAAAGACGCTTACTCCTTGGAAGGAAAGTATGACCAACATAGAGAGCATATTAAAAAGCAGAGATGTGACTTTGTCAACAAAGGTCCATCTAGTCAGGCTATGGTTTTTCCAGTAGTTGTGTATGGATGTGAGAATTGGACTATAAAGAAAACTGAGCACCGAAGATTTGATACTTTTGAACTGTGGAGTTCGAGAAGACTCTTGAGAGTCCCTTGAACTGCAAGGAGATCCAACCAGTCCATCCTAAAGGAGATCAGTCCTGAGTGTTCATTGGAAGGACTGAAGCTGAAACTCCAGTGTTTTGGCCACTTGATGCAAAGAGCTGACTCATTTTAAAATTTCCTATTGCTGGGAAAGATTGAGGGCAGGAGGAGAAGGGGATGACAGAGAATGAAATGTTTGGATGGCATCACTGACTCAATGAACATGTGTTTGGGAGGACTCCGGGAGTTGGTGATGGACAGGGAGTCCTGGTGCGCTGTGGTATGTGGGATTGCAGAGAGGTGGAAACGACTGAATGACTGGACTGAACTGAGCAGTGGTTTAATTTATCAAAAAATGTTGTATTTAGACAGGACTATTAACTTACATGTCCAGAGTGCCTTCAGATTTATCTTTGCAAAAAGCACTGTTAAAATATTTTTTAAACTGAATTGAGTGATGCTATTGAGCTAACGTAGTAAGACCAAACACATGCATACATGCTAAGTTGCTTCAGTCATATCAGACTCTTTGAGACCCGATGGACTGTAGCCCTCCATGTGCCTCTGTCTGTAGGATTAGCCAGGCAAGAATACTGAGTGGGCTGCCATGCCTCCCTCCAGGGGAACTTCCTGGCTCTAGGATCGAACCTGTATCTCCTACAGCTCTTGCATTGCAAGCCAATTCTTTACCACTGACCCATCAGGGAATCCTAAGAGGAAATATCAGAAACTATAAATATCCTACCACATATATAGATGTTGCTGTCATAATTTAGAGGTATTTTTTAAGTCGAAATATAGTTGTGATATAGCAAAAGAAACTGCTGTCAGTTTCTTCTATACAACCAAGTGATTCAGCCGTGTGTGTATATATATATATATATATATATATATATATATGTATGTATATATATATGTATTCCCCCTTTTTGCTTTCACATTTAGGTCACTACAGAGCACCAAGTCCAGTTCCCTATGCTATACAGGAGGTTCTCACTAGTTATCTACTTTATATATAGTAGTGTATATGTTAGTAAATCTCCCGATTTATTCAGCCCCTCCCCTCTTTGGTATCCATATATTTATCCTCTATGTCTGTGTCTCTATTTCTGCTTTGCAGATAAGATAATCTGTATCACTTTTCTAGATTCCACCTGTATGCTTTGGTATCCGATTCTTTTTTTCTCTTTCTGACTTGCTCTAGTCTCTATGATAGTCTCTATGTCCATCCACATCTCTGCAAATGATACAATTTCATTCCTTTTTATGGCTGAGTATTATTATTTTTGTATATTTATGTAGTGAGTAATATTCCACACATAGATAGATAGATAACATATCTTCTTTATCCATTCCTCTATTGATGGACATTTATATTGCTTCCATGTCCTGGCTATTGTAAATAATTCTGCAGTGAACATTGGGGTGCATGTTTCTTCTTGAATTGCGCTTTTCTCTGGGTATATGCCCTGTTGTGGCATTGCTGGGTCATATGGAAGCTATACTTTTAGATATATTTTAAATGGAGGCCCAAAAATGTCATCTGTGAAAAATTCTTAAAAATCTGATTAGTCATCATGTAAAGTATGTATAACTTTTTACATGAATCTCCTAAAATCGTTTGGTAGGGGCAAGGTTAAACTGATATTTAGCAGCATGTATCCATTAAATTTACTGAATTTCTCACCTGGTACACATCAACCATCTGGAAATCAAAGGAGAACTCTATGAATTTTAATTTGCTATGTTCCTCTTATAAAGATTTTAAGAAACAGTAGGTAGTTGAGAAAAGAGGGAAGTAGGATGAGAAAACCCATGCTCCTGTGATAAGCAACTTCCAAATAGTTAAGTAGCAGCTGGAAATTTATGTCAGCATTAGTCATAGGTCATTTAACTTTATACTTGATCACATTGAGAAGTAAAATAAGGTAGTCATTGAATCCAGGGATTCACAGTAAACCCCAAATTGACCATCAGCTTCTGGCTGTTTGAGATCTCATCTGTGTGCCTCTTCAGTAGCAAGGTCAGATAGCCTTTGTATTTTTGGGTATCCTTTGTACATATATAAGAAATTTTTTTTTCTTATCATTAAACAAAGAATTCTTACACTTCCTTATGTAAAAAAGAAGAATCACTTGCACAGCATGATTATCAAAGCGCATGTGTCCTTTATTTGTCTTTTAAAATGGTATCAGCAGTCTGTGTGCCTTGGTTCAGAGCAAGGGCTCAACTTATTCTTGGATTCATATATCAGGTTTGCTACTAGTACTTGTGAGGACATCACTTGAGCCTATTGTTTAATCTTTCTGCATCCCAGTTATAGATAAATAAGAATAATAATGTCCAGTTTACTGAGTTGTTACTATTTGACTAGGTATGTGAAAAGTGAAAGTCGCTCAGTTGTGTCTGACTCTTTGCGACCCCATGGACTATACAGTCCATGGAATTCTCCAGGCCAGAATCCTGGGGTGAGTAGCCTTTCCCTTCTGCAGGGGATCTTCCCAACCCAGGGATCGAAACTAGGTCTCCCATATTGCGGGTGGATTCTTTACCAGCTGAGCCACAGGGAAGCCCTTGGCATATAATAGATATTCAGTAAATTGAAGCTATTATTGCATATTGACTTCCTTCACTATCTATTTTCTTCATACATTTACCTTCCTTTCCTAAAAAGGCTGTTATGGGAAAGGACGGTGGTGGTCATAACGACTTCACTGCAAGTGTATATGGGATTCCCACTTTATGTAGGCTGGCTTTGAATTGATAGCTTATGGTGAACAATGTTGGATTCGTTATCTCAGAAGAAAGAGAATTAGCTTTGGGACCAGTCTTGATCACTCAAGAGCTTTTTTGTAGCGGAGATTTATTAAAGTAAGAAAAGAGACAGAGAAAACTTCTGACATAGACATCAGAAGTGGGACGGAGACTGCCCACCTCACTAGTGTTAGCAAGGATGTTATATACTTTTTAAATTAGTCATTACAATAAATCAAAAGAAAGTCTCAAGTTTGTGAGAATTTTACCAGACCCACTCCCACAATTTACATTTTAAAATAACAGGATTAGAACTTAACAATAAAAAGGTCCTAGGAGACCCACTCCCATAATATACACTTTAAGATATCAGAATTAGTCAGAAGGTTTTCCAGGAAGGAGAAACTCTCCTTAAGCAGGATATATTGTTGTTATATAACCCCTAGAACAGAGTTTAAACTGAGTTGTTTGTTGTATAACCATCAATTCTGGGCTTAAAGAGAACAACATTTTATGTGACTAAGACTAAGGAGTGTAGAGGAAAGGAAGAAAAAAAAAAAAAAGCATTTATCCTTTCCTCCTCCTTGAGAATATCAGACCCCTATCTCCTCCTCAAGAACCCCAGACCCCTTTCTCCTCCTCAGAGACCTCGGACTTTTTATCAATATGCCTAGGAATTGACTCTCTCAGAATCTTGCTGTGCTAATCAGCTGACACAAAAGCAAATTATAGACTGAATGATTGATTACCTGCCTGATGGAGTCTCACTATATTTCTGCTTTTGTCACCCATGCTTTTGGTGTCATATTCAAGACCAATGTCAAGAAGCTTTTCCCCTGTGTTTCCCTCTAGGAGTTTTACAGTTGGTCTGACTTTTAAGTTTTTAACTACTTTAAGTTAATTTTTGTGTATTCTTTAAGGTACATTTTCATTATTTTGCATGTGAATATCCAATTTTCCCAGCACTTTTTGAAGAGGCTATTCTTTCCCCATTGCTTGGCAGAGATGTTGACAGTAAGCTGACTGTCCATTTGTTGTTTTACTTCTGGGGTCTGTATTATGGTCATAAGTCTATATGTTACCTTTATACCTGTACCATACTATTTGAATTACTGTAACTTTATAATGTTTTGAAATCAGGAAATGAAATGCCTCCAGCTTTGGTTTTCTTTTTCAAGATTTTTTTGGCTTTTTGGAGTTTTATTTATTCCACATGCTTGAAGGCACAGTGTTTAAATAAACTATTTGGAATAATTCTACACTTAAGACTTGTCTTTTGTCCTCCATTTATTTATCTGTTCAGTGATTTATGTCATATGAACTCATGGACATTTATTTTATAATTTCAGTTGTAATCCAATACTGTTTTATTTATTTTGTTGCTCAGATTATTTCAGTATTGGCTACTAGCAAAGGGACACAGTTAGCTTCTATGTCCCTTAGATATATGCTATCATTGCATGGTTTTTCATGTGTGTGTTTTATTTGTTGAGCAATTTCTTATTTTCTGGCTCTGTAAGACACTCTATAAACTCCAGGCCCATCTTTTATATTTTCTATTCCAGTCCTGGAATCAGCCATTTGTCCAAGNGGCTACTAGCAAAGGGACACAATTAGCTCCTATGTCCCTTAGATATATGCTATCATTGCATGGTTTTTCATGTGTGTGTTTTATTTGTTGAGCAATTTCTTATTTTCTGGCTCTGTAAGACACTCTATAAACTCCAGGCCCATCTTTTATATTTTCTATTCCAGTCCTGGAATCAGCCATTTGTCCAAGGAAATCACGATCTGGGGACATGATGTACTTTCTGTCCCTTGTCAGTTTATTACAACATATTATGGTGTATATAAATTTATCAATTTAATAGTTATTATACCCATAAAACGTAAGCATAAATATAAACTGAATGTATATTCTTATGCTCAAATTTCTCTACAATAATGTAAACCAACACTTTTTAGATAAACTGAACATTTGATAAGTTGCTAATTAATATTACCATGTAAGAAATATAAATATATAAAACAAAAAACAGGTATAATGATATTGACAATACTATTACTCATAAATTTAGTAAGAAAATATTTTACACTGTAGAATATAAATTAAATATTTAAAAACATTATTTTATGTTTATTTCATCCATTTATATTTCTATTTAATGTATATTTTATAATGTACAAAATATAATCATACCTGTAATGAAGTTATAAATATAAACATTGAAATATTAACCATTATGCTAATTTCTGGAGAAGGAAATGGCAACCTACTCCAGTATTCTTGCCTTGAAAATCCCATGGAAGAAACAGCCTGCAGGGGGATATAGTCCATGGGGTCACAAAGAGCCAGACACAACTGAGCAACTTCACTTTCTTTTCACTTTTTTCATACTAATTTTAAAGATTTACAGTAAGTACTTTTGTAATCCTTGTTATTTCTCCCCTCCTTTTCCGGAGCTGCTGCCGTTAGTGTTACTTCAGCATAGACTACATAGAAATGTATCAAACGTAATGGGCATATGAGCCAACTAGGATTCTTGTTGAAAATGAAGATTCTGACTTAGTAAGTTTGTTTTCTGTTGCAGTGTAACTATGTACCACAGACCTCATCACTCAAAATAACACATATTTATTATCTCACAGATTCTGAGGGTCAGAATTATGACTATGAGTTACCTGACTCTCATGATCAGTTGGAGAAGGAAATGGCAATCCACTCCAGTATTCTTGCCTGGACAGTCCTGTGGACAGAGGAGACTAGTGGGCTGCTGTCCATGGGGTCGCACAGAGTTAGACATGACTGAAGTGACTTAGCATGAATGCATGCATTGGAGAAGGAAATGGTGACCCACTCCAGTATTCTTGCCTGGAGAAGCCCAGGGACAGGGGAGACTGGTGCGCTGCTGTCTATGGGGTTGCACAGAGTCAGACACGACTGAATTGTTTTAGCAGCAGCAGCAGCAGCACGATCAGTGGTCTATCAGGCTGAAATTAAGGTATTTCCAGGGGCTTCAACTCCATATAGAACACTGAATCCTTTGTCAAGCTCATTGGTTCTCGGCAATATTTTAGTTCTTCATTTGGAGAACCAAAGACCTCAGTTCTAAAGGTACTCCATTGTTCCCTGCCATGTGTTCCTCCTTAGAGGGCAGTTTGTTTCTTTAAGACAAATAGGGGTGTATCTCTGCTGCTTGAAATCTTTTTGACTTCTCTAGTTATATGGGTATATTTCCTTGGTGAAAATTGTTTGAGCTACATACTTATGACTTTTTCACTTTCATATTTAGGTTATACTTTAGTAAGCTTTATAGAAATGACTTAAAGACTTTAGCTGGAATATTATTATTATAAACTCTAAAAAGGAATATAACTGGAAAATAATGAGAGTTTCTAAAATGCAATTCAAATTCTGCAATTGAAAACAATTCAAATGAAAAAGAGAAACGTAATTTAAAGAAATTGTTGACTCTATATTATAAGATCAAACTAAAAATAAATGTTCAAACTTCAGAAAGAGGGGTATATAAATGTTGAAAAATATTATAAATTGTTGTGAGTCTTTAAGAATAGCCTCCAGGAAGTCCAATGCACAAATTGGGGTATATGAAAAACTCTGAAAGCAACAAAGTGTGTCTGAATCCGTAGGAATAGAAATAAAATGAGCAAAGAAAGGATGAGATAATAATAAAACCTGATTTAGTAGATTAAAGGCATAAATGTAAAGTATCTTTATTTTTAAACTTTTATGTAAATATATCACTGTTTAACTATGAAAGAAAAGCTATCCATGATAAAACAGGGCAGAAAATATAAATTCAAATTGTAGAATGCTCTGTGAAACATGGGAGACCAATGTTGGATATTTAGTGAGAACACTGAATAAGAAGCACTTCAGTGTATAAAGGTGCTGTTAAGTGGAGCTGTTCTGGAGGATCTTAGAAATCAAAATGGAAGAAAAAGCAAACCTTAGTGAACGGCTTGAAAGAAGTTAAAAGAAGTGAGTGTAGACAGGTGTGGAATTGGAGAGGGTCTTCCAGAAGTTGAAACAGTATTTGCAAAAAGCTTGAACAGAAATGACATGCCTATGTGTATGTCATGAAGAATTGGACACAACTGAGCTACTGAACTGAACTGATGTGTATGTGAAGTTCATTATAAACTTTCTGGACTCTGTAAGTTTTAAAGAGCTATGTAATGAACAGAAAACAAATAGCATAAATTGGGGAATTCAGTCAGACCATCTCATGTCCATTGAATTGGTGATGCCATCCAACCATCTCACCCTCTGTCATTCCCTTCTCCTGCCTTCAGTCTTTGCCAGTGTCAGGGTCTTTTCCAGTGAGTCAGTTCTCCGCATCATGTGGCCAACGTATTGGAGCTTCAGCTCCAGCATCAGTCCTTCCAATCAATTTCCAGGACTGATTTCCATTTCCTGGTTTGATCTCCTTACAGTCCAGAGGACTCTCAATCAAGTCTTCTCCAACACCACAGTTCAAAAGCATCAATTCTTTGACACTCAGCTTTCCTTATGGTCCAACTCTCAAATGCATACATGACTACTGGAAAAACCACAGCTGTGACGAGATGAATCTTTGTTGGCAAAGTAATGTCTCTGCTTTTTAATATGCTGTCTAGGTTGGTCATAGCTTTTTTTCTAAGGAGTAAGCATCTTTTAATTTCAAGGCTGATTATCATCCCATGAAGTGACAGGACCAGATGCCATGATATTAGTTTTCTGAATGTTGAGCTTTAAGCCAATATTTTCACT
>SJYA01000573.1:1477669-1562158 GCA_006410615.1 Neotragus moschatus | reverse complement strand
ACCCTGATGCTGGGAAAGATTGAAGGCAGGAGGAGAAGGGGACGACAGAGGATGAGATGATTGCATGGCCACCGACTGGATGGACACGAGTTTGAGCAAGCTCCGGGAGTTGGTGATGGACAGGTAACCCTGTCGTGCTGCAGTTCATGGGGTCGCAAAGAGTTGGATACAACTAAGCAATTGAACTGAGTACAGCTACAACTATTGGGATTTTGTTCTTCCAGTTCCCAGAGATGCACTTATTGCTGTAATTCTTTCCGTGCTCTATGCTGTCACTTCTCCAGCTCAATGACCAAAGTATAGGCTACTTTGTGAAGTCCTGCTCCTGAAGGACCTGAGGTTCCAGGCCACCTGGGGACTGTGTGAGATGGGTCCAAAGTATGACTACTGTTGTTGTGTTGGGCCTTGAAGAAGCTTTCTCCAGAAAGCTGTGAGTCTTCAGTCTCCCACAAATAGCCCTAAATGCCAACATATCAACTTGCATTTAATTTTAGTTGACCCCCTCTTCCCCTGGAGACTCTGCTCAGTAACTATGCCCTGACCCAGGTTACATTTACCACCTCACTGAAACAAGCACTGCTATCTACAGAACCCTACCATGGGCATGCTGCCCGCAAGTGTAACTGCACCCCACACAAGTCCACAAGAGACATGTTATCCCCCTTATAGATGAAGAAACTCAGCAACCCAAGGGGACAACAGGAATACTCTATCAGTACCAACAGCCTGTGTTTTTTTTTCAACAAGCATTTAGTGAAAAGCTACTGTATGCAAAGCACATTTGGTTCTTTCTGGTAAAGCAGAAGCCTCCCATGGATGCTGAAAATTTTCTGGGTCTGTATGTCTATAACGAATGTGCTAGCATGCTCACAAGTTGTTTTTACAAAGCAAATGTTAGCATCCACAGAACTCAGATTCACGATGACGACAGTGCTCAAAGGTCAAATCTAGTAGCAGGTCCCACTTTTTACAGATATGGAAAACCGAGGGCTTACAAGACTGTTAAGCACAGAGATAAGAGTGGGGAAAGAGTTCAGGAAGAAGTCTGCTTGGAAGAAACAAGACCTGCCCTTCAGGTTTAATAATGGGGCGATAGGATATCGGGCAGCAACTTGGTTCCTGTCGATTTCTGATGTTAGCATTTAGCGCCACATGCTGGGAAATGTTTTCTGGCCAAGGTACCCCTCCCTAAGCCCTTGCAACGGCTTGCCCTTTTCTCTTGTCATTTCACTTTTGAAACTGATAATTATCCACGAATCCATGGACACTCTCTAGACTATGGGTTCCTTGAGGAAAGAGTGTGTCTTATTTCCAAAACTTGACATCCTGATTATATAATATACCCTAGTATTTGTTGAACCCACTCCAGGGTTCTTGCCTGGAGGATCCCAGGGAGGGGGGAGCCTGGTGGGCTGCTGTCTGTGGGGTCGCATGACTGAAGCGACTTAGCAGCAGCAGCAGNGGAAAGAGTGTGTCTTATTTCCAAAACTTGACATCCTGATTATATAATATACCCTAGTATTTGTTGAACCCACTCCAGGGTTCTTGCCTGGAGGATCCCAGGGAGGGGGGAGCCTGGTGGGCTGCTGTCTGTGGGGTCGCATGACTGAAGCGACTTAGCAGCAGCAGCAGTGTTTGTTGAATAGTGAATAAGTGAACAAATCTATGAATGATCAAATTTGCAACCTTTCATTCTGACACTTTTAAGGAGATGTCAAAGGAGCTCATGAAGCATCTCTGCTGGGGATTAGGCCCTGGATTTTGCAACTTCTGAAAACCTTTCTATTATAGGGATCTGGAAATGTGTGATCATGCTCCCAACTCCTAGCCCAGTTCCTCTTCCCCTTGCTCACTACTTGGGCCTGGAGCGGGCATTCTCCAAGTGGCGTCTCGCCCAGGAGAGGGCAGCAGAGGCCCATCCAGTGAGACGAGAGCCCAAGCTTCGGGCCCAGCCCTGCCTTCCCACCCGGTGAGGAGAGCAAGCCCATGACAGCTTCTGCTCCAATTATGAGGATGAGAAAACTGACAAGGAGTTCGCTCTGGGTCACATGATGGCAAAGTCAGGCCTGCCTATTAGTCCCCATTACTTCTGGGTGTCAGGGCCCATCTGACATTTCCAAGATGCTCCAAACATTTTTTAGCCTAAAACAGACCTGCAGCAATGAAAGATGTCAGCTCCCTGGATGCTCAGCATCTCCCGTTACAAAAGCCCATTCTTGACGCTGCCTCTCCACCTACTGCGCTTCCTCCACTCCCCTCCTGGCCACGTTCCTCAAAGGTCATGTCCATAGGGAGCATGCCTCCACTTCCACATCCCCAGCTCACAATCGCTACTATGTCCACTGCAGTCAAACTGCTGTCAACCCCATCTGAAGCTAACCATCAGTATTACCCACGACCCAGTAACACATCAGTAGAAACCTTTTGGTCTTAATCCATCTCCTGGGGAGTTCCCTGGTAGTCTAACGGTTAGGATTCAGTACTTTCTCTGCCATGGCCCGGGTTCAATCCCTAGCGAGGGAACTGAGATCCCATAAGCCACGTGGCACAGCCAAAAAATAAATCCATCTCGCCATTTCCTTTGCCCGTTAAACAGCCCTTCGGCATAAGTAAATTCTAGATTCAGTCTAGAATCTACCACCCTCCCTTATAACTTCACTCCATTCAAATCATAAACTCCTCCCCCTAAAGACAACTAGGATTCACTTCTTCTCATGCCACTGCCTCAGTCAAGCCTTCATGGTACATAGTCAGGCTTCTAACCACCATCCACCCATCCAAGCAAGTGTTGCGGGTGCTGGCCTTGGAGTGATGAGCGCGACCGGCAAGGCCTGCTCCCCTGGGGCTCACATTCCTGGGTCACAAACAGTAGCAAGAAAATGAGCCGACAAGATAGTATCAGACAGTGGTAGGTGCTGAAAAGAAAACAAAGCGATGTGATACTTTCTTAATTAAAGACTTTTAAATGTCTAGGGGAGGCTACTTCAGTTGGATCCCCAGAAAAAGACTCCCTGAGGAAGTGACAAGAAGCTACTGAGGACAGTGTTCTCTAGCTAAACCCTGTTTCCCAGCCATCCTTCAAGAGGGAGCTTTTCTGAAAAGACAGGCAAGTACCACCAGCAAGTCCCTTCCAGGTCCTCCTGCTTTTCCTGTGACCGTGGGGGGAGCCGCGGAGGGGTGGCCCCTGAGCCAGCTCTGGCAGCTGCCCTCCGTGAGAAAAGCGTGGCCTGCCTGTTTAGCCGACTCTTCCCTCCAGCACAAAGCACCCCAGCTTGCATCACTAGCTCTATGAGATTCTGGGGAGGAGAAATCCAGGCAGGGGTCAAAGGCCTCACAGTGGGAACAACCTGGGTGTGTTCGAGGAGGAGAGGACCAATTGGTGTGGCTGGGGCCCAGTGAGGCGCGAGGAGGGGAGTAGAAGGGGAGAAGTGTTAGAAGGCGGAGGGACTTGTGAAGGTTTGTAGTCCTGGGAAACGCGTCTGGATTTTAAGTGCATGGAAGACCACCAAAGGGTTTTAGGCAGGAAAGTAACACTTATTTAAGTTTCTTAAAAGATCATTCTAGCTGCGATGTGTGGAGAATGAGTCAGGGAGGAAGGGGCCAGAAGACACTGCTTTGGGACTGAGCCAAAGCTTCGCCCCTCCCCTCCTCTTTTGCCCCCTTCTGCTTTGGAAGCAAGGAAGAAAGGGGTGATGAGCATCAGCAGGCCACCAGCACCCTGCTGAGCAGAACAGAAGTACCGAGATACCCTGACTGCCCCAGGCCTCTTCTCTCGCGTCTGCCTGGCAAACCCCTTCTTACCCATCACAGGCCAGCTTCCCTGAGGCCTCCCTCACGCCACAGGCAGACCGCGTGTTCTTTCTTCTGCCGCCTCGGGCATGACGCCCCGCTACCATCATAGGTACACGGTGGGATTGGTCACTCAATTACACAAGCATTCATTCTCTCCACAAACGCACACTGAGCACTTGTTGTATTCAGACACAGTGACGGGAAGTCAGAAACTCAACAGTGAACAAGATTGCCTTTCAGGTGTGGTCCCTCTGCCCTGGTGGAGTTTTCTATCTAAAAGTGAGATAGGTAGACAGCTGAGGTTTGGGGAGTAAAGCGGCCAGTCTCCCAGGCCCTGAGCCCTTGAGGGAGGGACGCTCGCCGCCTCACCCCCAGGACCTAGGCATGGTCTCACACTGCGTGCGACCTGTGTTAAGTGCCTTCTTCACTCAGAAAGGCTTTCTGGAATGCATTTCTTCCTCCTACCAGGAAACTCCCCAAGCATGGGCCGTGTGCTGTCACAGTACTAAATCACGCGTTCGAGCGCCCTGCAAAACCTTCTGCTCTCTCTTCACATTGCCGCTCGTCTCTTCTCCCACAGAAGGCTCCAAGAATGTCTGATGGAACACTTCACATGAGGGGTTCTTAGTGGATGTGTGTTTGGCTGATGGCTTTGTCTGGATTTTCTAAACAGGGATAGCTCATTATCAGATCTATGGCTGCTGAACTGTGATTCTGAAAGCACTTAAAATAACTCCTCAGGTTCCTATCACATAGCTTATTATCTGCAGTTTTAATAGTTCTGTGTTAGTCCGTCAGTCATGTCCAACTCTTTGTGACCCCATGGTCTGTAGCCCAGGCTCCTCTACGGAATTCTCCACACAAGAATACTGGAGTGGGTAGCCATTCCCTTTTCCAGAGGATCTACCCAACCAGGGATCAAATCCAGGTCTCTCACCTTACAGGCAGATTCTTTACCCTCTAAGCCACCAGGGAAGACCAACCTCTAACTGCCCCATTTGGTTGCCTTTTCTACTACTTCAGGTGAGAGTAGCTGGGGACAAGACAGCAGAGACAAGGCAAATAAAAATGCAGCCCCTGCTTCAGTCTGTATTATTAATACTTGGTGTTTCTGTAACCATGGTGAAGCTGACACGTGTCACCCAAGTGAGAGGTCCATCCACAGTGGAGCTAGTATGTTGTGGAGGCCAGAGACATAGACACATACATGCAAAACTTTCCTGCCTTCTGGGCCTAGAAAGGACTCCACAAGGCCACCTGGCCCACTCTCCCATCTCTAACACTGAAAACGAAATGGCTGGGCAGCTTGTTCTTAAAAATTCCCAAAAACAAAGTCCACCACCTCTGAGTCTCTCGCTCATGCATGAGCCGGAGTGGGTTTTCTATGTCTAATCTCATTCGCTTTTGCTGTTCTTCCAACCCGATTCCTGATTATTGCTTCTATGGAAATAAAAGTTAATCATCACCTGCACTCTCGGTACAGTAACCCCGGAGGTGAGATAAAAAAACAAAAGCCACCTCGGGAGCGTGGACTCCACTTGTTTGAGTACCGCCACGGCCAGCTGTGGTCCTCTCCAGATACTCGCCACTGTTCTTTTTTCCAGTCTTGGCCCTGGGAGGGAGGGTCTGGAGGGGCAGGGAGCACACGGGGCTAAGGCACATGAACCAGCCCACTGGCTGAGCTGAGAGGCCTCTGCAGTGGACACAGAAACAGGCCCTGCTACCTCCCGGGTCAGAGGAGGGGTGGAGCAGCCTCCCATGAAGGATGGCTTCCTCCTCCTGATTGAAATAAAGCAGAGAGCACAGGAAGGTCTGCTTTTAATGAGTATCTTTAAAAGCCTTTGCAACAGCAGGCGCAGCCCAGGGCAGCCTGGAAACCCACACTGAGGGCGACAGAGCTCTCTGGCTTTCAGATGACCCTGCAAAAAAAAGAAATGGTGCTGCTAAATCAGGAGTGTGGCTTCTTCCCACCTCACATTTAAAAATCCCAATCTTCCACAGCATTTCAGAAAGCCTGCCTGGAAAATGTGTGCTGGCCCTCACAGGGTAGCCTGGTTTGATGACGGGGGTGATCTCATTTTATCCAAATGCCGCGAGGGAAGCGGCTCCACCCATTCCAGAAGCAGTGGGGAAGCCCTTCCACTCCCACCACCAAGAAGACAAGGAAAAGGCCACTACAGGAGCTCGCAGGAAGCCTGTGGCAACAGATCCCACCCCCGCTTCCCTGCCTCCCTCTTTCCTCCAGAACTACTCCAACTTCCACTCTCCTCAACCACGTCACTAGATTAAGAAGACGGATGTCTCTGCCACAGATATGCCAGACAAACCCTGGGCCTCTCTTCACAGCCCCTAATTCCCCAAGGTAGTGTCAGGAAAACTCAGCACTTGCAGAAACTTCTCTGCAGACTGTTCGGTCTCTTTCACACCCCAGGCCAGAAGCCAGTGCTTATTTTCACAGGAGTGAAGAAGCCTCCGTCTGTAAGTGAGGTTAACACCCACCAGAGGCTGGATTCTTTCTGGTCTCTCTCAACAGCTGAGCATCGTGATTTTGCTAATTAAGCCGCTTTCTTCTCCTTAATTAGCTGCATGTGAATCTTGTTGGGAAGTCTTGGATCCGTGAAATAGTCTGGGATGAGAATCAAAAAGAAGAAATCATCTAAACCCGAGGGGAAGTAGACGAGGGGAGAGACAGCTCACACTGCTAAAAAGTTAGGACCGCTCTGTCTTGGCAGGACTGTCCCTGCTGCCCAGCTTTACGATATGATATGAGATGTCACAGCAAATTCCAGGGTCGCCATCTGCACTGCTCCGACCCCCGGCACTTCTGAGCCTCCAGCTCCAGCGTTCCCGGGAAAGGGGACATGGGGTGGCCCCAGTCCCCACCACACGACCCTGCCCCTGGCTTATCAGCTTGCTGACGCACAGGAAGCCGTCAGAGGGTTGATGAGTCTCTGGCTTTCTGCTCCAGGCCCATCTTGGGGCCCAAATAAATACCAAGTGTTATTCTTGTCTCCACTCGGCCTGCTGGCTCCTGTCTGAGACGTCACGCCCTCTCTGAGAATATCCTCTCCAAGGAGGGCCAGGCTCTCGCAGGATGACGACAAAGGATTTTTATACACCCGGCATAATGTGAATCAGAGGCAGCATCTGCTGTGGCAGCAAAGATGTACTTAGATTCAATCAGAAGCCTTGTGAGGCTGAAACGGACTCCCAGGGCTAAAAGGACCTGAGAAATCAGCCGGCCTAGCCCCTTCCCTTTAAATACCATTGACCTCAAGCCCTCTCAGGGCAGTGGAGCCCATTAGAATCACCTGGGGAGCCTTTAAAACAGTGACTGCCAGGCCCCGCCCCAGACTAATTAAATAAAACCCCCAGGGGGTGGTGCCCGGGCATCGGTATTTTTTAAAAGCTCCCCAGGTGACTTTAATGCACAGACTGGGCTGAGAACCCTGCTTTAAGATTCCCGGGAAAAGAGCTGCCCGTCTGTCCCTTTGGGAACCTCAACATTCTTAACCATCTTCACCACGAGGAAGTTCTGCTTCATTTCTTATCTGTCCTCATTCTGAGGAAATGATATGGAGGAAGGAGAGTTGTGAAGAAAGCTCCCTTGGGAGACGTCCGGTGACGTGGTGGCCCAGGCTCTGCCTTGTTGAAGTCGCAATTCACAGGACACTCCTGGTGTGCGTTGCTCACTCACCCAAAACGGATGCTGCCTTACTCACCTGCAGCAAATTCTGGAATGTCGTCTGGTCTTTTCAAAAACATTTCTCTGGAAAACAACAAGGGGTAGGGGGTGGAGGTAAAGCAGGTCCTGAGCTGCCTGTCGGCTGTTGGCCTGAGACACACTCGTCGTCGAGGGCAGAGAGCCAGGCCAAGGACCCTTTCCGTTGTGATTCTCCTTCCAGTCAGGATCCAGGGCCAGAAGCAAGGAGCCTAAAGAGTGCTCAGCTCACGAGACAGCGAGTGCTGTAGCCAAGTGAAGCTTGCCATTCACTCAACAATCATTTCACAAAACCAAGGCCAGGCCAGGGTTGAAGAGCTCGCTGCCTCATCCCTGAGGGCCTCAGGTGTGGGGGGACAGGTGTGCCACCCACAACCTTCTGAGGAAGAGCAACCAGAAATTGCCATGGGTGGGGTGAGAGAGCACAGGAAACAAAGCTGAGCAGACAGACATGAGGCAGCTGTTGGCCCGGCAGGCCCGTGGACGCTGTGACGACACCCGCAGCGCCGGGCCACTGGGAAGCTGAAACTGCCTCACATCCCAGAGTTTTATGGCTCGTAAAGCAGGTCCACAAACATTACCTCACTCTCCAACCCCATGAAACAGCGATGACTGTGCCCCGTTTTACACAGGAAGAAACCTAGCTTTCGAAAGGTTGACCTGCCCAAGTTCATAAAGCGAGTAAATAAAGGAGAGGAGCCCCAGGTCGTGTGGCTCCAAGACCAGGATTCTGCAACATAGCCTCGGGGCCACAGCTGCCCTGCCTGCCCAGGAGGCCCCTGCCTTCCAAGTTTCAACAACTTTGCTTCCTTTCTCTTCCTTCAATTCAACTTGAGAACTGCTGAGCACAAATGAGGTGTAAGTCACTATATAAGATATGAGGGATTGATTTTAAAAAGACACATACAGCCCCAACTCAAAAAGAGGACAGTCAAGCACAAGGAGACGGGTAAGTTCCCAAAATGCCAAGTAACCTCCAGGTAGAGCTACGGGAGGGTTCGCAATAGTGTCCTGAGCTATCAGAGGAGGGAGGGCAGCCTCCTCAAACAAGAACCCCCAAGTCATCACATGGCATCTGGCGTTTGAGAACCCTTGAGGTACACATGGGACAAAGGCTGAGGGACAAGAGCCTTCCAGAACAAGGAAGCAGCAGGAGCAAAGGTCTGGAAAGTCAAGGGAACAGCTCACATTCTATTGACAGTGAACTCCTCTAGGGTAGGAACCGGGCCATCTCCAGTTTTGTTCCCCCAGGGTCTAGAAGAGCACTCAGTGAAACAACCAGAGGGGTCCAGTCTGGCTAGAGTGGGGGCACGTGCAGGAAATAGAGGAAAGTGAAGGAGGGCCTGGGAGGCCAGGGAGAGACATTTCTACTCAGTTCAAGAGATGATGTTGTTAGTCACTCAGTCGTGTCCAACTCTTTATGACCCCGTGGACCACAGCCTTCCAGGCTCCTCTGCCCGTGGGGATTCTCCAGGCAAGAATACTGGAGTGGGTTGCCATTCCCTTCTCCAGGGCATTTTCCTGATCCAGGGATTGAACCTGGGTCTTCTATATTGCAGGCAGATTCTTTACTGTCTGAGCCACCAGGGAAGCCCAAAAGAGATGATGGGAATGGATAAACAAAGTGTGGTAAAGTGCCACCGTGGAATACTATATAGCAAGGAGAATGCAGGGGCTGCAAGATATTGATGAGCAAAAGAACCAGGCACAAAGGAGCACATACTGTGGAATTCCATTTATATAAAGGACACAGAGGACTTCCCTCATATCTCAGTCGGTAAAGAATCCGCCTGCAATGCAGGAGACCCCGGTTCGATTCCTGGGTCAGGAAGATCCCCTGGAGAAGGGATAGGCTACCCACTCCAGCATTCTTTTACTTCCCTTGTGGCTCAGCTGGTAAAGAATCCACCTGCAATGTGGGAGACCTGGGTTCAATCCCTGGGTTGGAAAGACTCCCTGGAGAAGGGAAAGGCTACCCACTTCAGTATTCTGTCCCTGTATAGTCCATGGGGGTCACAAAGAGTCAGACATGACTGAGTGACTTTCATTTCACTTTCAAAGGACACAGAAAGGCAATATGAATCTGAGCAATTAGAAGTCAGGACACACACATACACACAGAAGTCAGGNGACTCCCTGGAGAAGGGAAAGGCTACCCACTTCAGTATTCTGTCCCTGTATAGTCCATGGGGGTCACAAAGAGTCAGACATGACTGAGTGACTTTCATTTCACTTTCAAAGGACACAGAAAGGCAATATGAATCTGAGCAATTAGAAGTCAGGACACACACATACACACAGAAGTCAGGATACTGACTAACTTTTCCGAGGAAGTGACTGGAAGGGGCCACAAAGGGTCTGAAGTGCTTGGTCAGATTCTAGTTCTTAATCTGGACACTCGTACCATGTATATTCTCAGCTTGTGAAAGTTCATGCCACTTTTTTTGTATTTTATATTTCAGTAGAATTTTCTAAGGCGATATTGTGGATCCACTGCAGATTTTTCCAGCCAAGGAATGATATGATTGGTGCCATGGTTTTGGAAGATTCATCTGCCTGGCTGTTTACAGAAACACCTAGTAAAGCCTTCCTACAATGTCACACTTTGTTTCCTATCTCCAGCCTAAAACCTGAGATCTCTGGGTGCCTAAAAATAGGTTAGATCCCTACTCCTTCCATTTTTCAGTTCCAAAATTCAAGGTATGAAGAGTTCCGTACACTGTATATATAAGTACAGACCAGAAACCTGTGGCTGAATGGCCATAAATCGTTAGGATCTCGAAGAGCCAAGTGGGGAGCCAGTTTCTCAGCAAAAACACTGTGGGGCTTCTCACGGCTTGCAGGGAGTCTACAGCAGAGACCTGCAGACAGGTGAGGACAGGCACTCCGCCCAGGACCCTGTCCCCTCTTCTCCCTTCCTCTTTTCTCATAGGAAGGACCATCAGAAGCATCCAGGGCCGATGACAGGCTGATTCTCATTCATTCTGGTACCATCCAAAGGAAATAACAATCACACACACACACACAAAAGCCCTGAAAACAAACCCTCAAATTTCAAACACTTCTCCTTTCCTCCCACCCGCATCCCAGAAAGAGAAAGGCCTAAAAGGGGCCAGGAGGATTTCATGAAAGGAGCTTGAGGGACAGCAAAAGGAGAGGCCTCATGGCCTACCTGGCCCAAGACGGGGATGATAAGGAAGGAGAGGGAAAATTGCCTGGGGCTGTCCTTGCAGACGCCAGGCTACCCCTGGAAACTGTTCCTGGGCAGAGAAGCAGGGCCATTCCTGCCATGTGATTAAAACAATGCCCTCTTCATTCACCACCCCCGCTGCTTTTAATTCTTTTGTCTGTGAACATTGCAAATAGTGAGATATTTCAGGTTTTACCATCTATTCCCAATCTCCATGCTGGAATCATTCCTAACTTGGATTGTGAGCTCCCCAGGACAGGAGAGATGTCTTCCTTTATCTCTCTTTAGAAGAAAAGGTACAGAAAGTGATGGCCTGGTCCCCAGGGCTGACATTGCCAAAGGACCCCTAATCGATCTTTTGGCCAAGCCTTACCCCTAGGCCAAATAAAACCAAACTTCACAGATGGGTTTCCATTTGCCCGTTCCCCTTCCCCTGTCTTCCCTCTGAGACTCCACTGCCATTTGGAGAAATGGCTAAAATATGAAGAACAATGAAGCATGAAGAAAGACACCCCTCTGCTGCTGCTGCTGCTGCTGCTGGGTCGCTTCAGTCATGTCCAACTCTGTGTGACCCCATAGATGGCAGCCCACCAGGCTTCTCTGTCCCTGGGATTCTCCAGGCAAGAACACTAGAGTGGGTTGCCATTTCCTTCTCCAACGCATGAAAGTGAAAAGTGAAAGTGAAGTTGCTCAGTCGTGCCAGACTCTTAGCGACCCCATGGACTGCAGGCTACCAGGCTTCTCTGTCCATGGGATTTTCCAGGCAAGAGTACTGGAGTGGGGTGCCATTGCCTTCTCCGGACACCCATCTAGGCCAACTTTTAAAAAGACAGGGACTTCCCTGGTAGTCCAATGGTTGCCACACTTCCGCAAAAGGGGGCTCAAGTTTGAGTTCAATCCCTAGTCAGAGAACTTAAGATCCTGTATGCACTCTGGTACGAGCCAAAAAAAAAATCTTTAAAAGACAAAGGAGAGCACAACTTCTGGCTCCCAGCTCCTGCGTGCTTACAGTGGAACACAGTGCAAAAACTAGGGGTTTGGATCCTGGTTCCGCACCTGGGGAAAGTACTTCATGTGTAAAATGGAACTGATAATAAACTATCTTTGTAGAGCTGCTGGGAGAATCAGCACAAATGTACCAATTTGCCATACACTGTGTGGGCCCTGGGGACAAAACCATGGCTCCACCAGCGTAGAGCTTTGGTCCAGGGAGAGAGACGAAAGATGGACAATGCAATTACACTACAGTATGATAACTGCTAATGGAGGAAACCAACGCAGTGCCTGGATATGGAAGCCATTATTATTTAAATCTTGTCTATTTGTCTGTAGCCAAACAGTATTTCTAAGATAGCTCTATTGTTTCCATCCAGTGAAGTGCCATGATTTCCCCCCACCCTCAGTTCCTTGCTTTTCATCCCATTAGGAAAATTTTCCATTCAAGCAAATGCCACGCTGAAAAGCAGTGTGGGGGAAGGGAAAAGGTCTCCAAGATATGGTGGAAAATGGTTTTCTTTTCCCCAGGACTTACAGGGGAGTGGCTTCCAACCCTTGGAGTCTTTCTACAACAATGTTTTCTGGTACATCTGAAAGGCCAGACATCTGTAATTTTTTTTTTTTTTTTTTAAGTTCTAATGATCTTGTTAAATACCACCGTGGAGAATAGTGTTCTACACCCAGTAGCTGTCTGCTGAGTTTCTCAATGCCAAATTCCTTCTTCCAAGTGTCAGAAGGTATATATTTATCCTCACAGCTAAAACGAATGCATATTAATATTTCTGAGATAACCGAAGGAAGCCTCTAGAAATAACAAGAAAATCGTGGGTGTCACAGGCCCCAGCATTAGAAAACATTCGATCTTAGGATATTTTCTAATCTTCAGACCCTAAAGGAAACAACAAGCAGTGTTTAAACAAAGAGGAAGTGACTCACACTCATCTATCCCCAACGAGATTCGGTAAAAAATTTACACTATTTACTCAAGGCCAGTTTGGAAAACCACCTACCTGAAGAAACCACTTATGAGCAACTCCACTTCTTTGTGGGTCCTAAGGTACTTTTCATTAGTAATCCGAGTTTGAATCTGGGGGGCAAGAGCAAAAGGTCACCCTCCATGAAGAGAAAGATTTCAGGGTTCCAGGTGGAGGTGCAGAGGGCTTGGGGAAACAAGGGGCTCCCTTAACCCGGGTCTCTTCCCAGGATGTTTGAACAGTTAAGCCTTCTCTTTTCTTACAGATTATTAACATTTCCAGTGCTGTCTCAAGCTCAGGCTTAGGCGCCTTAACTAAAGTCGGGTCTCTACCGTTGGGAAGTTCTTGTTTGTATCTAAGTTAAAGTATTCGGCAGTCAATTCGGTCCATTTTTCTGGTCCATTCCTATTTTAGTTCTTTTTTCACTTTCAAGCGCCTGCCGGGATCTGTTCAAGGACTCAGAAGCCAGGGGTCTGCCGGAGGTGTCCCCATCTCCCAGCCTTTCGCCCCTTTATCTGGGAACAGGCTCCCGAGTCCCTTCTCTCTGGGGCCCGGCCCTCACCCGGGGAGGAGCTGCACTCCGATGGAGGCGGGAGTTGGGACCGCACCCACCTTGAAGCCGCGCAGCTTCTCCAGCTGCTCTGGGCTCAGTGTTTCGGGGTACAGCCCCTTAATCGCACCCGTCAGGTTCGCCATCTTGTCGCGGTAGTCAAGGCAACGGGCTGCACAGCAGGTGAGGACCCGCCCCCAGCCTGGCCCCGCCCTCAAGCCCGGCCCTCCCCAGCAGGGGGCGGGGCTGAGAGAAGCAATGAGGGGGCCATTCTGAAGTCAGGAGTAAGCTCCGGAGGGACTCTAAAGAACCCCCTTCCCCAGATTTGGAGAGTGGATTTCCAGCTTGACTCTGTGTGAAAATGAGCCCTTCTTCTTGACCCCACCCAACCTCAAATAGTTTCTTCTTTAGCTTGAGAGCAAAGCTGGAAAGACAACTGTGGAAAATTCTTAAAAGAGATGCGAATACCAGACCACCTTACCTGCCTCCTGTGAAACTGGTATGCAAGTAAAGAAGCAACAGTTAGAACCGGACATGGAACAACGGATGGGTTCCAAACTGGGAAAGGAGTACCTCAAGGCTATATATTGTCACCCTGCTTATATGCAGAGTACATCATGAGAAACGCTGGGCTGGATGAAGCACAAGCTGGAATCAAGATTGCTGGGAGAAATATCAATAACCTCAGATATGCAGATGACGCTACCCTTATGACAGAAAGCAAAAAAGAACTAAAGACTCTTGATGAAGGTGAAGGAGAAGAGTGAAAAAGCTGTCTTTAAAGCTCAACATTCAAAAAACTAAGATCATGGCATCCAGTCTCAACACTTCATGGCAAATAGATGGGGAAACAATGGAAACAGTGACAGGCTTTATTTCCTTGAGTTCCAAAATCACTGCAGATCGTGACTGCAGCCACGAAATTAAAAGACGCTTGCCCCTTGGAAGAAAAGCTATGACAAACCTTAAAAAGCAGAGAGGTTACTTTGCTGACAAAGGTCCATCTAGTCAAAGCTATGGTTTTTCAGTAGTCATGTATAGATGTGAGAGTTGGACCACAAAGAAGGCTGAGCACCAAAGAAATGATGCTTTTGAATTGTGGTGTTGGAGAAGACTCTTCAGAGTCCCTTGAACTGCAAGGAGATCAAACCAGTCAATCGTAAAAGAAATCGGTCCTGAATATTCATTGGAAAGACTGATGCTGAAGCTGAAGCTCTGATACTCTGGCCACCTGATTGAAAGAACTAACTCATTGGGAAAGACCCTGATGCTGGGAAAGATTGAAGGAGGAAGAGAAGGTCATGACAGAGGATGAGGTGGTTGGATGGCATCACCAACTCAATGGACATGAGTTTGAGCAAGCTCTTGGAGATGGTGAAGGACAGGGAAGCCTGGCGTGCTGCCGTCTATGGGGTCACAGAGTTGGGCAAGAGTGAGTGACTGAACGAAAAAAGAGTGAACTGGAAAAGGGATTCCTCAAGGCAGAATCTCCCAGAATTTGGTTCCTGATCCTCTCACTTAAAGCCTTAGTAGTAGTAAAGGAGAATCTAGACTTCTTCCCTTTCCACTGGCCTAGAAGCCAAACCCCCCCACCTGTCCTGTAGACACTTGACACTGAAGTCTTGGGTTCTTAACAAAACATGAAAGCACCCTGTAGCAAGGAATGAACCTCATTCTACAAAGGAAGGAACATTCTCAGACTAAAAATGCTGGACGGGACCTGGGGACATCCTGCTAGAAGTTTCCCATCTTGGACTGACTTTGTGTAGATTAACTGCTCCTTATAAATTCTAAATCCCACTCCCAATGATACACAGGAGGGGAAAGGCCTTTGGTCTTCAAGATGTGTTCTTCTACTAGATAATTAAGAAGAGAAAGTGAGACAAAAAGTCAGAGAGCTGAAAATAGCACCTAGAAAGGGCAGGAGGCTGTCTGACAATACACACAAGTGCTGAGTTTCTACACCCGCAGAGATCATGCCCAGCAGACTGCCTGAGAGGCAGGGAAGAGAGTGCAAAAGGAGGCAGTCTTTTCAGATTTATGAACAGCTGCGTCACGTGGCACATACACACAAGGAGCAAGGAAAGAGCTTAACAAACCCAATATCAGGCCATGGCCTGGGAGGGGTCTCTCTGCCATCTGCTTTTCAGAAAAGACAGGAGAGAATTCCCTGGTGGACCAGTGGTCAGGACTTGGTGCTTTTACTGCTGGGGCCAGGTTCAATCCCCGGTCAGGGAAGTAAGATATCGCAAGCTGCAGTGTGGACAAAAAAAAAAAAAAAAACTGAGGAAAAGAAGTGAAAATGTTGGCATTTCTCAAGCCAGGAGAAAACCTCCAGAGGTAGATTAAATAGTGGCCTAAAAGCTTCTTCCCAGAAACCCCATCTGGGTTAGTGATCATTTGGGTTGTTTTTTAGGAGCGTGAATTATAGTGAGAGGTAGATAAGCTGCCATCTGTCAGAAGTGATTCTTTTAGGCTGAAGCAGAGGTTAATCAGAGGTGATACTTCTCCCGGCCAGGACCTGTCTCTGCCCACCCCTCCACTCCCCAGAGAAGTTAGTAGTAAAACCTCGAGATTTGTACCGTCCACTGTGGTCATCGCCAGCCACCTGTGGCTGAAATTTGCTGCGTCAGATGAGCTGTAAGTGCAAAGTACCTACTAGATTTTGAAGACTTTATTTTTTTAAATCTTTTGTTCATTTATTTTTGGCTGCACTGCGTTTTTGTTGCTGTGCATGGGCTTTCTCTAGTTGCTGAGGGTGGGGGCTACTCTCTATTTGCTGTGTTCAGGCTTCTCATTGCAGTGGTTTCTCTTGTTGCAAAGTATGGGCTCTAGCGTGCAAGGGCTTCCATAGTTGTGGCTTGAGGACTCAATTGCCCTGCAGCATGTGGAATCTTCCTGGACCAGGAATTGAACCCATGTCCCCTGCAGTGTCAGGCAGACTCTCAACCACTGGGCCACCAGAGAAGTCCGACTTTGTATTTTAAAAATGTAAAATATCTCATTATTAATCCTTATGTTGATTACATGTTGATTATTTTGGATATATCATATAAACTCATTGAATAATATTTTGAATATATCAGTTAAATAAAATATATTATGAAAAGACTTTTCATTTTTACTTTCTTTAATGCGGCTACTAGAAATTTTTAAATTATTTATTTATATATATATAGCTTGCATTATAGTCAACAGTGCTGGTCTGGACTGGAAAATCACACACACACATAATAGGCATATATATGCAGAATTCCCTCCACGCCCCCCCACCCTCATGCATAAAATGATTAATGTACTCCTTCTAGGCTATGATCTTCTTGTGCTTTGAGAATCAATCAAGCCTTTCTTGACCGACCACATCCCATGACCTAAACCCCAAATACACATATGAGGAAATGAGAGAAGCTACTTTCATTTTTTCAAACAGCTTCCCAGGTGGCACAGTGGTACGGAATCTGCCTGACAATGCAGGAGATATCTAAGACTTGGGTTTGATCCCTGGGTCAGGAGGATCTCCTGGAGTAGGAAATGGCAACCCACTCCAGTATTCTTGCCTGGAGAATGCCGTGGACAGAGGAGCCATGGTGTCACAAAGAGTCAGATACGACTGAGCGTGCCAGCGAGTGAAGGGTCAGCTCTCACTAGTGTAAGTTGCGCTGGCCTGTTTACCTCTCCACTTGCGGGAAGGAAGGTTATGGCATCAGTTCTCTCTGTACGTTCTCATAGACTCTGCTGCGGAAGTCTTCACTCTTTTCAGGTAGTGAGGCCAGCAAGTGTTTGGTGACCAGTCACTCTGCCCACACATGCCATCATTACATTTCGTCCTTTCTGAAAAGCATCCCAATTATTTAGCACTTCTTAGTTCCTAAGAATCTAAAACCAGGAGTGTGCTCTCCCTTTATAAAGTCAGTAATCTTTTAATGTAGGACATCTTAATGTTGAGCGCAAAAGCACAAGAAAGAGGATGAGCTTGAGGTGGTGGGAAGAGAAAGTACCTTGGAGGAACTNGCATCCCAATTATTTAGCACTTCTTAGTTCCTAAGAATCTAAAAACAGGAGTGTGCTCTCCCTTTATAAAGTCAGTAATCTTTTAATGTAGGACATCTTAATGTTGAGCGCAAAAGCACAAGAAAGAGGATGAGCTTGAGGTGGTGGGAAGAGAAAGTACCTTGGAGGAACTAGGAGCTGGAAGCCTCGTTTTCTCCAGGAGAGCAATTCCCCAGTATAGGCCTCTGGGTCATTTCCCCCCCACACACACACACCCACCCCAGCATTTACCTCACAGGGATACCCTCCCCCATTGCTGGAAAGAAAACAGAGATGTGCCCAAAGTCACCTAGTAACGAGGGCCTAGAGAGAGCTCCCACCTCTTTTCCCCTAAACCCTTCCTCTCCTCTCAGACTGAAACCTCCCATCTGAGGACCACAAACTAAACGAAGGATTGAAGACATTTTGCTGCCTGCAGCTGTCTCCTCAATTGCTGACTGGGAGGAGGAGTGAGGGGAGTTCATTATAATTCGCTTTTGTGAATGTTTAATATTTCAATTAATATGATTAGCCCCAAGCCTGAATGAGCAGCAGGGCGGCAGGTCTGCTGACAAGACACAGAGTAATGAGATCAACAGGGCCATGGGGTCTTCCTAGGCTCTGTCCTCAGAGGGCGAGATCTGTTTAGCATCTCCATAAATACCAAGATCAGATTAGGAGGCAAGGGAAGGAGCAGTGGGGGTAGGGAGGTGAGTGGAAAGTTACTTTTCAGATGTGTTTGCACTCTTGACTCCCTGGCACTGCCACCTCGTACTCTGACCACTCTGGCCAGAATAGTGGTCAGGTGGTCCTCTACCATCTCCCACCACCCACTCATTTTAGAGGACCCTACAGGGAGGACTTGGATATTCATACAGTGAAGTATAATCATGTCTGTACACACACACACACACACACACACACACACACACACACACACACACTTTCTCTCTCTCTCAAACATACATACCTGGCAGAATGTGACTTCAGGCCACAGGAGGGAAGGGTGGAAGGGGGTTAATGAAGGATTGAGCAGTAGAAGGAAGGATATGTCTCACCCAGGGCTCAGATGAAGGCACCAGAGGAAGAAAAGCCAGGCTCAGCCACTCCCCGCATTCCCACTAGGAGATGTCATAGGGGAGTTAAACCCGTGGATTTGGAACCAGACTGTCCAGCCTCCGCTCTCAGCTAGCTATATCTCTTTCTAATGCACGACCTTAGGCAATTCATTTAATCTCTCTGTGCCTTGATTTCCTCATCTTTCCTGGAAGATAACGATAGAGCCTACATCACAGGGTGGTGCTGAGGGTTAAACAAGTCAGTCAATATAAAGCACTTGAACAATGCCTAGGACATGAACCAACACCACAAGAACCCTCTAAGCAGTGTTACTATTACTTCCCTTCCAGAATAGAAGCTGGCCTGCCCAGAGAGCCTAGGAAAGGGGGTGCTGGGATTCAGGTGGGACAGATTTCAGATGTGGAGACATCAGCCTCATTCTGGGGTGATGAAAGGGTGAAAGAGGCAGAGTGTCCCACAAAAACTGTAAGCCCTGGTAGGTGAGCACCAGATGGCGGGCAAGGGCTGCCCCCGGTCAGAAGGTTTGAGGTCAGCAGATACTCTCTGCATTGAGGGGGAGCTGTGAGCAAGCCTAGTGCATGGAGGGGTCAAGCTTCTTCGACATCATCGGACAAACTGATCATCTACGGGAGGGCTGTCTAGGGGAGTACTGGCCCCCAAGTGGGCTTCTGTATGACCCGACTGGGTCTCAGAGTCCCATTCAGGGAACCTAACTGGGGCAGGGGGCAGAGAAGGAAGGAGTGTTTGGGTCTCCTCTGCACTAAAGGGGAGCTTGACGGTTGTGATTCTGCCCACTGAAGCAATCAGGAATCTACTCTCATCAGAGGTTCTTTGCGTTGACTATTTCTTCAAGAAATATTTGTTAAGCTCCTACTATGTGTGAATAAGACATTGTGCTAGACACTGTGGACAGTAAAATGCTGAATTAAATGGTGTTCTGGTCTTCAAGGAGCTTCCCAGTGAGAAAGCTGTCACCACCCGTGACGCTGTCACCGCCGGCTGTCACCGCCACCGCTGCCTCGCTGCCCACGCACGTATTACACACAAACCCCCCAGAGGGCAAGAAGGGGGCGTCAGCAAATGCCAGCAAGATCGAGTTTTCCTTGCTTTCTTTTTTGGAAAACATACAATTCCTTCTCTGTACTCTTCTCACCCTGCTCTCTCTTCCACAACCCCGTTTCTATATTTTTCTCTGGGTCCCTTCTGCCCTTTCCCCTAGGCTCCGTGACCTGCTTCCCTCCCCAGCTACACCCTTCTCCTCACCCGCCCCTAACCCGCCCGACTGTCTCTACGCCCTCTTCTTTCCTCTGATTTCTTTCCTTGGCTCCCCAAGCAGTCTCCCCAGACGCCGGCTCCCCTCTCTTCCTCCCCCTTGCTCCCCTCTCCTGGGTCTTCTCTTCCAGCACCGGGGACAGCTCCAGCCCCCGGAACAATGGACCCCACCTAAGGGCTCCTCTGTAAATTCTCCATCTTAGTGCCTTGCCCAACTCGTGATTGGGGAGTAAGATGGGGGAAGGGTTATTATCAACAGGACCAGCTGCTCTTCTGGGGGTGGGAAGGGAGTCAGGGAGGAAGGAGATAGAAAGAGGGCGTGGCTCGTGTCCGGATTGTGCGTCCCTCTCCAGGGTAGAGAATTTGTATTCCACCCCTGAGACTGACATCACTGATGTCAGGGGAAAGGAGGTGGGAGTGGGGAGGGGGTGTGGAGGGGGGAGGTTTTTGTTGAGGAGAGCGCGGCCGGAGAGCAGAGCTCCGGGACCCAGGTGACCGGGAAAGCAGGCAGCCCCAGCAGCGGGAGCAGCCAGCAGCAGCCCAGGCCCGGGGACAGGGGTGGGGGTGGGAGGGGGGCTGAGGGGAGGACCTGAAGGGGGGCGACAGGGCCAAAGGGACCCCTGGAGCCCTGCCGCCATCAGAGACCAAGCATCTGGCATCAGGGATCTTCGGACCCAGCAGAAGGACCAGCCACAGGGGAGGTGTCCTCCAGGAAAGCCAAGGAGAACTCCACCTGCCCCACATCAGGAGTGCCCCCCTCCCAGCGCTGCTGGCCACCATACCAGGACCCTCAGCTCCCATCCCCATCACCCTCCTCAGGCACCCCCCTGCCCTCCACCTCCAGCTCTCATCTCAACCCCCAGTTCCCAGTGCCTCTGCTACCACTCCGACCCTCCAGGTCTTGGCCACACTGCCCCCCATCCTGGGATCTCTGCCAGCTCTCTGGGAGGGAGATCATTTGTTTGGGCTATGCCCCCTGGTGGCATGACAGTGTCTGCCTAGACCCCTGACCCCTAGCCTTCAACTCCCTGGGCCTCCTTTGTGTGAAGAGCTGCCCCTCTGCTAGTACTGTAGTTGGGGCCACAGGGAAAGCTAGCCCCGGCTGGGCCCCAGCCCCGGCCACTTGCCTCCTTGCTGGGCAGCTCCCCCTGGCCTTTGGGCCTCTCCCTGCTCCCCTCGGCCCCTTCTCCTGGGCCGCCTCGATGAAGGAACCGGATGCCATCAAGCTGTTTGTGGGGCAGATCCCGAGGCACCTGGAGGAAAAGGACCTGAAACCCATCTTCGAACAGTTCGGTCGGATCTTCGAGCTGACTGTCATCAAGGACAAGTACACCGGGCTGCACAAGGGTGAGGGGTCAGGCCAGGCTGGAGAGGCTTCAGGGAGTGGGCTGGGAGGTTGGGAGAAGGGGACAGGCCAGGCTGGAGGGACAGAGTGGCTGGAAAAGGCTGATCTGGAAGGTAAAGTGTTCCTGGGATGGGGAGTGTGGATGGACGAGCTAGAAGAGAACTCAGCTCGGGTGACCAGGGGACTCCAGGTGGAGGACTCAGGAGAGCCTCTTCGGGGGAAGAGTTGTCAAGGGGCTGCAGAGGTGTGGCTCCCTGCACTGGGGCGGATTGTGTGGATGCGTACACAAGGAAGGATGGAGGAGCGAGAGAGCTGGTTTGGGGGACAGAAGGTGGGCAGGGGTGTGTGTGTGAGGGAGGTGTCGCGCACACGAGGAGAGTCTTAGTAGCCTCAGATACTACTGGGACAGAAGTATGGACCCGGGGTCATGTGCTCAAGCTGGAGAGAGTGGATGGATGTTCACGGACTGGGCAGGGCAGCTCCAGAACTAGAGAGGGGCCTGGAGTGACTAGAATGACAGGGGCTGCTGAAGATGTGGAAAGTGTAGGGACTGGGAAGTTAAGGGAGCTGGGGGTGAAGAGAGGCCTCAGGGCTGTGCAGCTAAGCAGGGTCAGGCCCAGGGTCAGTCAGGTCCGGGGGTCAGGCTCTGGAGAGCCCCCAGTGGTGGAGCTCAAAGGGGCCACACTGCCTCGCCATCCACCAGCCCAGGGACTCCTGTGCCCCGCTCTCCCCTTCCTTCTCTAGCCTGCTCTCCACCCTCAGAGTTGGAAAGAAAGGAAGAAACAGGGAAAATGGGAGAGGGGAGGGGTGATGACCAAGATGGAGGGAGGTGGAGGCGAAGGAGGAAGGGGAAAGAAGACCAGCTAAGGAAGAGAGGAAACCACAGACACGCACTTGTCTGGAGATCACATGCCCCTTCTCCTCCCCCCACACAAAGCCCCAGCTTCCGACAGGCCAGGTTTCTCTCTCTTCCATCACCGTGGAAGGCTCCCAGTCTCGGGGTCTCTGCCCCATCCTCCTCAGCCCTGAGACTCCTGGGGAGAACACGCAGCCCCTCCCAGGCACCTCCCCGGCCAGCAGGCAGAAGGTGGCAGAAGGGAGCAGCTCCCCAGTCCTCAGGCTCCTGGGGAAGGGGAGCCTTTTAGGGAGGAGATGGGGACTCACCCCCGCCCCCTCTCTGCCCCTGCCCCTCCTCAGGATGTGCCTTCCTGACGTACTGTGCCCGCGATTCAGCCCTGAAGGCCCAGAGCGCCCTGCACGAACAGAAGACGCTTCCAGGGGTGAGTCCCACTCCAGGCCCAGAGGGCTGAGAGGGGCCGTAGAAGGGCCACCACCCCCCCAAGCACTGAACATATCTTCCACCTCCTCTGGTCGCTAGGAGATCACTTCCTCCTGGTAGCTCCCCTCCTCCTTGCTGAAGATGCATGCATTTCTTCCCACCGACATGGAAGGAAAACAGCAACGAGTGGAGCAAATACAAGCTTTGCCAGCAGCAGAGGCAGCCCCTTCCCCATCCGCCCACCTGCCCCTGGGGCCACGTGTAGAGGGAGGACTCAGCTGGCTGGGTGGTGTAGGGAGAAGACTGTGGGCACCAAGTGCAGGGCAGAGGAGGGCAGGAGGCGCTCAGGCACTCTTTTTGGCTCTGGGGAGGAAATCTGACTGTGAGATGGGGGAAGGGTGCTTGCACCCTGAGATGAGCAGCTGGTGCCCACTGGATGGGCATCACTGAGCTACTTCTAAGGTCGAACAAGCTCACCTCGTATCTCCCAGGAGAAACCACAGGAACAGTGTCACAGGGCCTCAGGGTGGATCAGGGCCTGGTGGACCTGGGCTGGGAGTAAGCCCTGAGGAGGGGGGCAAGGGGCCACAGGCAAGGGCAGGCAGCCATCAGCACGGAGGATCTGGCCTGACCCCACCGAGTGTGCTCCGGGAGGCAGGGTGGCCTCTCATGTGGCCTCCCTCCTGCAAGGTCAGAGATCTTTGTCTTCCTCTCGGCCCTCCTTGCAGCTTGTCCCAGGCCCGGGTGGGGGGAGGGTGAAGACAAAAATAACGACTGTCAGGCTGCCCCCCCAGTTACGCACCCTGGGGGGGAAGGCTGTACCATTTCTTTTCCATGTCTCTCGGCTTCGGTGGCCTCCCCTGAAAAGTACCTCTCGAGAGCTAACTCCATCCTTCCCTCCAGCCAATATTTGCTGAACAGTCTGAGTGCTGGAGACACACCTGTCACATCCCCTTCTCTGATGCAGCCTGTTTTTCCAGCCTTTCCAGGGAGGGAAATAGACAAAACAGATGGGGAGAGGGTGGGGGAATCCAGGAAAACAGAACCGTCTCCATCACTCCCAACTTCACACCCTCCGGGGCTCAGTGACCCTCTGTGGCCCTCGACCCTCAGTACCCCTAGGGAAGCAGGTCCACTGCCAGCCCCCACCTGCACCCACTGTCTTCCCAGCCACGGCCCATGAAGTGAAGGGTCTGGGCATGTGTGAGCAGGCTTGGGTTCTAAGCGGCACGTGTGTGTGTGTGTGCTCATTTGTGTGTGTCTGTGTGTGTGTGCACTCATGTGTGTGTGTCTGTGTGTGTGCTCGTGTGTGTCTGTGTGTGCTCGTGTGTGTCTGTGTGTGCACGTGTGTGTCTGTGTGTGTCTGTGTTTGGGCACAAGCATCTCCAGGAAGCCTGGTTTCCATCGCATGACCTCACGACCCTCCTTTTTCTCTTTCTTCTGTGGAAGCCCCACACTGATCAACAGTTTTCGTTTCCACTGCTGTTTCTCTGTCTTTTTCTGTTGTCTCCCATCTCAGGGTTCCTGTGAAGAGGAGTGGGGAGGGCCAAGGGAGGAGGTAGAAGCAGGGTGGGGGGTCATGGGTGAGAGAGATGGCAGGGATGGGCAGGAGCCCCTGGGCCATCTATGCCAGCAGGGGGCTTCCTCCCTGGCCCCGGCCCCCTCCGCCGCCTGTGTGGCTCGGACATGGCTCCATCCTGGGTATGGAAAGGTGCTGCCTCCTCTTCCTGAGGAAGTAAGGCCTGGGCTCAGAGGTGAATGGGGAGGGCACCCCAGTTAATAATTGTCCAGCCCTGCCCCAAGCGCCCACGTGATGCTGAGTTCTCACTCTGACCCCTGCCCCAGATGACAGGATCCAGACGCACCTCACAGAGCTTTCAGTAGGGAATGAGGGATTCTGTCCTCCAAGGGGAGCCCGTGTTGGGGTTTGAGGGGAGCAGACCACAGCAGCCGAGGGGAACCAAGCTCGGCCTGATCCTGTGTGCCCCAGGCCTTTTCACAGCCACCTGCCTTTCTGGCAGCAGTGTTTTCCTTCAGATGAGTGTGCAAGTGTGTATGTGTGTGCGTGTGTGTGTGTGTGTCCAGTCTCCAGCTCTGGCACAATTGTGTTGGGAAGTTCCGCCTATTGTCTAATCTCCATGCTTCCTTCAGCAGGTTCTTTCTTTAATGGGGGCGTTCACTCTCTCTCCTTTCCCCCATCTTTGTCCCCCCAGAATCTGGAAGGTACTGCCATATTTGGGTGATGCTTAATGCTGCAGAGAGAAAGAATGGGAGCTGGACCTATGGCCATGGAACCCCATTTCCTTCTCTCCTTCCTGAGAGTTCCCAGGAAAGGCTCTGTCACAGGACCCTGAGTTCTCTTTGTGAGCATTCTCCCTGTGGCCTCCTGGAGGTGGTAGCATGAAGGACTCCTTCTATCTGGCCTGCCTTTCCTGCTTTACTTGGGCCAAAATCCCGCGGCGGGGATATGAGTCCCCCCTTCACCTTGCCGTTGGGCAGGAGGATTGTGGCTCCACAGAGAGGGCCTGTGTGTGATCTGGGACACTGGGCTTGAGTCTGAAGCTGAGAGTGGCAGGGCACCAGGGCTCTGCCTTCAGAAAAATTAGATCTGTGGGCATGGAAGTGGAGTCTTTGCTATTGATGAGAAGGATTTACTTACAAGTGACCATGTTGGTGGGGGTCTTATAGATACTTGGTTGGAGTATAAATAGCCCTTTCTTCTTTGGGAGGCCCTGGGGAGGGCTTATCACCTGGCGGGTAGTAGCTAGGGAAGAGAGGCACCCGGCACCTGGTTGCCAGGTAAACAGGGCCCAGCTGGACTCAGGGGAAGGGGCAGGTGTGCCCAAGCTGAGCTAACAAAGGCTGAGCTTCCCACAGGAAGTGCCAGGCCAAGAAGGAGAGGCTGGGAATGGGGCACGGGGGGCCAACAAGGGAGAAGGCTGGCTGTGGGGGAGTGGGGAGAGCCTTCCGTCAACGCGGTCTGTGCTGCGGTCTGTGCACTTGTGTGCTTTTGTGCGAATCTATATCAGCTGTGGATATTTATTGATATGCTATTTTTGTGCCTGGGAGCCTTGCAGGGCAGGAACACCATTCTCTCTCTCTGGATCCCAGGTTCCCCATCCTCAGCCAGAACAGCAAATCCCCAGGGGCCTGTTGGGAAGGGTTAGTGCCAAGCCTAAGAATTCCCCAAAGCTGTGACTCCAGCGCTGTGGCTCAGGTCGTACTGCTCCTGTAGTGGGGTTGAGAGGTTGGCTGCTGAGATGCCCATGAGGGGACTTCCTGGTCGCTTAGACCAGAGAAAAGAAGAGGAGAGTGGAAGAGCCAGAGGCCTGAGTGGCTGACCACTGCCCCTTGCTGCGTGCATGCACACACACAAACACGCCCTTGAGGAGATTGAGCCTCCGATGGGATAATCCCAGATTGCAGAAGGATAAAGCTAGGGCAGATTGGCCAGAGGATTTGTGTGTCTGTTACCACCCACCCCCGCCAGCTGCTCTGAGATCCAGAGACTAGGGGGAGGGGTGGACAGGGAGAAGGCATTGGTTGAGACGGGGCCTAGATTGGATCTGGAGCTGAGATACCTCACCTGCAGAGTCCACCTGGACAGACTGGCAGGATCTGCCACCTAGGAACAAGGTGCATGTGAGCAGTGGGCAGGGACAGCTGTCATTCCTGCACGTCTCTGGGTGATGCGCTGACACATGACGGCTCAAGGTTAGAATCCTAGGGCTGAGGGGAACCTGACTCTAGACAGCCAGATCCCGCCCATTTCACAGATGAGGAAGCTGAGGCCTAGAGGAGAGAAATGTCCAAGGTCACCCAGCTAGTGAGTGGCAGGGCCAGCCCTCAAAGTCTATCTAGTGCCTTTCCTGAGGGTAACTTTGGTCCCACCCTTGCCATGTGGATGAATGGTTACTTCTGTTTATTTTTTTGGCCACTAGAACAAGGGCAGCTCCACCAGCAGGTGAGTGGGGTGACCAGGTGTGGCCCCAACAGTCAACGTCTTCAACAGCAAAATATATTCAGACCTGAAATACTGAGTCCTCTCCTGCCTCTCCAGTTCCTAAGAGGCTCCCCACCCTGGTGACGGAAATCAACCTGCAGGAGGCATTCCCAAGTCCTCTCACCAGACAGGAACAGAGAGAAGGGAACTGTCTGCATTTCCACCGGAAGCTGAACAAGGGAGATGCTGCAGGGGTAGGGAGAGGGTAGAGTTCAGGAGGACTTCTGGGTGCCTGGAGAATCTCAAAGGAACACGGGACAGCGGTTCCCCCGCTAGAGCTGTCTTGACAGTGAGACACCAAGGATTTGATCTGGAAGAGGAAGAGAGGAGCTTGGACAGTGTGGCTTCTGTAGAGCCTACTCAGAGCCTCCCTCTAGAATCAGGGAGCCCTCCTGGGCCCCTTCCCCATCTTTCAGCCCCCACTAAATCCTCCACCCCCAACATACTCTGTTCCCACCCCCCTCCCCACGCCTTCTCCGGGTGTGTGGAGCAGCAGAAGTGATGACGTCACCACGGTCGCCAGGGCGACGGGGACGGATAAATCAGGCTGAGTGGGCGGTTGCCATGGCGCGCATTCTCCCGTTGCCACGGAGACTGGGCATCTGCTCCCTTTGTGCTGCCCGAGTGCCTTCCCCCTGGGGTCAAGGGGTGTAGGGGGGCAGAAAAAGAGGCAGCCACACCTCCAGGGGTCAGACGGAAGTCGGAGCATCTGTGGGGTCTCCTTCAGTCTAGAGTCTTCCTTGGGGCTTGATGGGGTGGCCTCTGCTGCTCCTACTTTGTAGAACTGAGGCAGCCTTGCTGAATAGCCCTTGGTTGGGCTCTACCTCAGGACCTGGGTCCTGTGGGCAGCCCGCCTCTCCCCCTAAGGAGAGCAGCACCTCTCCTTGGCCGAATCATCTGGGGCCCTACCTGAGCTTGAAATCCTGCCCCACGAGCACCCTCCTCTCCTTCCTCTCCTTCCTCTGCCTCTAATCCCAAACAAAGCTGAACTCCATCCCTTCCTTCCCACCAACAGTTTAGAAGGCTGGGCCTGGAGCTTACTCCCTCTAGCCTCTCTGCAGATCCTGGCCTGGGGAGGGCACCTGGGGCGGTCAGAAGTGGTCCCCAGCAGTTCCTTTCTCTTCTTTCCTTTAGATGAACAGGCCAATCCAGGTCAAGCCAGCCGACAGCGAGAGCCGAGGAGGTAGGTTCTGTACCTTTGGAAAGGTGGGCATGAGTCAGGGTGGCCAGAGGGGATGTGATCCAGCCCACTGCTGAGATGGCAAAACTGAGGCCCACAGGGGAGTGTAAGTCAGCCCTTCAGAACTGAGGTGTCCTCTCTATGTAACTGTAGCCTATCCCCCAACCATCCCCGTTTCACACGCTAGAGCCATTGGTCCCCTGGGTGAGGGGAGTCCCAGGGATGAGCGGAGGTGAAGGGGAGAAGGAGAGGGGTCTATGTCTGTCCCAGGCTGGAGCAGAGCAGGGAAAGTGCCCCCAAGGCCCTGCATCTGCCCCTCCTCCTATGCCCTCCCGCCAGAAGACCGGAAGCTCTTTGTGGGGATGCTAGGGAAGCAGCAGACAGATGAGGACGTCCGGAAGATGTTCGAGCCCTTCGGGACCATAGACGAGTGCACTGTGCTCCGGGGCCCAGACGGCACCAGCAAAGGTAGCCCGCCGACACCCTCCCCCACCAACACCCTCCCCCACTGGGCCCTCCCCACCAGCTCCATGGGCAATGGGGACCACGGGGGCACCCTCCAGGATGGGCATTCACCCCTTCCTCCTCCCTCTTGAACTCTTCAGGCTGTGCCTTCGTGAAGTTCCAGACCCACGCAGAGGCCCAGGCGGCCATCAACACCCTTCACAGCAGCCGGACCCTGCCGGTAAGTCACCGCTGCCCTAGCCCTCAGGCCTCTTCCAGCCTCACTGGGCCCAAACCAGACCCTGGCTCAGAGACGGCAGTCTGTCCTGGATAGGATCTTTGGATTTATTAAAAAAGAATTTTCTAACAGATGAATCAAACCTCTTAGGGACAGCTTCCCCTTGGAAAGACCATCTCTGCCCCTTGTCCCCATGCCCATCCCCCATCTTCAGTCCAAAAGTCCAAAAGTCCTTGCCCCCCTCTCCAGCCTCCTCCAGCCCTCAGCCCTCTTCACTTTTCACCTCTTCTCCCTCCTCCCCCCACATCCCCTGCCCCTACTGGCTAGGCAAAGGGACATTTGCTTAGCGGCCCCACGTGCCCTCTACACCTTCACCCTGCTGCCCCACCCCCTCCCCTCACATTGGCAGTGGATTAGCTAGCTGACTCCCAACTCCAGTACTCTTGCCTGGAAAATCCCATGGACGGAGGAGCCTGGTGGGCTGCAGTCCATGGTGTCGCGAAGAGTCGGACATGACTGAGCGACTTCACTTTCACTTCTCACTTTCATGCACTGGAGAAGGAAATGGCAACCCACTCCAGTGTTCTTGCCTGGAGCTGTCTCTTATACACATCTGGCAGTTTTTACTCAGCTGTATTTTTCCTTTGTTTACTTTTCTTTTTTCTTGTTCTCCATCACAGTAGCAGCTCTTACTTTCTGAAAACTTCTGTTTTCAAAGTAGGGAACCCAAAAATGCCTTTTACTTCATCAGCAGTCTCTAAAACACTTAAACANGAGAATCCCAGGGACAGGGGAGCCTGGTGGGCTGCCGTCTATGGGATCGTACAGAGTCGGACACGACTGAAGTGACTTAGCAGCACCAGCAGCAGCTCCCCAGCAGAGCAAACCCCTCAAAAGGAACTAGCTAGCTCCCAAGGAAATTTGGAGTTTGGTTTCCCCAAACTCCATCAGGTTCTCTAACAGAGGCTGGGCAAGCAGGCACTTAGCAGGGACCTGGGTGAGAGGATACACCATCAGACAGAGAAATGCGTTCCAGAGCCCAGGATTCTACAAGGATCCTTGCAAATGTTCCAGGCTAGTTTTTATTTACTAATAGCGTAGGCTGGTATCCAATGTCGAGCTGTGTCCACTGAGCACACTGTGAGGACTGGGACACCGGGGAGCAGCTACAAGGCAAGAGGAGCTTGAGGTTAAATATTTGCTGTAGCTGATCCACCCTGGGGGTCATTTCCGGCTCAGGATCTGCATGGAGAGGCCAGGAGTGCCCTTTGCATTCTGGGAGCATCTTCCCCTTTCCAGAACGTGGCTTCATATTCCTCGACTTTTCCTGGTCTCTTGAACGACCTGTCATGGGGGGAGGGCAGGATGAAAGCCTCCCCATTTGACATCGGCGCTATGATGGCTGCCCTCCGAACGAGGCCAAGCCAGGAGTGGTGGAACTGAGGCCAGGTCCTAAAGGCTCTGGGGAGGAGAGACGCTGACTCCGTCCCTCTGACCACGTGTGGGGCGGTACTCAGGGTGCCTCATCCAGCCTGGTGGTGAAGTTTGCCGACACGGAGAAGGAGCGCGGCCTCCGCCGAATGCAGCAGGTGGCCACCCAGCTGGGCATGTTCAGCCCCATCGCTCTGCAGTTCGGCGCCTACAGCGCCTACACCCAGGCCGTGAGCATCTCCCTCCAGGGTCCCACCCCACCTCCCAGCGCCGAGGCCCAGGGTGGGGAGGGGAGCCGCCTCGGGTGCGGCCCCACTCTCCTCTCCTCCTCTGTCTGCAGCTGATGCAGCAGCAGGCGGCCCTGGTCGCGGCTCACAGTGCCTACCTCAGCCCCATGGCCACCATGGCTGCCGTGCAGATGCAGCACATGGCCGCCATCAACGCCAACGGCCTCATCGCCACCCCCATCACCCCCTCCTCAGGTGAGGCCATCAGGGCATGGGGAGGGGACAGGCTGGGGAGGGGGCACAGGGGCCCCATCTCCCCCTCCTCAGGTGAGGTCCAGGCAGCGCTGGGCTGGGCTGGGCTGGGCTGGGCTGGGGAGGGGACACACAGACCCCCATCTCCCCCTCCTCAGGTGAGGCCGTCAGGGCACGGGGAGGGGACAGGCTGGGGAGGGGGCACAGGGGCCCCATCTCCCCCTCCTCGGGNACGGGGAAGGGGACAGGCTGGGGAGGGGGCACAGGGACCCCCATCTCTCCCTCCTCGGGTGAGGCCATCAGGGCATGGGGAGGGGACAGGCTGGGTGAGCCCATCAGGGCACGGGGAAGGGGACAGGCTGGGGAGGGGGCACAGGGGCCCCCATCTCCCCCTCCTCGGGTGAGGTCCAGGCAGCGCTGGGCTGGGCTGGGCTGGGGTGCTGGAGGCAGCTCGAGGGAGCTTCCACATGGTGGAGGTGGGGAGGGGGCCCGGGCTCAGGCAGCCGCCGCCTCCCCCTGCCTGCAGCCCTGCTGGCCGTCCCTCTGCATCTCTGTGCATCCGCTTCTCTGCCCTGTCTGTGCTGATCTCTCCTCCCCAGGAACCAGCACGCCTCCTGCCATCGCTGCCACACCCGTCTCTGCCATCCCTGCTGCCCTGGGCGTCAATGGCTACAGCCCAGTGCCCGCCCAGCCCACCGGGCAGCCTGCCCCTGACGCTCTGTATCCCAACGGGGTTCACCCCTACCCAGGTGGGGTTCTCTGCCACCTGCTCGCCGCTATCCTCAGCAACCGTCCCCCACCACTCTCACTGTGGGCAGTCAGGACCCCCCTTTCCTCTCCAGACTCTGAGGTGACAAGGCGCTTTCTCCTGCTCTGTCACCCAGGGCAGGGATACTCCTTCCCTGTCTCGGCCAGGGGAGCTGAGGCATACAGAGGCAAGGCCACTTGTCCAGGGTGGCACGGCCAGCCACGACTCAAGTCTCGCTGATGCCAGGCTCTGCCCTCTGCCCGCGGCTCGGTGCATGTCCACCCTCTCAGTTCACCCCCATGCCCTCCCATGAGGCTCTCCTCCCTGCCTGCCCGGCCTTGGCTCCCAGGAGCACAGGTGGGGCTCCCCGCTGCCTGAGCTCCCCTCATGGGCAGCACTGCTCTCCCCAGCCCAGAGCCCCGCGGCCCCCGTGGACCCCCTGCAGCAGGCCTACGCGGGGATGCAGCACTATACAGGTGAGGAGCCCTGGCCTCAGCCAGGGTGGAAGGGTTGACGAGAGGAAAAGAGGCCTGGCTTCCTGCTTTCTGCCAGTCACCCCCTCAGACTTACCTCAGGCCATACCTGCAAGGACTCACCTTTATGGGCATGGTCTGAGGCAGATAGGGCTCCCTGTCAGCTCCATCAGCCAGCCTATGGGCAGAGGGGCAGGGTTGGTTAGGAGGGCCAGGGGCAGGGGCATCTCAGGAGCCCCATCAACTCTGTCTGTTCTCCACAACCCCCCTAGCAGCTTACCCAGCAGCCTACAGCCTGGTGGCACCTGCGTTCCCACAGCCTCCTGCTCTGGTGGCCCAGCAGCCCCCGCCACCCCCACAGCAGCAGCAGCAGCAGCAACAGCAGCAGCAGCAACGGGAAGGTGTGGTATGGCCTGGGGTGGAGGGGTCCCAGCCAAGAGCTTTTGGGGGGGTGTCCTTGTCGTGGGCTCCAAGGCCACCTCTGGCCCTGTGCGTGGGGATGAGTGGGTAGGGGACAGATGCGGTGGCTGGCGCCCTGGCCTACATGTTGGGGGTTGCCTTCCCCAGCCCCTCGCAGTCTGTCTCCCCAACACTGAGCGCCCCCTTCCGTCTCTACTGCCACCCAGGCCCTGACGGCTGCAACATCTTCATCTACCACCTGCCCCAGGAGTTCACGGACTCGGAGATCCTCCAGATGTTTGTCCCCTTTGGCCACGTCATCTCAGCCAAAGTCTTTGTTGACAGAGCCACCAATCAGAGCAAGTGTTTTGGTAAGTACACAGTGATCCAAAAGAGAAAACAGGGCACATTTTGGCCAGATGAGGACAAGGTCTGATGCATTTGAAGGCACTTTGGGTTGCAGTGGGGCTTCCCAGATGGTGCTAGTGGTAAAGAATGTGCCTGCCAATGCAGGAGACTGTGAGAGACGTGGGTTCCATCCCTGGATGGAAAGATCCCCTGGAGGAGGGCATGGCAACCCACTCCAGTATTCTTGATTGAAGAATCCCGTGAACAGAGGAGCCTGCCAGGTTACTGTCCGTAGGGTCGCACAGAGTCAGACACAACTGAGCGACTTAGTGTGCACACGTGCACATGTGGTTGCAATGGGGCCCAGTATTTGAAATCCAGATCATCCAGGAGTCTGAAAGAACCATTTTTTCCACTCCTGATATCCCATACCATTTGCTGCTCAGGCCCATCTCTTCCTCCAGAAACCACATCTTTCCTCCTTTAAGAGATGGTCAAATCCATGCTCCGAGAGGACTGGGAGAGGCTCAGGAGCTGGGGTAGTTCAGTTTTCAAAAGGAAGGCTTAGGGAGCAGGGTTTAATGGTCTTCGTTCTTTGAAAGGCTGCTTCAGGGTAGTAAGGGGGCATATTTGTCCTCTGGGCTTCAGATGTCATTTAGGGTCTGGAGTGGAAGTTTCAAAAGGCAGGTTCTGAGCTATCCAGGCCAAGGAGGGAGCTTCCCCTCAAAGAATGCAGAAAGGAAGTTCCTGGGGTATGCAAGAGGGTGGACTGGACTCATTCACTCAACTACTACTTACTGAAAGCCTCCAGTGTGCTGGGCAGTTTCTGGGCATTGGGAGACATGGAAAAAGGAGGGTGATTACAGGAAAGCAAAGGGTAGACCTTGGCCTAAGCTCAGGGGAGTGAGGGGGGCTGGGCCAGGCCTTATGACCCTCTCACCTTAGGCTTTGTGAGTTTCGACAATCCGGCCAGCGCCCAGGCTGCCATCCAGGCCATGAATGGTTTCCAGATTGGCATGAAGCGCCTCAAAGTCCAGTTAAAGCGGCCTAAGGATGCCAATCGGCCCTACTGAGGGCGCCCAGGTGGGTCCTGCTCCCGCCCTGTCAGCTCTCTAACCCCTCACACTGCAGCCAGGGCCCCCACCCCTTTTCCCAGCCCCCTCAGGGATGCCCACCCCTGGCTCTGGGCACTCGGGACCTGGAGCAGCTTCCTCAGCTGTTTTCAATCACCCAGGTCCCTCTCTTTCACTTTCTCTTTCACACACACACACACACACACACACACACACACTCACTGTGACCCCAGAGAGAGCCAAGTCTGTATCTATCTGTGTCCACTCCCTAGAACTTCCCCAGTATCTGGTCTCGTTTGTCTGGTCAGTGTCCATGTGTCTATGTGTTTCTCTTTCTGGTTTTCCTTTGGGACGGAGTAGAATTAGGGGAGTAGGGTTTGGGGACTAGGGGGACTGGTTTAGGGTACTAGAGGGTCCTAAAATCACTGGCTCCTAGAATATCTGTTGTCCTGAGAAGTGGGGACATCAGGTCCTGGTGCCCTGGACCCCAAGTGGTAGCAGCAGACCCATGGGACAGAACAGACTGGGGGGAGTCTTGAGTGTCAGGCCTCAGGGAAGTACCTTTGGTTCAGGTGAGGTGGCTGGAATGCTGGACTGCCTGTGAATTTTACATAACAGGCCCCCTCCTCCCCATTGCCCGCCACCACCCCAACCTCATGGCCACAGAGCTGTGAGCTTTGATTACTTTTGTGTTGTTTAATCTCTTTTGGACCAAACCCCTGAAAAAAACACAACCCAAGAACAATACCCACATTTTCTGTTTTTCCCCCTTTCCCCCCAATCCTGGCTGCTTAACTCCCCCCCACCCTGGGGGCCCCCCAGCCCAGGGCCCGTGTCCATTGTCGGCCGAAGCCCCCATCCCCGGACCCCTGCTCCGGGCCCCTGTAAGTTGCATGGAACGAGCGTGTTGTCTTTGGAGCCGATTGTTTGTTATTTGGGGAGGGGGCCGCGGAGGGAAGCGCCCCCCAGCCCAGGGTCAGGGCCGGGGGCAGCTCGCGGGACGTGCTTGGTCAACAGTGGTTGGTGACTGTGGTCTGTGTTCCGTGCATTTCTCTCTGGCTTTCTTTGTTCCTTTTCTAAAAGGAATGAGAGCACCCCCTAGGGGCTGGGGCGGGTCTCACCCCCATGAGACTGCAGCCCCGGCTCCGCCCCGGCCTGCTCTGCCGCCCTTTTGCGGACGCCCCCTTGCTCTTTTCCAGGTGTCTGAGCCTATACCTCGCCCTCCTTCCTCTGAGTCCCCTCTGCCTGCCTGTGTGTCACCTTGTGTCTTTGCCTCTCCTCCTCTGGCCCCTGTCTCTACACCCTCCAGCCTTTCTTCTCACGGGCTGTTTGAGTATTTCCTTCCTAACATCCTTCGGTTTCCTGTATCACCCGCCCCACCCCTCCCATCCCTGCTCCTCCACCCTGGCCCCTTGTCGAGTGGCTGGGGGGCCAGACGGTTCAGTTTGGACCGAGGTCTTCCTGATGACCTGCCTTCCTCAGCGCCCCCGGCTCCCTCTGACCCCAGGGCCTGTGACCTGCATCCGCTGCCGGCTTCCCCCGAGCCTCACCTGTGTTTCCTTCCTTCACAGGTCTGGAGACACCAGAGGAAGGGGCGCCTTACCCCTCTCCCCACGGCTGGCCCCGGCCCTCTCTGCACATCCGCTCTGGGCCTTGTCTGGGCTCTGGGGCAAACGCTGCTTCGTGGCCCTGGGGGCACAGGACACCGGCCCACTCCCATCACCCCGCTTCCCCCAAAGGGCCTTTTCCTGCCAGGTGCCCTTTTGGCCTTTTGTGAGGGAGCGTGGACCAGGCTCGAAGGCTCGGGGCTATCTGCCTTCTGCTGAGGCTCCTGTGACAGGCCTCCTGCGCCCAGCTTTCGCACCTGCCTCCCTCACCAGCGGGCCTCGTCTACCTGCGTGGCCCGGGAGGGCAGCAGGGGCCTCCGACACACTCCCTACCCACCTCACCCCAGCCTCTTCCCCACATTAGGGGTTTCTCAGAAGCTGGTTCTCACACTCCCTGCCACCCTCAGCTTGAGGTAGGATAACCCTTAACCCTGGGCTCCCAGCCCTAAAACACTGCCTCCCCTGAGGGCCCCCCCAAGGAGGGTGTTGGGGAGCCCTGAGGGCTGCCTCTCCACCAGTCAGCCACAGAGACCCTCCTCCTTTCATGAGGAAAAGACCTCCCCCAAACCCCTAAAAATGTTTACAGTCTCTGCTGGTCCCCTCCATGTAAATACCACTGCCACCCGTGCGTTATCCAGCCCGGCCCAGCCCGGACGCTGCCATCTCTCTTTCTGGGAGTTTAGACAATATTTCCCTTGGATTTTTTCTCTCTCTTGATTTCTCCCTTTGCTTTGGGGGGTAACTGGGTATTTGGGAGGAGGGGTGTGGGGCGGGCTCAAAGGGTTTATTACCTGATCATTTTCTTTAGAAAGAGGTTTTAGGGAACAGAAATGGGGTGTGGGGGGGAATGGTAAGGGGAGAGTGGGGAGTCAGTTTCAGACACTTCTCTATGCTTAACTTATTTATTTATTGCATTTTACTTTTAAAGAGTTGGTCTTTTCTGTCTAAATAAAGAAAAAAGTTTAAAAGCTTCAAATAAGTGTCTTGGAAGGATGGAGGTAGGGGATCTGGTCCCCACAGGGGGTGGGGGGAGAAGGAGGTACGGACGGTGAGGTTGGGGAAAGAAAACTATGAGGACGGCCCAGACTTCCTCATGGAAGTCTTTGAGCACAGTCTAGGCCTTGATCATGCCTTCTTGATCTTGTTCCTCTGCCCTTCTTTTGGGCTTCGTTCTGGAATGCTCTACAGAGCAGGCACAGAAGGGAGAAAGCAGGTCAGCAGGCCTCTTTCCCACAGCCAGCCCTGTCCATCTGAAGGCTGAGGACACGCGGCCTCACACCTCAGACCTCCACTTGCCCCTCATTCACGTGGGGGAGCTGTGGGGTGCAGGGAGCGGAGTGTGCCACCTCCATTTACAGTGCAATTGCTCTGTACCTACCTGATTCTCTTCTAGGCCCGTAACGTGCACTTCCTCATTTCAGCAACCCCATGTTCTTGTTGTTCAGTTGCTCAGTCGTGTCCAACTCTTTGCTACCCCGTGGACTGCAGCATGCCAGGCTTTCCTGTCCTTCACTACCTCCTGGAGTTTGCTCAGCTCAAACTCATGTCCATTGAGTTGATGACATGAGGCAGGACAGCATTTTAGACAGGGAAATGGAGGATGTGGAGCTGAGCTCACTTACCCAGCGTCACAGAGTGATGAAGGGATGGTGCAGGACTGGAGCCCAGGCCCCAAAGCCCATGATGCACTTGTCTCACAGCTTCAACTACCTGTCTGTGACCTGAGGCAAAGATCCCAAGAAGTATCTAGCAGGCCAGAGCAGTGACTCCTATCAAGCAGAAAGTGGATGCATTAACTCTAGGTCTCTCACTTTTCTGGATTCCACTCTGTAAACTGCTTTCCTGTTGGGGCTCACACAGGTGTTGTTTTTAACTTCACAACATATGGGCCATTTGCTTCTAGGCGGCTACCTGCAACCTCACCCACATGGCATTCTACTTGAAAACTTGCTCACTTTCCAGCCTAGATCTGGCCTCAGGCCAGAGCTATTCCATGAGAGGACAAGGATGAGTGAATCCCCACAACTCACCCCCCATCTATGCCCCATACTTCTGCCTTTTTTTAAACTGCCCCAAACTAAGAAGAGGCAGAAAGAGAAGTAACATGTGTGGCACTGGACGGACTATCTGTAGACATTGTTTCAAGGAAAAAACACGTCTCTTGGCTTGGTAAGACATCAGGGATGGGACTTACTCAGGATTCTGAGCCAAGTCCGCAGCATATGAAATCTCAAACAGAGACATGGGTGTGTGTGTGGTCGGATGGGATGAGGTGTGCAGGAGGTGGATCACCAGAGTTGGAATTAACATTGCGAATTTTCCCCTGAGCTGCTCACTGTGGCTTTGCAACAGTTTCTGGGTCAGGACAGAAAGATGGAAGGTTGGGTTCAAACCAAAAGGCACCTCCAGAGTGATTTACTGACAGCTGGGATCTCCTGAGATTTGGGGACGAGGGGACTAGGAAGGTCCCCTTCCTGGCATCTTTCCCTTCACACAAACAGGGAAGGCAGCATTCATTTCTTGTCACTGCTTGGTGCTGTCCCGCCTCCCTCAAGGCTGCAGCCAGTTTTTCTCCAGAGAAGCAATTAGGCAAGTCAGGTTGAATGATGGGGATGAAGAAGACACAGGGTTCTTCTGAGGAATCAGAACATCTGGGCAAAGATTCTCCAGGCCCTTTGATGGCAAAACAAAGGGGGCCACCTGAAACAGAAAAGGGGGCTCCTAACTTGTATGAACACAGATTTTTCAGACATCATACTGCTTCAAACATAGCAGGAAAGGTATAAAGGAGAGGTAGTTCTGTTAGCTAATGAAGTTCACTAACCTCTCTTCTGGGCAGAAGAGGCCTCAGTAATAAAATGCGAAGAAACAGGAAATGATGACAACAGGGTCACTTACCTTCAAGCCAAACAAGAGGAAACAGCATTAGTTTCTTCTAAAATAATCAAGTTACTGTTCAAATGTTTATGGCAGCATGAAGAGAAGAGAGAAGGAAAATAAGGCAGAAGAGTGGAGTGGACAGGTTAATAGCAGGGATCGGGGGAAGCCTTCTAGTTTTAGAGGTAAAAAGTCATTTCGGACAATATCCTGTTGGGAGGGGGCTGTGGTGATGAGAATGTGGTAAGGGAAAAGCCCCACCATTCCTTCAGTGCATTCCCGTCCCGTCTGTATTTTCAGATCTTTAAAATATATGAATGTAATACAAGGGGTCTTGCTCCTTCAGGGCTGGATTCTTCAGTAGCTTGAGTCCCTCTCTGATTTTCAGGCTTTCCAATGTCTTTTCATTCTCATGCTAAAATTTCCAAGGCTTTCATAGCCTTGGCTGCTTGAGTTTGTGACTGAAGCAATTCCCACTCTTGGCCAAGCAAACCTCATTCCCTTTTCCAAATCTGAGAACTTGAGCAGCCCTGGCTCAAGCTCCCAGCTCTTAGATTCTCACCTCTCTGGCTCCTCTTTAGTCTATCTTCCTGAGTAGTCAGCTTCCTCTTGCTCCTCATAAATGGGGTTGCATCTTCGCATTACTCAGAGATGACTGCCGGATACGTTTCTAACCTGCTGTTTCTCCTGAACTCCGTTTCGGTGGTGCCTTTCCTCCCTCCGTCCTCCTCACCAGTAGAGGCTCACTGTGAACTGGCCCAGCCCAAACTGCAATCACATTGTTGCTCTCAGGTCTCAGATTCAACCCAACTGCAAAGCCCTACTGGCTCGCTCTCACTCATGTGTGTTTCTCCATCTCACCGCCATCAACGCCGTCCAGTTCTCCTCACCCACCGGAGATCTAGCTTCCTCCCCACCCATCTCCACATCTCCCCTCCTGTTCTCCAGAGAAGTCATCCATCTCCTACAAATTCATTCACAGATATCTACTCTGCCTTGTTCATCTGCCATGTCCCCACCATCCTAATCAGTGCCCAGAACATTGGGAGGTGCTCGGCAAATAGGAAATAGCTGCTGGACACCTGTATCTAGATTTCTCACACACGCCTAAATTGTAACAGGTCCAAAGCTAAAATATTTTCTTTCCCAAAGTTTCACATCTTAAATATATCCATTTGCCACTGAGCCATGAAACCTTGAGAATCTTTTACTACTCTCAAGTAAACTCAATGTTTAATGCTAAATCATAAATGATTTTCCTTCCGTAATTTTTTCATATTAATTTCCCTCATCTCAAGTTATTACTGCATCCACGTACTAATCAAGACAGCCTCCTACTAACTGATCCCTCCGCCTGTATTCTGCAACATCAAAGTTTCTCAACTGCAGCTGATCAAAGATGAAACTTCTCTTTTTTTATTTTTTGCCCATGCTGTGCGGTTTCTGGGGTGTTTGTTAGTTCTCCAATCAGGGTCTGAACCTGGGTCCTCAGCAGTGAGGGCATGGAGTCCTAACCGGGATATCACTGCGGAAATTCTCTTAAAAAAAAAAAATGTAGAGATTTTACCTGGCATTCAAGGCTCTTCCATTTTAGTCCTATACACACCTTAAATTCTAATCAAATAGAAGTTTGTTGTTGTCTAGACAAGTATTCGATGCCTCCAACCCATGTGTTTTCATTCCCAATTACTAGTGTTGGCACATAACAGCTCAATGAGGTTCACTGAATGTCTTCTTATTGAAATCCTGCTCCTTCTAAACAGTTCACTTTAAACACCATCTTCTTCATCAAGATTTAACTGTTTTCACTTTCTAGTCCTTTTGCCACTTAACCCTTCCACAATTGGGGATCACGGCCATTCCTCCAAGAGCCTGAAAGTCAGTAGAGTTTCTTACTTTGCTTTTGTATCTATTGCAGTATCTAACACAACACTCTGCACAAAGTAGATAATCAACAAATGTTTGACTTTACCTTCTGTAATTCTCACTCTGGAGTTCCACTTTCTACCTCTCTGTGGATTCTTTTCCTCATAAATTGTTTTTCCCAATTAACACAGTAGTAGTTGTTGTTCAGTTGCCAGCTGTGTCCGACTCTTTGCGACCCCATGGACCAGCACGCCAGGCCTCCCTGTCCCTCACCATTTTCAGAAGTTTGCCTAAGTTCATGTCCATTGCATTGGTGATGCCAGCCAGCCATCTTATCCTCTGACGCCCTCTTCTTCTGCCCTCAATCTTTCCCAGCATCAAGGAATTTAATATTTACCAAATCTCAATTATTTAGTACCAGTGGCTGAGTGAGAGACCCACGTAATGTCTCTGCCCGAACTACCAAACAAAATGTCAAACTACTCCTTGCTCTCATGGTCTCTAATCAAGGAGCAAAAGCATGTGGCTCGGGATTATAAAACAAAACAGGAGGGTCTATAAAAATAATTTTAAACATCCAACCAAACAAAAACGCTCAACTTTTCAGAACAGATTCAGCCCAGAAACTAACGCACAGAGTAGAACAGGGACTCTAAAGTATAGGCACCCAGTCCATAGCACCAGAGATTCTTCGGCAAGAGCAAAAAGCACGCAAGACCACATGTGTGCAGAGGAGGGACTCCAGTCACCCGAGTACACAGTACTGAGCTGGCACTCAGGAGAGGTGATATGTACCTTTCAGTTCAGATCCCAGAGGGAAGTTTTCTGTTACTTCAAAAGCAAAGAAGAAAATACATGTTGCTGGGCCAGGGGGACAGTGCTAAAACCTGTCCCAAGGGCTCTGCCAGACTCTGTCTACATCAGGCTGAGGGAGAGACGTCCTGTGAGTCAATGTGGAGCTTGAGTGAACTGGCACAACCAATCCTGAGAGATGGAGAAGGAACTTTCTGGAATGAACTCTGGATCAGGGGGCCTCCCAGCTTCTCCTTTCTCCTTCTCCTTCTTCCACCTCTCCCCAACTCCTGCTCTCAAACATCCGTCTCACTAGCTGTGCAGGAGAGCCAGTTACATGTCTCTCCCCATCTTCAGATGGGTCATTCAAACTCAAACCTCAAACATTCTTCTTCACCTCTTCCCATACAACCCAAAGGATTTGTAGTCAAGAAAACCAAAGGATAGTTTCATCAATAAATCCATTTATTTAAAAGAATATGTTACAATTAATTACACTAAGTGACATTACCAAACAATTTTAGAGTGGTTAGCTCTAGAACAAGGAATGAAAGAAACAGTTAGCCATTATGTGTCTGTATATTTTCTCTTCACATTTCCTAAATCACAAATAAAAAATACAAGATACTGCAGTGAAAATACAATTAGAGTTTCTCTCAAATAAATTAAAAGTGTGCATGGTTTGGGGAAAACTGAAGTCCAGCTCACTGGCTTACAAAGGGGGCGTGATATAAAACTGGTGTCCAAGTTTAGCAGTTGGCCAGTGCCTCCACCCACATCACTCCCCTCTTCGACTCTGTTCCTCCCCAGAGCCCTAAGCTTCCCACACATCCCAGACTACTGCTGAGGAGTGAGCTGACGCCACTGTGTATATGAGTGAGCCTTGGCATGACGTGCTCAGGTTTAGAGGAAGAGGAAGGCAGGAGGTGAAACCGGAAGGTGGGGGACTAAAGACGCACACCCACCACCTCTCCTCTCTGAGTATTCAACCACATCACCGTCCCAAAGGGAAGCTAATGTGACACCATGAATCTGGAAGGAACCTAGCGGGTATGCTGGGGCCCAGCAGACCAAGTGGTTTCTACTGCTGAATCAATCCAGAGAACACCAAGGACAGAAGGGAGGGCACCGCTGTCCCTCTAGGTTTGGAGACTTCGGGTCACCCAGGATGCCATCCCCTTTAAGAAAACTGCCTTCCAGAGCCAGGTCCCCGAGTTGGCAAATTCTGAAATGAGAGATAGAGGTGTCACCTCCCATCAGAGCCCTATACTGCTGCTCCAAGCACTGAATTTGGAGATGCAAGAGGGAGTGACCCAAAGCTACTGGCCTGGGTAAAGGATGAAACCAGATGGGCCAGATATGGGGATGCCAAACATTTACCTACTTCCTCCCTGAGAGCTGTCCAGGCCTAGGAGCTGCCCTGAGCACACACCTGTGCTGAGCTTAGACCTAGAGCAAGGGGAGGGGAGAAAAATGGATAGTAAAATTAAACTATAAAGAGCCGAAAACCCAAAGCACGGGCCAAGGGAAACTTCCTACAGAGATAGGTTTCTCAGGGCCTGAATTTTCTCCTGACCCGTAACGACTGTGAGCTTTTATCAAAGAGGATGGGAACTCTCTGTGGGGGTGAAAGGAGAGGAGACCAGGGCGATCCTGCTGGCTTTGCTGCGGGCAAAGCAGGGTGCAGGGGGACCTCTCCACTTCCTGGAGACAATTTGCAAAAAAAAAAAAAGGCTGAGGAGAAGCCTCCCTGAGCAGAACCCAGGACTGAGAAAGATAGCAGGGATTCGAGAAAGGAAGTGCAGAGTAAGAGGGAGAGGGTATCACACGAACACTACTTCATGCAAAGAAGAGCTTGACCCTAGGAGCTGCACAGCCCCAGAGACCTCTGCCTCCATCGCAGGACACCTGCTGTGAGTGGGGCAGACGAGAAAGCCTTCCTCTGGGCCTCCCCTCCTTCCCCTTCTCCCCAAGCTGGGGCAGCCTCAAGTAGGGGCTAGCCCTCAACATATTCTCCCAACAGGCTAACCATCCAATGGGCCCCACCCCATCTCCAAGTGCCAAGTGAGTGCCAGATCAGGTCAGGAGGGAGGGAACAACGTCTACACACGCTAAGAGCACCCCCGCTGCTCTCACATCTGGAGGGCAGCCTTTGGGCTTCCCGTGGACTCCAGGGTTTGTTCATTCCTCTCCCACTCTGACAGAATAGGAGCAAACTGCTATTTTTAAAGTGTGAACAGAGCTGGGGCCAAAAACCTCTTCAGCTCCTTGTGGTGGGCAATCAACATATCTTCTTCCCATGGTCCTCTGGCTCATTATTAAATTCATGTATGCCAGAAGTTAATTCTGCGCCAAAGCCTCCAAAGCAGGGCTCACTTTCTGCAGCTTTAAACACAGCTTCCTTACAATTTGCACTCTGTGATCCCACCTGATTTGGAGAAGGCGAGGAAAGACAGGATGTCCTACATGATACCACCACCCCCACCCCGCCCCCCGTAAAAGTGCCTGCCAGGTAACAGAGAGAGAGAGAAAGTAAAGCGCTTCACAACCATCTGCAGAAACAAGTTACAGAAAAGAAACTTCAAACCACCCCAACACTGCTCAGTGACTACAGCCAACTATGGTTGCCTCCCAGTTAGACAAAGCAAAAGATACCACTCTATGAAGGCTTTTGTGCAGAAGGCGGAGAAAGAAAAAAGTAAAAGAGGCTCAAAGATGTGTTTCAGACGCAGCACAGCCTGACTAAGAGCTCTCAACACCATCTCTCTGGAGCCTGGGGGTTGAGAATGTCACTCCTGCTGCTCTCACGTCAGGAGGGCAGTCTTTGCGAGAGCGACATTCTCAGCCCCCAGTCAGCCCGGGCCCCAGACCCAGGAATGCAGGTCTTAGGTCTCAAAAGGTCTAACTGCAAGGTCAGATGAGGTGCTCTTTTAAGCGGCAAAAATATTTTCCTTCAATCTCCTTTTAATTAAAAGTTGAGATCCAACCCAAATTAACCATATTCCTACTGTTCCTTCCTGGGTCCTCAGCTGGCTTAGACCGGTTATGGTTTCGCTTGGCTCAGGTCACTGACCCATTCCAAGTTTCCCCAAGGCCTTGGGGATATGGTCAGATCCTTCCCCAACATGGCCATTTAAGGAAGTCACAGAGAACCTGAGTTACGGTGTTACTGGCCAGGAACGGAGTGGGCAGAAGCTTACGTACACACCGCCTTTCTTCTTTCCTCCCCTACCTAAGGCCAATCTCTGTGCCTAAAGGTATCAGCTTTGACTCTGGTCCCGAGCACGATCCCTGCTTTACAAACAGCAGAGAAGTGGGCAATCACGGCCATGAAGTGTTTCAGGGGTCTGGGCACCAACCTCCTGAGCCCCCCTTCCCCTTCATTCTCAGCCTGCTGAGGAGAAGCACACAGGGAGCCCTTGTGAGGCAGGAAGATGTGGAATGCAGCTAAGAGCCATGAGTGGGAGAGAGAGAAATGGACCAGGAACGTTGTCTTGGAATCAAGAGAGACCACACCAAGTCTTCAGACTCTCCCTGCAGGCCTGCAGCCCCACTGCCCTTGAAAAACACACTTCTTTCTCCTCCCCAGCAGCCTTTTGAAGATAAAGAAACTATGCTCCTTGCTCCTCAGACTCTATGGCAATCCATGGTCCAAAATCTCCATTCAATACAAAAAAGGGGGGAAAACCCAAGCAGGTTGTAAACTTTTCGAGTCCTTCATGAGGAGAGGTATTTTTCCCTGTAAAATTTTTTTTTTCCTTTTTAAAGTTTGTTTCAAAACAAAGAGAGCAAGAGAGAAATCATGAGTTCTAGTGAAAGGCGTGTAAAAACACAAGCTAAAAAAGGTACTGCCATCAATATGAAATTTAAAAAGAAATATATATATGTATATACGTGCAGCTAATTTACGTATATATAATTTTTACATACATACATATATATGTCTGAACAGTGCAAATGGATGGAGTTCATAGTTCCAGTTCTAAAAATATAGTACAAGGAGAGTCTGTTGGTATGAGGCCCAGAGGAAAGGACAAAGATCCCTTTGGCGAATTGGTTGGGCTTATTTCTTTTCCTGTCTTAACTCAGCTGACTCCTGGTGCTGACCCATCTATTGTTCTCTACCAGCTCAATTACAGAGATATGAAACTCAGAGGGATTGTTAATGACACTTAGTTTAGGGCTTCTGAATATAGTGACTTTTTTCCTTTTTCTCTTCTTTTGTGTTAATGGTTACTCTGTCTGACATGGGAGATGAAAGGGATAAGAGGATGAGGGTGAAGAGAAGAAACAGGGTAATGAGAGGCTAGGTGGCCACATCCCTCTGCTGTGACCTCGCCATCTGGAAAATATTCTGAAAGGAAAAAAAGACAAGAGTTACTGGGAAGCCTCAGGTGTCTTCATCTCCTCCCATCCAGAGACAACCCCTCACACAGAAAATGTACAACTGGACGACTCGACTTGACATGATGGGCCTCTTCACTGGACACAACTTTCCATCAAGAATCACAGCCTTTTAGAGCTGGAAGGGACCCAGGATATTACTTATCCGGCTCAGTCTTTCAGTCTCACAGGTAAGAAAAGATGAGAAAACTGAGATCCAGGGAGGCCAATTTGAACAGAATCACAGAGAGAAAAATGGCTAGAAGAGAATCCAGATCTGATCCCTAGAGCCCTGTGTGCTTTCTACAAAACCAAGAATATAAATGTTCATATTCCTTACTTTACTTTCTGAACCTCAAAAACATCTTGGAGAGTAAGCAGCTAACTATTCAGAATCTTTTAATTCTGTTCCATCACTAGCAGGTACAGACAGCAGGAAAGCAGCAGCACCACACACACACACACACACACACTCTTGGTCACCCTACATGTGCTTTAACATCTCATCTAGTCAGGACTGAAGCCAAGTACAACTGCCCTTCTGGATCAGGAACAACATGCAGGGCAACTGATAAAAAAGTAGGTCGAGGAGGGTCCATGAAGTCACGGGAGATGACTAGCCTGTGGCCAACAGCCACCCTCCTGACAAGGGAAACAGGGCTTTTTTGCACAGTCTGGTTTAGCATCCAAGGCTAATGACCTCTCTGGAAAAATATCCTGGCTCATGTGGGATGACTGGTCTCTAACTAATACTCCTAGAAGAGGGTCCTGGCTCATATGGGATGACCAGTCTCTAACTAATACTCCTAGAACAGAATCCTGGCTCACATGGGATGACAAAGAAGAGCATCCTGACTCATATGGGATGACCGGTCTCTAACTAATCCTCCTGGAGGAGTGTCCTGGCTCATGTGGGATGACTGGTCTCTAACTAATACTCCTAGAAGAGTGTCCTGGCTCACGTGGAATGACCAGTCTCTAACTAATACTCCTAGAGGAGTATCCTGGCTCATGTGGGATAACCAGTCTCTAACTAATATTCCTAGAAAGATGGAAATGAGGGTCCCAGGTATTTGGATAAAGGAGTGTACATTTTAAACAAACAAACAAAGATGAAAAGGTCAATTCAAAATTGTTTAGAATTACCTCTTTTCTCCACTTGAGCTCGCAGAACACCCTCTCGAAGCATTCATGCATGTAATTAAACTGAAAAAAGACAAAGCAACATTCACTGCCTTCTCCTGACCAGGTAACACAAAACCACGCCTTTGAACTCCTTCCCAGAGTCACCTTCCAAACTTGCTCAGACTGAGAAAAACCTTAAGAGACTCCATAAAACCCAGGCCTGGCTCATCTGCTATTCTCTGGCTCCTTCTAGTGGTAACTGTGAGTCAAGAGGAAAGTGAAACTGCTAATCCTACTATGGCTTAAAGGAAAGACAGAAGAACCTGGGGATATAGGATTCAAACAGGTTCAGATCTCGACTATTATCCCTACAGCTCCATTTAAGCATTTAGCTTTCGGAGAACTTTAAACCCAATCTACTTTCCCCAAGCATGTTTCCCCAACCATCACTCACATATGGTGTGAAGATTTTAACCCATCGAGGCTTCTTCTCTCCTCGTGCATATTCAAAACAGAAGGCCATTCCTTCTTCATCTGTATCCCATCGCTGCATCTCATCCCATTCAAATGCTATTACCTGGTTCTGAACAATCGAGAGCATAAGTTTGAGAATGCTGGGGAGCTTAGGTAAGATGGTTCTGAACCAGGCAGCAGGAAAGAAATGTAGAGATGTCTACAGCATTTCATGAAAAAGACGGACAGAAGAATAAAAGTTAACGTAAACAGCCAGTGAAGGTGAGGAGCAGTGTGCATCCACAGCCTAGGTATCCCAGTCAAAACAGTTTTGATTTCACTCTCCCCCACCCCAAGTAGCAACTAAAACATAGCAGGTGAGCATCCAAGCATTCCCAGTGTTCCTGGTCCTGCCCCCTGGCCTCCTGGTGCGTGCTCAGTGGGCTCTCACCTCCAGCTGTCCTTCTTCAGTGCAGGCATGCAATTTAAAGTGCGTGATGCTGATGGCTGTGATAACATGCCCCTTCCTCCTGGAGTCGCAGGCACAATGGGGGAAGATAATTTCATTGTAGCCCTCACAAGTCCTTAGCATGTTGAGGTACTGGGGGAAAAAAAAAACGAAAAGAGAAACAGTGCTACTCTGGAACTATACCATCCTCAAGAGCTGCCGAGAAGGTACAAAAGAACCAAGAAAATCCTTGCAACCTAGAGACCATGCCTCTGGGCTCACATCCATCGTTAAGCTGGGACAGAACTCCTGGATGATCCTTCAGCCTCCTTCTAACTTTCACCTCCATACTTCAATCCTTGTCTCTTTCTCTACTTAAAAAAGATAAATAAATGAAGCCAGAAGAGAGACTGCAACCAAGACTCCGAGGAGGGAATTCATAATGCCACTTGGTCCAGCCCTCTATTTTCACTGTACCTAAGTGACGAAATAAAATCTATCTGAGAACTAATGTTTCTCGTGCTCTCTCCAATCAAAAGTTAGAGTGATCTCAGTGATGAGGATTAAACCACCTAAATCTCATATTCATAAAAGGTTTAAGCTGAGGGAAACTTAAAAGTTAGTCACTTTATAGAAACCCAGAATAATGAGACTTGCTTAATGTTACACGCAATAATAAGTGGTACAACCAGGATTGCAAATCAGGTTTAACTTTTAGGCCTCGGATCCTTTTTCTCTATTACCAACTAGTCCCCTTCAGCCCCACTGTCTCCTCGTTTCCAGCACATATGTCTCCTTAAAAAGCATCTGGGCCCGATCAAGTGACCTATGTGGCCCTCACAGGTACAATGCTCCCCAGAGAGGTCTCTGAACTCTTTTGACTCTTTTCCTCCAGTTAAGGCTAGCCTCTCTCTTCCTTAACACTACTTTGAATTGAGTGGGGACAGCATAAAAGAGAAGGAGCAGGAAGGAAACAGGGGGAGAAACAGAGGAAAGATGGTAAGAACAAAAGACGACGCACGGACTCTGACCTGTTTCCTCATAGATTGCCGGGAAACAAGCAGTCTTGCATCTGTGTGACGCCACCATCTGCATGTCACACAGGAAGAACAGGCATTGTGGGAATGTGTGCGGAGAGAGTTAGAGAGAAGACAAAGGCGGAGCCCCCTAGCTGATTTCAACTAGATGGGTAAGGAAGTTAGAATACACTGGAGAGCTGCCTTCTGCCTCACCAAGAGAAGAGACACAGGCACAAAAAAGACCCTGCGCAACCTGCGGCCCCAGGGCGGCACCCAGCACTCTCTGCTGCCGCCAGGGACTGTCGGGGAGGCCTAAGGGCCGGGGCGGGAAGGAGTCACACCACAGGCTCCCTTCCCTACTTTGTAGTTAGGTCTGCTCAGGTAAAATAACCACTACTTTAAAGGTGAAACCTTACAAAAGGGGAGCAAGGACACAAGGTGTCAGTTCAGAAGTGCCAAAATACTCGTCTGCATCATTTTCCTTCTGTCTCTTTCCTTCCATTACCCTACTGATCACCCTTTTATCATCATCCTTCCTGAGTCAGTGATAAACTGCCTAGGCCTTCTACTGGCACTATGATCAAAAGAAATCTCTGACTACTTCATTCTGGTAAATATGACAGCCAGTGGACGATACAGGAAAGAACTCTTCTGGGGTTATGACAAGACAGGAGACAGTGCTCCGAAGAGTGACCCAGCTCCTGGGCCCAGATGCCCTGGGCTTGAATCCTGGCCTCATCACTTCCTAAATGCATAATCTTGGGCAAGTTATTTGAACTCAAGCAAATTACTAAACCTAGGAGCCTTAGTTTCCTCTTCCAGAAAAACAGAAATAATAATATTAAATAGCATCTATACCATACAGCTATTTGTAATCTTTGAAAGTATTTAGTACATAAGCATAGTACTTAGTACATAATTAGGTATCAAATATATGAGAGCTACAAAAAATAATTTTAAAGGCTCCATTAAGGTAAAGTATCACTGGGGAAACGTAAGATTTTCCCCAAATTATCAGGTCAGGTAGTATTTCTCAGCTTTAAGAGGGCAATCTCTATATTCCAGGATTTGCAGAAAGTGCAGAGAAGAAATATTTTAAAGTTTACATATATCAAAATTTCCAAAAGGGAAGTTAACCTTTGTTTTCAAACATATTTACTTAAAGTTATAACTATGTATCTGTTTGAATTTCAAACAAAAATTACCCTGTCCATTCTCCTTTCATATTAAATTTTTAATAAATATGTATCCTCAATTAGCTTCTCTGATTTACACACTACTTAGATGATGGCCCCACATTAGGCAAGAGAAGAGGACAGGTATGGCCTGGGACATTTTATCATCATTCACTGTTCAGCAAGATAGGTAAATACCAAAATAGGACAGTTATTCAGGCAGAGACAAAGTACTTAACAGAGCAACACTTTCGGGGCAGGGATGGAGATCCATTCTGGAGAACTCTGTTCTCCCAAACTTCCTGTGGAGGGTCAAACCAGATCTAACATTGAAATCAAGACCTGAGAGGAACCATGGGAACCAACTCTCCCAAATTTCAAGGGCAGCAATTCTCAAGCAGCTGAAGTTTCAGACTCATTAGGGTGCTTCTGTAAAAATCTTTACAAAGATTTCTAGATCTTGCCCCTAGAGATTCCAGCTTAGTATATGTGAGGTGGAGTCCAGAAATATGCACCTGAAGCAGGCTTCACAAGTGACTCCTGTGTAAGTGAGCTGGGGACTACACTTTGAGTAACACTGACCTCCACATAACCACCTTGTGTGAAATTATTAAAAATTACGTTGACAAACACAAACCCAGAAACTTCTATTTGTCAGTTCAATAATGGCAAGACATAAGTCACACACATTTACTGTTTGAAAGAGAGAGAAAAAAGAAAAAACAAGTCTTGTATTCATTCTATTCTCAACCATCCAAATTTGAGATTCAATCTAACTTTGTAAATAAGTAAGAAACAAAACCATTTTGATCATACTGGGTATTACAAACTATGGCAAAGGTATGAGCTATCCTCTGTATGTGGGGAGCAAAGGAACTTACACAAAGCTATTTATCTGTTAAGAACTTTGTGATGTTTTGTCAAGACTCTACTTGATAGCAAGCAATCCTAACATCCCCAATTTACGAAAAAGAAACTGAAAGTGAGAAGTTTGTGAATGGCTGAAAGTCTCACAGTTATCTGGCAAAATATCGTAGTGATCAGGCCTAACCTCAGGCCTCTCAACATGCTAAGCTATTATACATGACGGTATCAAGACCCTCGGGCTCTAAGGGGTCCATCTGGGGTGCAAGTTTCAGTGTACTGGCCATGACCACTGTCTAGGCTAACGTCTCTGAACACTAACACTTGCATAAAATCCAAACTTTTTGGGGGGGATAGGAGAAGGCAATGGCACCCGACTCCTGTACTCTTGCTTGGAAAATCCCCCATGGATGGAGGGGCCTGATAGGCTGCAGTCCATGGGGTCGCGAAGAGTTGGACATAACTTAGCGACCTCACTTTAACTTTTCACTTTCATGCATTGGAGAAGGAAGTGGCAACCCACTCCAGTGTTCTTGCCTGGAGAACCCCAGGGACGGGGGAGCCTGGTGGGCTGCCATCTATGGGGTCGCACAGAGTCAGACATGACTGAAGCGACTTAGCAGCAGCAGGAGGTCTTTAAAGTCAGGTTGCGATATTACGTGGCCAATATAAACTGTACACAGGCACCAGGCTTTCAGGAGAACAGATCTCATAAACGCTTAAGTGTGCTTATATGGATACTCAGTTAAGACGACCCAGGGGAACAGCGACGCATGGACTGCACTTGAGTTCTTCACCTTGTATGACAAGATACAAACTTGAGTCTAAGAAATAACTTCATAACAGATTACTATGTTTGTTAAACTCAGACTTGCTATATTTTGCCACAGAACAACTCAAACCTATTTATTTCTCTAGCACCTTGCATTGCGCCTGGCACACACCTGGTGCTCAACAAATATCTTTTGTAAATGTATAAATGGAAGATAGTGCATTAAGAGTGCTATATGTACAAAGAAACAGTATGTATTCCACATTCAGAAGCTTTTATGAAATTACTTTGATTCTGTTGGTTTTGACAAAGGCAAACAACTACTGCAGGGGTTAACAGCCCTTTTCACCAAAAGATGCAGACGTTTTGGTCAGAACTATGCATTAATATATAGAAGACAATACCATCAAAGAAGAGGTGGAAGCTGAGTTTGAAAATCTTGTCTCCCACACAGCAAAATTTCCTTAACCAAAATTCTGCCAAGACTTAATTCCATTTAAAAGATTTGGGGAATGTCTATTTCAGCCTGTTGGTATGTAGAACACTGGTAGATGGTTCCCTCTTTGTCATATGAGTGATAAAATAAATATCTCACCTAGATATAAGACTAGGAGCTAAAAAAGTTCAGTGGCTAACTTGTTTGTATTCTTATTCCAAACATTCCCTCCTAAAAACTTCTCAGAAAGTACAAAAGAAACTCAAATGGCCTATTAGAATCATTACCAATGCAATTAGTGCGTTCTGTAAAAACTGTGCTCAACTGCTCAGCTGTATCTGGTTCTTTGCAGCTCCATGCACTGTAGCCCACCAGGCTCCTCTAACCATGGAATTTTCCAGGCAAGAATACTGGAGTGAACTGTGATTTCCTACTCCATTGTGTAAGAACTATATAAAAACTATTAGGAAAAACTATAATTGGAAAATTTTCAATTATATGAACTGGCGAGGAAAGAAGTTTTAAAATGATATGAGTAGAGTCTTTATAAATGTTCTTTATACATTTTATTTTTGAGAGGTTTCATCTCTCCATTTATGGTAGATATAAATTCAAAACTATTTTTGAAATATTCTAAGAATATCGTAGTAGCCCTCCACAGATATTCACACAGAACTTCCTGTGGTGATGTTCTGTATCTGAGTTGTCCAATACACTAGCTACTAGCAACTCACTCAATACCTGAAATGTGCTAATGAATCTGAGGAATTGCATTTTAAATTTTATTTAAGTTAAATAAATTTAAAATTAAATTTAAGTGGCCACATGAGGCTAGTAGCTACGGAATCAAACAGCATAGCTCTAGGATACCACACTAACCTAGAGCACTGCTGAGCATCATTAAATGTTTGAGCAACTGCAGAGATGGGAGTTGTGAAAACAAATGACTTCGCCACTGCTAAACCACAACTAAAATAATTTCTAATATTAAACACCTAAATATTAATTCTCACAGAATTTTACTTTTTATCATATTAAATGTTTTGCACATCTTTTAGGTCTTTTTATTATAAAAAAGAAAATTGTTTAGTAATCACTAATAATAAAGTTATATACCCATGTATAAAACAATAAGCTCTGTGTGTGCTAAATAGAGGAACACAATAGACTTTATATTAAGCTCTATATCCCCCTCCTTTTTTGTTTCTCTGGCTGTACCATGTGGCACTCAGAATCTTAGTTCCCCAACCTGGGACTGAATCCATGCCGCTGCCTTGGGAGTGTGGAGTCTTAACTACTGGACTACTGGGTAAATACCCCACTCCTTTTTAAATCAGTTAAGTCACTGACCAGGTTGCAACATCTTTCAAAAATGACTAGAACACCATTTAAAAGAAGGGGAATTTTCAAAATGCACATGAAAAGATGCTCAACATTTTTAATTATTAGATATGAAAATCAAAACTATAATGAGGCATCACCTCATACCAGTCAGAATGGCTATTATCAAAAAGTCTACAAATAACAAATGCTGGAAAGGGCGTGGGGAAAAGGTAACCCTCCAAAACTGTTGGTGGGAATGTAACCCGATGCAGCCACTATGGAAAATAGTATGCAGATGCCTCATAACACTAAAAATAGAATTCCCATATGATCCAGCAATCCCATTCCTGGGCATATATCCAGACAAAACTATAATTCAAAAAGAGATTATCATACTAAGTGAAGTAAGTCAGAAGGAGAAAGACAAATACCATATGATTTCATTTACATGTGGAATCTAAAAAAAAGGCTACAAATGGACTTATCACAACTACTTATATGTAGAATATAAAAAATAATACAAATGAATATATACAGAAAACAGACTCACAGACTTCGAAAACAAACTTATAATTTTCAAAGGGGAAAGGTGGGGGTGAGGAGGACAAATTAGGAGTTTGGGATTAATATATAGAAACTACTATATATAAAATAGATGATCAACAAAGACCTACTGTATAGCACGGAGAACTGTACTTGATATTCTGTAATAAACCTATATGGGAAAACAATCTGAAAAAGAATGGGTATATGTACAACTGAAGCACCTTGCTGTATACCTGAAACTAACACAACATTGTAAATCACCTATTCTCCAATATAAAATTAAACTAAATTTACAAAGGGATAAGGGGCATTTTATAAAGAGATTATGGAACATAAACCTACCATGACCATTTTCCTTTGTTCATACAGCTTCTGTAATTGGTAGGATTTTTCCTCTGCTTTGATGTAACCTTTTTTCACATCATCAACAGCCTGTCACCAAAACAAAGGCAAGGAAGAAAGAAACGTAAAAGTTATCATCAAGTACATTCTTGATAAAAATAAAGGGATACAGATTCATTTTCACAATAATTCCTATCCATCTGGACCATCATCATCACTGCCTGTGAACTCTGCAACTCTTATTCTATGTCTGTCCTGTTAAGAGATTTAAATTCAGGATAATTTATACATGTGAAATAATTACAGAACACTGAAAGACAGTTCACAATACTGTATTAAAGATAACGATGAAGTAGCAAAAATGGGTGACATAAATAGTAGGTGATGCATGCAGCCAGAACAGGAAAGCTTATTGCTAACTGTAGTTATCAAGGAAGTCTTGGCTGGCCCCCACAGGATAGGCTGAATAGGAGAAACTTCAGGATAAAGTCAGGAAACAGAAATGGGTTTGAATTTAAATATATTCAGGAGATAGACCTGCCTAGTCAGAATAAAGAATACATGTTACTGGACAATGAAAAATAATTCTGGATGCATAGGTTAATAGAACATGAAGGATCCCAAAGAGCAGGCATAGGAATTTAGACTTAAGGACAGCAGAGAGCTAAAATAAATAATAAAAAGTTGTTTCGGAAGGATTAATCTCTACATGATTGCCAAATGACTCAAGCTAAGAAGAGAATGAAACAAGGAAGATCAATGATACTGTGGTTCTTTAAGCATGAAGTGAAACAAGACCTTAGTCCAGCGGGGTAGCAACTGGAAGAGAGAAGTGATAAATCTGAGACCATAAACAGAAAGGCTTCCAGCAAGGATCTGATATAGAAACGAAGGTATCCAGACATAATATACTGAACTATTCCTGGTTCAGCTGTATGAAACACACATCCCCTTCCCAACCTTACTCCACCTCTCCTCCACTCTAAGAAAAACTTTAAAAATCCAATGGAAGGGAAAACTGATCTTTGGGAGGAAAAAAAAGAAAAAGAACAAACAGATCCATTTGTCCAGAGCATTCAGGATCTACCCTCAGTGAGTTACTCCAAAGACAACCCTATGCTGACACCAAGCAGGGAACCACCTGAATCTTCATCAGAAAACTGCCAATTTCCTTCAAACAGAAATCATTTCCCATAGTCTTTTATGGAAAAACATTTGCCAATTAGAATGAATTCAGGATTAAAGTCAAGAGACGAGTTCAATTTCTAGCTGTAACCTACCCATATACATTTGAGTAAGTCACTTAAATCCTCTCCGTCTGCAAAACAAGAATAAAATCCATCTTGAAGGTAGACAACAAGATAAAAGATGTTAATAGCTTTGTGAAATATATATAAAGTTATTATTACTATCATTGATACTGGCATCATTTGCCTGTTCTAAGAATCACACAAGGATATATCCTCCCTGGGACTGCCACTGGAAAGAGCATCCCAGTGTCTCCCCAGTCCTAGTCATACAAGCGAGGATTCACTTAGGCAGAGAGATTATATTCACAGAGGGGATGCTCAATGAGAAATGCCACCAATGTCCTGCAGAACCTGAACACTATCACCAAAAGACTCGGTGCTCCAGCTAAATCAAATTTAAATCAGTTAGACCGAAAAAGTTGGGAGAGAAGTAAAGAGGGAAAACAAACAAAATATTGGTTTATCAATTCAGTACCTCTAATACCTAGAACTGTCTGACTAGTAACAGCACTTAAATACTTACTGATGACCATTTCCCCCGGGCAGAGGTGGGCCAGAGGGAACATCTACTCCAGCAACTCTAAGTGAACTATTTTCATGTGAGGCAGTAAAAATGTTCTCTCCTCACTCATTTCTAACCAAGATTATATTGCTTGACTAGCTGAGTGGAAAACATAAATATCAGGACACTAGATTCCTTTTTCCCTTAATTGAAAAAAATTTATGAAATAAAAGAGATACATAGTTTTTAAAAATACGTATTACTAAAAAATAATAATAAAAAAATAAAAATACATATTACTAAGAGGCACCTAACCAAAACAAGTTTGATGGCACAGCCTCATTCCAGATATTGTTAAGCACTGTAAGCAGTTTTTTGTGATAGTCCTTTCATAATTCTAAATGTCATGCTTATGCTAATTCCCTAACTTGTCAATTTTAGACAATGTTGACTTGCCGTGTTAAAAACAGTAAGTTTTGGGCTTCCCTAATGGCCCAGTGGTAAAGAATCCTCTTGCCAATGTAGAAGACATAGGTTCAACCCTTGACCCCAGAAGATCTCACACGCTTCGGAACAACTAAGCCCGAGTGCCACAACTACTGAGCCTGTGCTCTAGAGCCCAGGAGCTGCATCTACTGAATCCACATGCCACAGCTACCGGAGCCTGTGTGCCCTAGAGGCCATGCTCCACAAAAAAAGAAGTCACCGCAGTACAACTAGAGAGTAGCCTCCTGCTCACCTAACCAGAGAGACTCCTTGCACAGCAACGAAGACCCAGCATAGCCATAAATAATTATTTTTTAAAATAAATATAAAGAGTTAAAAAAAAAAAGTTTTAGGGACTACCCTGGTGGTCCAGTGGTTGAGCATCCATGCTTCCAACTGCAGAGGGCATGGGTTCAATGCCTGGTTGGGGAACTAGGATCCCGCATACCATAATGTGCAGCCCAAAGCAGTAATGTTCTAGCTTTCATATACCACTCCTGCACTCTCTCTTCTTCCTCCAACATCTCAATAAAAATTAAATCAGTAATCAGTATTGAATACTGTACTCAATACATTATTATAAGCATGTAAACACTGTTCACAACTAAATCATGCGCTGTTACGAGGGCTTCCTTTCTTATACATTTTGTTCTCCTTTTAGGTTAACCGCCTTATGTTTGTAACTTTCCATGTGCCTCTTACCAATTCTTCCACAATAACCAAACACCAAACTCCTATTGACTCATTCAAACATTCATTTTCTAAAAACTGTTGACCATTCTCATCTATTACGTCTCCACCTATTCTCTTCACAGGTTTATGCCTCTTAAAATCCATTATGACTATTCTAGTAAGCTTTCAAAAAGTAGTTTAAATGTATGTTTAATCTGTTAGGTTTAGCCAGAAATTAAATATATCCTACTATGGATTTTGACTTTATCAATTTTTAAAGGAAAAGACACATTACTATCATTATTATCTAGTATTTCATCAATTCTAAGGTGCATAGTTTTCTCACATTTTATCATTCCTATAATTGGGACGCATCTTATAATCAACGATATATGTTGTTTAATTGGTAGCTTTTTTCTCTTAGTAGTACATAAAATACTAGTGCATCTTAGAACTGATGGCATCTTAGAATTGACGAGATGCATGAGACAGTCCCACAATCAAAATATGATACAAAAAATTAAGTGAGGGAAAACTTTCAGTATTATTTTCCAAAAGGTACAATTGTTTACCTAGTCAATCATAAAATCATTTGAGCTGCTGTGTACTGCTGGGAATGTAAAATGGTACAGCTGCTATGGAAAACAGTGAGGCAGTTCCTCAAAAAATTAAAAATAGAATTTCCCTATGATCCAGCCATTGATCATGATTCTGGGGATATTAAAAGCAGAATTTTGAAGAGACATTTACATAACTCTGTTCATAACAGCACTATTCATAATAGCCAAGAGGTAAAAGCAACCCAAATGTCCATCCACAGATGAATAAACAAAATGTGATATACACATACAATGAGATATTATTATTCAGCTTTAATAACATGCTGCTACTGCTAAGTCGCTTCAGTCGTTAATAACATAAGCCTTAAAGACATTATGCTAAATAAAATAAGCTAGTCACAAAAGACAAATAATGTATTATTCCACTTACATGAGATAACTAAAGTAGTCAAGTTCACAGAAAGTAGAATGGGAGTTGCCATAAGTAGGGGAGAGGAAAATGAGTTGTTTAATGGGTAGAATTTTAGTTTTGCAGAGGAAAAAGTTCTGGAGATCTATTGCATAATGAAGTGAATTTAAGAATTTAACACTACTGAGCTGCACATTTTTAAACGGTTGAGNCTTACATGAGACAACTAAAGTAGTCAAGTTCACAGAAAGTAGAATGGGAGTTGCCATAAGTAGGGGAGAGGAAAATGAGTTGTTTAATGGGTAGAATTTTAGTTTTGCAGAGGAAAAAGTTCTGGAGATCTATTGCATAATGAAGTGAATTTAAGAATTTAACACTACTGAGCTGCACATTTTTAAACGGTTGAGAGTAAAAAAAAAAAAAACTTACTAAATTATAAATATATACAGTCTATTGTGTCAACTATACCTCAATAAAGCTGTTTAAAAAACTGAAGAAACAGGAGAGTTCAAAAAGTTTTGGGCTACGAGACACTGATACAAAAATAAAAGCTTTTCTATCTAAAGCTTTTCCACCTAAATGTTTTGGTCTGTTGTTGTTGTTTAGTTGCTAAGTTGTGTCCAACTCTTTGCAACTCCATGTATACAGCCCACCAGGCTTCTCTGTCCATGGGATTTCCCAGCCTAGAATACTGGAGTGGGGGTTACCATTTCCTTCTCCAGGGGATTTTCCCCACCCAGGGATCAAACCTCTGTCTATATTGGCAGGTGGATTTTTTACCACTGAGCCACCAGGGAAGCCAGCCCTACTTTTGTTTTACAGTTTTATAATTCAAAAAGTAATTTCACAAGCTCTGCTTTAAGTTTGATACTGATTTTTAAAAAAAGTGAAGTACTACTATTACCCTTTAACAGATCAGAAAACAGAATTTTTTTTTTAATTTTTGAAGTTCATTACATTCCAGAATTGATTTTTAAAGAACACTGTGTAAATATGAATATTGGCATGTTTGACTTTTAACAAAACATTTTACTAAATCAACCATGTCTAAGAACTATTAGGCAGAAAGACAAAAAAAGTGATATGGCTCCAGACCATGAAAGTAAAAGCTAATTTAGCATATAAGACAAGAACAATAGGAATGATATATATAATTTTATTACAAAATTAAAAAAAAAATCACAACATTCTCATTCTAGAAAATCCAAAAGTTGGTGCTAATTTCTGAGTTTGCTGTGCTACCATACACAAGTCAAGAAATTAAAGAAACCATTAAATATTTAGAAACATTTAACATCAGAAGCTTGAAATCCTAACTGTATGTAGTAGCCCCTCAAAAAGCCACAACTTGCATTTTTTAAAAAGTATTTTCTCTACAAAGAATCTTATCAGCTATACACAAATCTGTACAGTCTTTATACTGAAGCTAATTCTAAGCTGCACTTGAATTCACATTCTTAGCAAAACAATTGCCTGAGCACACAGGTACNATCCTAACTGTATGTAGTAGTCCCTCAAAAAGCCACAACTTGCATTTTTTAAAAAGTATTTTCTCTACAAAGAATCTTATCAGCTATACACAAATCTGTACAGTCTTTATACTGAAGCTAATTCTAAGCTGCACTTGAATTCACATTCTTAGCAAAACAATTGCCTGAGCACACAGGTACACTCCACACACATCATTACAAGATAGCCATTTATTCTTCATCTTCCTCCTCCTCCTCATCTTCATCTTCTGGTTCATTCTTCTTGGAGCCTGTTGGCCTGCCAGGGCCCATTTTTCCCCGCTTCACTCTTGCCCTTGGCACAGTATGCAGCAATATCCTTTTCATATTTCTCCTTTGGCTTAGCTGCTTTCTGTTCATACAGCTGTTTATCTTTGGCTGACTGCTCAGACCACACTTCACCCAATTTTTTTTCAGTATCCCCAATGGATAAGCCAGGGTTCACTTCTGATCTTTGGGCGATGTTCGGAGCAAAACAGGAAGAAGGCAGATGGAGGCCTTTTTGGAGCATTGGAATCTTTTTTCTTTCCCTTCTTGTCACCTTTAGGAAGGACACAATTTTTCATCTCCCTCTCGTAGCGAGCTTTGTCACTTTTTGCCATGTCCGACATGGTCTTCCATCTCTCGGAACATTTCTTGGAAAACTCTGCGAAATTGACTGAGGAGTCGGAGTGCTCCTCGTGGAAGGTCTGCACAAAGAAGGTGTACGAAGACATCTTGCCCCGCGGCTTGTTGGGGTCGCCCTTCCCCATGATGCTGCTGCGGCGGCGGAGGCGGCGTGTCCACCTGGCGGAAGATTTTCCTCAGAGTTCCGCGTAGCAGCCACGTCTGACCGCTACGCTTCTGCCCTGGCTCCGGCGTGAACTGGTTCGTGGCTAACGCAATCCTCCACCTTTTGTTTTCCAGAAAACAGATCTTAACAAAGCTATGTTAAGTATTTACCCAATGGAGAGCTTGTACTTGAACCAGATAGTCTGACTTCTAGAAAATAACTTTTCTACTCCAACAACATAAAGAAAAAATATTCCATTCATAACTGTAATAAAAATATAGAATACTTGGGAATTAATTTAAAGGGGTATATGTGACCTGATGGCTGAGATGGTAAAGAATCTGCCTGCAAGGCAGGAGACCTGGGTTACACACACACACACACAGTGGAATATAACTGAGCCATAAAAAAATGAAATAGTGACATTTTCAGCAACATAACATAGGTGGACCTAGAGATTATGATACTAAGCAAAGTCAGTCAGAAAAAGACAAATGCCATATGACATCACTTGTATGTAGAATCTAAAATGACACAAATAAACATATCTGTGAAACAAAAAACACACTCACATAAAGAATAGATCTGCAGTCACCACAGGGGAGGAAGGACTGTGAGTTTGGGATTAGCAGATGCAAACTATCATATATAAGATGAATAGGTAACAAAGTCATATTATATAGCAATGGGATCTATATTCAATATCCTGTGATAAACCATAATGGAAAAGAATATGGAAAAGAACATCTGTATACATTTGTGCAACTGAATCACTTTGTTGTACAGTAGAAATTAATACAATTATAAAGCACTTCAATAAAATGAATTTTTTTTAAAATATGCTCAATATCACTCATTATTAGAGAAATGCAAATCAAAACTGCAATGAGGTATCACTTCACAATGGTCAGAATAACCATCATTAAAAAGTCTACAAATAAGAAATGCTGGAGAGGGTGTGGAGAAAAACCCTCCTGCACTGTTGGTAGGAATGTAAATTGGTGCAGCTACTGAGGAAAGCAGCTACACCAATTTTTGAGGGGGCTCTAAAATCACTACAGATGGTGACTGCAGCCATGAAATTAAAAGACTCCTACTCCTTGGAAGAAGTTATGACCCACCTAGACAGCTTATTAAAAAGCAGAAACATTACTTTGCCAACAAAGGTCCATCTAGTCAAAGCTATGGTTTTTCCAGTAGTCATGGATGGATCTGAGAGCTGGACTATAAAGAAAGCTGAGCACCAAAGAATTGATGCTTTTGAACTGTGGTGTTGGAGAAGAGTCTTGAGAGTCCCTTGGACTGCAAGGAGATCCAACCAGTCCATCCTAAAGGAAATCAGTCTGGAATATTCATTGGAAAGACTGATGCTGAAGCTGAAACTCCAATACTTTGGCCACCTGATGCAAAGAACCAACTCACTGGAAAAGACCCTGATGCTGGGAGAGATTGAAGGCAGGAGGAGAAGGGGACCACAGGGGACGACATTACCAACTCAATGGGCATGAGTTTGAGTAAACTCCAGGTGTTGGTGATGGACAGGGAGGCCTGGTGTGCTGCAGTTCATGGGGTCACAAAGAGTCGGACGTGGCTGAGCAAATGAACTGAACTGAACTGAACTGTGGAAACCAGTATGGAGGTTCCTCATAAAACTGAAAGTAGAGCAAACTTACCATACAATCAAAAAATTCCACTCCTGGGCATATATATGGAGAAAACTAATTCAAAAAGACACAAGAACCCCAATGTTCACTGTAGTACTATTTATAACAGCCAAGTCATGGAAGCAACCTAGATATCCATGGATAGATGAATAGATTAAGAACATGTGTGTGTGTGTGTGTGTGTGTGTGTGTGTGAGGTAGAGTATTATTCAGACATAGAAAATAATGAAATAATGCCACTTGTAGCAACATGGCTGGACCTAGAGATTATCATATTAAGTGAAGTCAGACAGAGAAAAACAAATATCATATGATATCATTTATATGTGGAATCTAAAATATGATACAAATGAACTTCTTTAAAGAACAGAAACAGGGGACTTTCCTGGCAGTCCAGTGGTTAAGACTCCATGCTCCCAATACAGGGGGCATGTGTTTGATCCTTGGTCGGGGAATTAAGATCCCACATGATTACCAAAGGGGAAAGTGCAGGGGATAAATTAGGAGTTTAAGATTAACAGATACACACTACTATATACAAAATAGGCAATTAACAAGGACATACTATTTAGCACAGGGAACTGTATTCAATATCTTGCAATAAATCATAATAGAAAAGACTATGAAAAAGAATATATATATGTATAGCTGAATCACTCTGCTGTACACCAGAAACTAATACAACATTATAAATCAACTATACTTCAATACATTTTTTTTTAAAAGATGGAATAAATAACAACAGAAAAAAAANTAATGCCACTTGTAGCAACATGGCTGGACCTAGAGATTATCATATTAAGTGAAGTCAGACAGAGAAAAACAAATATCATATGATATCATTTATATGTGGAATCTAAAATATGATACAAATGAACTTCTTTAAAGAACAGAAACAGGGGACTTTCCTGGCAGTCCAGTGGTTAAGACTCCATGCTCCCAATACAGGGGGCATGTGTTTGATCCTTGGTCGGGGAATTAAGATCCCACATGATTACCAAAGGGGAAAGTGCAGGGGATAAATTAGGAGTTTAAGATTAACAGATACACACTACTATATACAAAATAGGCAATTAACAAGGACATACTATTTAGCACAGGGAACTGTATTCAATATCTTGCAATAAATCATAATAGAAAAGACTATGAAAAAGAATATATATATGTATAGCTGAATCACTCTGCTGTACACCAGAAACTAATACAACATTATAAATCAACTATACTTCAATACATTTTTTTTTAAAAGATGGAATAAATAACAACAGAAAAAAAAGCTAAGAGAAAGTGGTGGCCTATGAGAGGAAAGAAGTGGGAATAACTAATATTTTTCATAATAACCTGTGTAGAACTATTTGATGCTTTAAGCTCTACAGATGTATAGTTTTGATGAAAAACTTTTTAAATTTATTATTTTTAATTGAAGGATAATTGCTTTATTGTGTTGGTCTCTGCCATACATCAGCATGAATCAATCATAGGTAATACATATGTCTCCTCCCTCTTGAACCTCCCTCCCATCTCCCACCCCATTCCAGCCCTCTAGGTTGTCACAGAGCCCCAGTTTGAGTTCCTGAGTCATACAGCAAATTCCCACTGGCTATCCATTTTACATATGGTAGTGTACATGTTTCCATGCCACTCTCTTCAGTCATCCCACCCTTTTCTTCTCCTTCTGCCTCCCATGCCCATAAGTCTGTTCTCTATGTCTGCATCACCACTGCTGCCCTGCTATTAGGTTCATCAGTACCATCTTTCTAGATTCCATATATATACATTAATATACAATACTTGTTTTTCCTTCTGACTTACTTCACTCTGTATAATAGGCTCTAGATTCATCTACCTCATTAGCACTGACTCAAATACGTTCCTTTCCATGGCTGAGTAATACCCCATTGTATATATGTAGCACAGCTTCTTTATCCATCCATCTGCTGATGGACATCTAGGCTGCTTCCATGTCCTAGCTATTGCAAACAGTGCTGCAATGAACACTGGGGTATACATGCCTTTTTCAATTATGGTTTTTCTCAGGGTAGTGGGATTGTTGGGTCATATGGAAGTTTTATTCCTAGTTTTTAAAGGAATCTCCATTCTGTCTGATGAAGATCTTTTTGAAAAAGTACACACCCCCATTATCTTCATTTGCTATTGCTTTAAAAAATAATAATAAATACATTTTGAATTCCAGGATACCCCTTTCTTAAACTGATCTTTGGTGAAATTTTACGAATTTCACAAAAAAAGAACATTTTACAAAATTAATTAAAATCCAGGAGGCAAAACAGCTTACTCAAGGATTCACACAGGATTGGCAAATGACCACTATATACAAACAAAAGAAGAAATTAGGACTCTCCAAGGAGATCAATTTACCTACCTGATGAAAGAAGTATGTAACAGCAAGGTCATTGTCATTTAAGAGGATTTCTTCTTCTGTCGTAAAAAGCCACTTTCGAATGGTCAAGCAGGTACCTGGCACAGCTGATGTGTAATTCTGGACATAGAGTTTATGGGGAAATTCATTAGGTGCCAGCTTACGCACTAGAGAGAAGACAAAACAAAGCAAGCCAGAGTGAGAAGACAGACATATAAGGCATTTCCTTAGTATGAACTGTGTAAAGCAGCCAAGAATGGAGGTGATCATTAACCAGGACATCAGCTTAGACTGTCAAGGAGCTCTGCCTTGAGACCACAAAATATCCAATTGTCTAGCCAAATCTATGCTTCTAATATGACTGGCCAGTTGAGCCTCAAGCTAACTGAAATCTATCACCTGAATGACACGCCCTTCAATTAACACGCTGACTCTGCAGACAGCACCTACTCCAAAGTCAGTTAAAATATCTGATCCATTATTGGGCAAGTTATGGCAATGACCACTGAACCTCTTTAAAGCAAGTCTCCCCTTTTATCCAGCCATAGTGCATTTTATTTACTTATGGTACTTTTATTCTTAAGAGCTGAAAGGCTCTCCCTACTCCTCCACAAATACAAGACATTCATCAAAGTGAAAAGTGTCTTCTGGGTAGCATTNGAGACAACAGAGGATGAGATGGTTGGATGATATTACCGACTCAATGGGCATGAGTTTGAGTAAACTCCGGGAGTTGGTGATGGACAGAGAGACCTGGCATGCTGCAGTTCATGGCGTTGCAAAGAGTCAGACACGACTGAGCAACTGAACTGAACTGAACTGAAAAGCTTAGAAAAGAAGGATAAGATTAGAATCCAAGTGTCCCGGTTCCTTAACAATCCTTTTCAACATTTATGTCTGCCTATTAGACTACAGAGAGTTGGGAAGACAATAAATAATTGAGAAATAGTTGCTTTAAGGGAAATCAAAGTTGTTCTACCTTGGCCTGGGACGACAGGGCGATTCAAATCTCCCAAACTCTCTCCCTTTCCAGAATGGGGAAATCTGATCTATCNTTTCAACATTTATGTCTGCCTATTAGACTACAGAGAGTTGGGAAGACAATAAATAATTGAGAAATAGTTGCTTTAAGGGAAATCAAAGTTGTTCTACCTTGGCCTGGGACGACAGGGCGATTCAAATCTCCCAAACTCTCTCCCTTTCCAGAATGGGGAAATCTGATCTATCGATACTATCTGTTGTTTCTGGCCTTACCCCTATATATGTATGACGGGGAAAAACACATAAACCATTGGAAATCTGTCGATCTTCCAAAACCACTGGAAGTCAGAGGAAGCCTTTTGATTTCCTCCCCTTTGTGGTCTCAATGAAACTGTCCCTAGCTTTTATAAAATAATATGTAAGAGAAAATCTTGTCACCATGCAATAAAACTTCCTAGAAAAAGGATAGTTTACACAGAAACTTAAATACATGTGTTAAAGCAAAGTCTTTTAATCAGTGTATCTCTTTTTAACTCCTGAAAAGAAAAAGTTACTCTTAAAAATCTAAAAAAAGCATAAGGAACACTATAACAAGTTGTAGTTAAATAAAATCTCCTCTTTTTAAGGTGGTTTTATTAGAATATATTAATTTTGAATCTCTGATTTTAAAAAATCTCATGAAAATATCTGCTTCAGTGCTGGGTGCAAGTAATCAACACTGACAGAAGAGGAAAAAGNAAAGCATAAGGAACACTATAACAAGTTGTAGTTAAATAAAATCTCCTCTTTTTAAGGTGGTTTTATTAGAATATATTAATTTTGAATCTCTGATTTTAAAAAATCTCATGAAAATATCTGCTTCAGTGCTGGGTGCAAGTAATCAACACTGACAGAAGAGGAAAAAGGCTATCAGATACCTAGACTTGGGCTTAATGGGATTTGTCCTGTCTGCTTGTTAGAAACAGGTCCAATTAGTGGGACTGCCCCATGTCTTCAATATCTTCTTCTGTAGGCCAACAGTTTCAATCTGACAGCTTCTGGGATATTCGGTACATTATTATTAGAATAAAATATTCCAAAACTTAATATTAGCCACTGGCACTTACCAAAGGAATGATTGATCACTTCAAATAAGGCAAAGTAATTCACTGTCGTACTGTCCATGCCAACCTTTGCTGCAATTGCCTAAAGTGTAAATGGAGTAGATTAGTTTTAGGGAAACTAAGCACAGTTTCACGGGGCTGGTAAAGGATAGGTGTATGCATGAGAAGCGGGGAGAAGGAAGGACCTTACTATCTTGGCTTCATATAAACTAAATCCACGGCCCACAGCTACTCTTCTTTGTATGTATGTATACACACATTCATATACATGCATCAAATAAATAAAAGGGTAAAAATACCTATAGTATTTGACCCAAATAGCTATGACCTCTCAATACAAATTTTAAAGCTGATTAATAGTCTCTCCTTAAATATCAGCTTTACTCTCTGAAATGTAACTTCATCTCATAAGGGTCTTTTTTAACAGCACTTAACTGAAGCAACTTAGCAGCAGCAGCAGCAGCAACAAGACATGTGTTTCACAAGGACAGATTTTAAGAGGAAAATAAATTCTTATAAATATCTAGTCTTAAACATTCAGCCTACATTTTAATACAGGCCATTACCATATAAGCTCTACATCTTTGGTTCTTGAGCTTAAAACACTGGTTATCAATTTTTTTCATACTTCACAAATTATTCTTGTTTACTTTTCAGATAATCCATGTCTCATGTTTAGTACTTCCATTTCCTAAGAATTATTGTCATTCTTATCCACATGAAAAAAGCAAATTGTTGGAACAAAGACACTTTGAACAAGTATCACCTCCTCTCTAGAAACCAAGGTCCTAACGTGACAAATAAAAAGAAATGGAAAGATCCATATGCAGATAAAAGAAAACTGAAATTACATGCAAACAACAACAAAACACAAAGCAAAAAACACAAACTAGTAGTATCAAAATTCCTTTTCAAGGTCAATCCCAAAATGTATAAATGAGGTGTTAATTAAACAAGAAAAAACTGTTGCGTATTAGTGTCTCAGTAAACCAAACGTAAGTATATCCTTCTTCCCAGATCTGCTCACGAAGCAGACCTAGGGTCATCCCTGAAGTGAAGCAGAGACTGGAGACTGTGAGTGTTCTAAGTTACAATTCTATACTGCACCGGACAGAAACTGATATCTTCTCAGGGTTTGGAAAACGGCTTATAGCTAGAAGTCTCAGTAATCGGGTAAGGAGAGAACTGAAAAAAAAATTACACCTTTGTAGAGAAATATTGAAAACAAAACATCAGTAAGCTATATAAAATTAGTGTTTTCCTTGTAATCAATCTACCATTTTATAATTTCTGAAATACCTGAGATCCTGCACATACCCTTTGCCATGGTATACAGTAAATGTTTGGGGGATAATTTATTTGCTACAAAGTAGAAATAAGCACTAATATCCAGTTACCTGCTAGTCTCTCTTTATCAAATCAAGATTAACGACCAAAGAAAAGGCCTAAAAGAAACAATTATACCCAGCACCCGGATCATGATCTTTAAATACCATTCCTCACTGAAAGGAAACAGGACTCCTTGGGGAAATGGCTGATTCTAGATCTAGTATAGGAAATACACAAAGATGAGCCCCGAGCATCTTGTTGTACCAAAAAGCAAGGATGCTATCATAAACAAATGAGTTGCACCAAAAAACCCCACAGGAGCAGACATGGAGGAACTTGCAATGACCAAAGACAGAACAATGTGAACACCAAAAGAATACTGCTTTTGATTAAATCATACTGAGTATCTAAAAACACACATGATGAAAAAAAAAAAATCTCATTGGATATCACTGGAATCAGTAAGGGCACCATTCCTTTATACCACAAATTGGCAATAAAAGAGAAGAATTACATATTTATCCCCCCTTCCCTACAAACTGTATTTCAGGATACCAAATAGCCTTAGTTGATAAGGGAACATTCTTATAGAATTCTAGTTAATAAACGTGAAGACAGAAGAGAATTGAAAAAATCAGCATTTTTGCAACCCTTAATAAAATCACTGGTTACAACAGTAATCATCAGTGAAAAACTCAATGAATAAAAAAAATCAGTGGAGTAAACAATGGAGATATCAAGTTATTACCACCTAAAGCTACTAATTAATCACTGAAAGTGGATAACCAGATATTGTGTTCCTCCTGTTGAGAAATAATATGAAGTATATAGCATGGATTATGAAGTATTCTTAACAGAAAAGCAGAACCTAATCGAGCCTCTAGAGCAAAATTCCATTTATAGAAAATATAAGGAAACAGGAAGACACATTAAATGATATAAGTAGGCAAAAGAAACAAATGTGTAAATTCAGAATGTGGAACATTCCACAGGACACAGACCCAATTTCTGCAATAAAGCAAATAATCTGGGGGGAAAAGTTAGGGAAGGGAAGGAAAGGGAGCCGGCCCTATATTAAAACAAACATAAAAGCCAAATATCACGTGAAGACCTTGTTCAGGTCCAGATTTTAACAAACCAACTGTAAAGAATCATTTTTAGACAACTGGGAAAACTTGACTATGGATTTGTTATTAGTTAATACCATGCAAGTAGTTAATTTTTTAGGTTTGATAATGGTTTTGTGATTATATAAGAAGAATGTCTGTATTTTTCAGAGATGCATACAGAAATGCATACAGGTCCAATAACATGGAATTTGTCTTAAAATATTTAAACAAAGGAAAAGGAAAACTGTATATGTAATACAAATGTGGCAAAATCTTGAGGATTATTAAATGAGTGATGAGAATATGGAACTTCATGGTACTATTCTATTTTAAAGTACATTATAAAGTTTTTACAATTAAAAAGAGGGGGTACTAATCACAACCAATACAACCTAAGATATATATTGCCTCTCTTTTAAGAAAGACAAAGTACTTTCAAATTAATAATAATTAATATTTAATAAATTTATTACATGCCAGATACTCCAAGCACTTTATATGTGTTAACTCATTTAATCTATCTTTCTCAGTTTTAAACCAACCAATGTAAGTCTACTTGTTCAAGATGAATTTACCTGATATACTTGGTCTGTAGTACTGTTCTTTTTAACCCTGACTGTAACTGTCGTTCCATCTGGTAATGCTACTCTCAGCTCTACATCGGACACACCATTGTAATTCTGGGGAAAAGACAGAAAAAGAATTAGTTAAAAAAAATTAACATGTATAATATCATATAAGAAACGAATCGCCAGTCTAGGTTCGATGCAGGATACAGGATGCTTGGGGCTGGTGCACTGGGATGACCCAGAGAGATGGTATGGGGAGGGAGGTGGAAGTGGGGTTCAGGATTGGGAACATGTGTACACCCGTGGCGGACTCATGTTGATGTATGGCAAAACCAATACAATATTGTAAAGTAAAATAAACTAAAAAAATAAATAAATAAAATTGCTTGAAGAATTAAAAAAAAAGAAATTATGACCCAGTATATCTTCACTCTCCTTGCAACATGCTAGCTAAACAACAACCTAAACTTGTAATGGAAAGAAAATGAGTTTCAATGAAAGGGGGAAAAAAAGACATCTTATAAATCAATACATTTACATTTTATAAGTCAGTCATAAAGCTGACTTTCGGCTGCAGCAAAAGTTAATCTTTAAAAGGAATAGGAAGGAAAGAAATATGTTAAACTCAATGGGTTCATATCCAAAACAGAAAACTTGTGTGAAGCAGTCTAGGTCAAACACAGATGAGATTTTTGGCTTACTTTCAAACATTCAGAACTCACAAATGAGAAAAGAAAACAATTGAAAGCAGTAGTTTCAACAACTATTCGCTGGTTTTAAATGGTCAGAAATGGGCTTCCCTGGTAACCGCTCAATGGTAAAGAATCCGCCTGCCAATGTAGGAGACACAGGTTTGATCCTGGGTTGGGAAGATTCCCTGGAGGAGGAAATGGCAACCCTCTCCAGTAATCTTGCTTGGGAAATCCCATGGACAGTGGAGCCTGGTGGGCTACAAGTCCATGGGGTCACAAAGAGCTGGACACAACTTAGCAACTGAACAACAATATCAGACTGGCTCAAGTGGAATTCTAAGTTCCTTTCCAGACTCTGAAATTTTTTTGAAAGGAAAAATTGATGAAACTCAGGAATCTGCATTAGTCTGGTACATGTACAATTTTCTTCAAGCAAAGAATAAACAATTCTTATCCTCCTTAATTCAAAAGAAGTCCTTTTCTCTTACTGCTTTTGATAAATTTACACATTCCTCTAACAAATTGTGACCTTGTAATTCTTACTACAGAGAAACAACTATTTACGAACAAATAAAATACCACTTTTAAAAAATTAAAATTGCCTAAAATCATCCTAAGCATTACTTTGTTATAAGCCCTTGTCTGCAAGAACTTTTAATCCAGTTGGGAAAATAAAATATATACATATAAAATAATCAGTGAATAACATACTAGTACAATAGCATTACAGTCATTTGTCTATTCAATTAGTATTTATTAAGCACCTACAATATGTTCAACATTGTGCTAAGGCACTGGGAATATAAAGATGATCAAGATTTAGCTCTTGTTCTGAAGATCTAATGTACAGCATGGTGATCATAGTTAACAATACTATTTCGTATATCTGAAATTTGCTAAGGGGCAGATAAGAAGTGAAGAAAGGAAGGAAGGGAAGGTGGAAGGATAGAAGGAAGAAAAGAACAAGAAAGAAAGGAGGAAACAGTAATGAGGTGACAAATATGTTAACTTGACTATGGTGATCATTTCACAATTTATACAGATATCAAAACATCAAATCATACACCTAAATATATACAATTCCTATCTGACAATTATATGTCAAAAAGCTGAAAAGAAAATAATTAAGATTTAGCTCTTACCTACATGTAGCTCCTACTCTAGTAAAGTAAACTTATAAACTGATAACCTGACTCTATGTATAAGAAATTAGAGAATGAGATAGCAACAAGGTGATAATTAAGTGGTACTGACTGCAGAAGTTCTTGGTGGAATAGAAAAGTAATAACTTGAGCATCAGGGAAGGTGTCAAAGCAAAGGTGGACCTAGCACTAGGACATGAAGGATAAGCAGAACACGTAAAAAAAGGAAGTTGAAAAATTAGTCATTCGGAGAATTTATGGCAATTCAACCCAGAATCAATAACTTCAATTTTCCCCACAAGGAGCCGAGAGAGAAACAGTCACTGTAGTGGGTATCCACCTACCTCATCTGATTCTGATAGAAATTCCTGCATGATGTCACTTTCGCCAATGACTCGTATTGAGCACACTACAGAAAACAAAGACAGAATCTGGCATGAGGCCCTAAAATTAAGAATATATAGTCAAGAACATATCAAGATTTAAATATAAGTCATCAGTAGCAGGCAATGCTGAAGTAGTATGTCATCCACGACACATGGTATTTTAAGGCACAACAACCATTTATATATGAAGTGGACCTGAGGAATAATAGGATGTACAAAGATACAGCTTACTAAAAACATTAAACACAGACAAAGGAAGTCACTCATAAAAGAGAAATAAAAGCTCAGTAAATCCAACTTTGCTGGCTTGTGTTAATAAGCCAGAGAACAGAGCAAAAGTACAATTAAGAACGGATCAAACACACAATTAAAATACAATGAAAAATATCTATTTGGCATAGGAGAAGGTCAGTAAGAGAATCATTAACATTTAAAGTCACTTTGGAAAAAAGGGGTAATCAAGTATTAAACTGAGTACCTCTTCTCATCTCACTAAGTTTAACTTCAAAACAACGACAACTAAAAAAACGAGAGAGAGAGAAAGGGAAAAGGAAGGAAAGGAAAACAGGCAGGTAGGTAGGTAATCATCTAAAAGAGTCAATTTCCTAACACTCTCATGGGGATAATAAATTACACTGCTGATTTTACTTCATTTTATTTAAAAAAAAACAAAAAACCTGTACTCTTTTTCATTTCCCAAGGGCTGTGTTTAGAGGCCATTCCACGTTAGAGAAGTTAAAAATAGATAAAGTTTAACTACCTTCTATGGAGGAAATGGTTTTTCTTCAGGGAAAGCTCTCTACCAAAGTTTTAAAAAATTCAACTAGGTCAATTAGTTCTTCTACAAGGACACAGAATTACTAAATACCACATAAGACCATTACTCTATTAAATGAGTATTTTAAAGAAAAAACTATTGCATGCCTAGCAAATTATATAACTCTATAGCAAAGCAAAGTCTCTTCTCTGAGCCACAAACTGAACCATCATATTTAGGAGAACTCTGTCATTTCTCCCTGCCTTTCTAGACAAATGAATGTCTCAGCTGCCACATCCAAAGATTTCTAATGTCTTGTTTGCAAGTCCTGAGATACTAATAACAAGTTAGTTTTAATATTTCTACCTATAACTTGCTACGAACAAGGGGACTTTAGCTCATTTACAACTCAGCAAACCTGTCCAAAAGAAATAAGGAATTTTCAAGTAGGCTATGTTAGTAAACTAAGAATCACTTTCATTAAAATGTCTTAAATACCTAGCTTCCAAATAAATTTAGCATGTTGAGTGTGTATGTGTTTGCTGGCAAATAATATAACCCTATAAATAAAGGTCCTTAATGCATAACAAAATAATTATGCATTTTTCTATTGTTATTAAGTGTTCAGTGAGTCAATAACATAGGCTATTAACTGCTGTACTGAACAGTTCAGTGTTGGGCTTTAACACTCAGATCAATCAACATCTATAGTCAAAAATGTGACTTTCACTATTGAGTTTCCGGAAACAGCTATGCAGCTTAGGAGCCACAACATACTATCTCAACCTGATGTTTACTCAAGATAATAGAGTTTAACAGGCTGGCTTACCTTTTTCTAGATATTCTTCCAACCCCCGACGTCGGGCATCTAATTGCTGTTCTGATAAAGAGAATGGCCACTTCCCTGGAAGTCGGGGAAATGTAAAGTTGGCAAACTCTCTCTTCAGGTTCTGGTGTAAGATGGCAAACTCCCGGTACCGCTTAGAACACAGCTGCCTCCCTGCCATGTAAACATTGTAGACCTGGTGAGGGGGAAGAACAAAAAGAAAGCCAACTTACTACACATTAAATCACAGAATCACCTAGAGTCAGGATCAGATTGACACTGGTTAGGTCAGAGAAGGCAATGGCACCCCACTCCAGTACTCTCGCCTGGAAAATCCCATGGACGAAGGAGCCTGGTGGGCTGCAGTCCATGGGGTCACGAAGAGTCGGACACAACTGAGTGACTTCACTTTCACTTTTCACTTTCATGCATTGGAGAAGGAAATGGCAACCCACTCCAGTGTTCTTGCCTGGAGAATCCCAGGGACAGGGGAGCCTGGCGGGCTGCTGTCTATGGGGTTGCAGAGTCGGACACGACTGAAGTGACTTAGCAGCAGTAGCAGCAGCAGGTATATTTCTCTATATACTTAAGAGAATTTATGTTCAAGGTCACCATAAAACAAGATTTACTTTTAATAAACATGCCAGAAATTGTATGTAAAAAAGACAGATACTCCCTTCAAGGGGCCCATGATCTTATTTTTGCTATTACAATTAAACTCCAGCACACTGTTTTAAATATCTTTGGAGCCAATTATCAGTTTTTATTTTCAGAAAATTAAAAATCATTCAAAGCCAATGTGAATGAACAAGCAAGAAAATCTGCAGAGAGATGTAAAAAGTCAAAATTGATCATAAAGCAAAGTGACTGACATTTGTGTGTGAACCACATTTCCAAAGAAAAGGTCTAAAAAATGATGTAAGCAATACTGGTATTTTTGCTACCAAAAAGATCATTTTTGCCAAAGCTCCTTTTTAAAATCAGATGTCCCCAGTTTTGGTCTTCTCCTTTCCAACATTAAAACAGAGTTAACGAAAAGCTGAAGAACAAAGGTACTCTAAGGACCTCCTCATAATAATAAAGTTAATAATCCTCATAAAAAAAGTAGACAGATTTTTGTCTATTGTTCACAGATGTATGCCAAGCTTCTAGAATAGGGCCTGGCCCACGGTAGGCACTCAGTAAATATTTGATGGAGAAATGAATGTATATATGTGCAATTCTTAGATATGTGTGCTCATAAAGGAAAGTGGTGGGATACACGATCCAAAAACATCAAGTAAGTAACTCTGTAGTCTCAGAACATATCAAATTACACAGAGATGGGAAAATTAGCCCCAAACCACACTTACTGGATTAGCAAAAGTCACTCAAAAATTTAAACGTGCACAAAACAGGTCATTTACTCGTGTAATGAAGACTTAGTCACTGAACACAGAACAGACTGGTGGTTGCCAAGAGAGAAGGGGCTGGGGGAGGAATGGGAGTAGCAAGCTGGGGTTACCAGACGTAAGCTTTTATATACAGGATGGGTGAACACCAAGGTCCTACTGTACAGCATAGAGAACTATATTCAATATCCTATGATAAACCATAATGGAAAAGATATTAAAAAGTGNTAATATTCATCTGAATTTGAACTCATCCTTAACTCTTTTTTCTCTAGATAAAATCAAGGATTATTAAGTGTGATCCTTCTAAAGTTAAAAATAAGATGTATGGTCTGAAACGATACTTAAAAATCCATCGTCCTCCTCATCCTTCTATTTCTATATCTGAGTAGAGAAATATCTGAAATGATAGTCACAAAATGACTAGTGTTTTGGAGGATTCGAGATGATTTATTACTTTCTTTATACTTATCGGAATTGCTTGAATGTTTTATAGCGAGCATGCATCATTTTTATAAATGTAATAAATCCACCATTCAGATAATAATGTTGGCACTTGTATCTTTGATGTCACCCTGGGTAAGTGAATCTGTCCTCAGTTCCTGTCCGATAAGTCAATTCACCTAAATTCATTCAGAGCAGAAGAAAAACGCCTGGTATTTATAATAATAGGCAGCATTGCAAGCAATTCTCCAAAAATTGTTCTGCATGCCCAGAAACTTTCCGGGATGTTTGGACTAATGGCTGGGCTAAGAGTCTAGAAAAGGGGCTTACAAGTTAAATGTCCATTATTCGAGTTCCTTAAACAAAAGTTTGGAACTGCCTAGTAGTTTATTAGAAGAATAAAAATATATCTAGATTTCTTTTTTATATAAATAGAGCTGACACAAGTACCAAATCTGGGAAAGATCAATAGCAGTTAGGTACAGTTGAGACATTAGAGGAATCCCTCTTTGAAACCAAAATGTATCCAAAATGCATACAAGGAACCTCAGAAGCGGTCATCATCTGTGTCACTGGGGTACCGTTGCCCAGTTAACTCTCAGGCATGTCTTGTGTTATTTCTCAGGAGGCTGTGGGCCACCGGAAGGTGACGACCTGGCCAGGCTCTCTCATGCATCTGCGGTCAGCTGCTGAGTTGAATGGATCTGCTGGTTGCCTTATGGTGGCCTTGGCTGGGATGGTATTGCTGTGTCTCTCACTCTCCAGTGGGCTGGTCTGTATGAATGCTGGAGGTATTTCCAAGAGAAAAAACAAAAGCATGCACATTCTCCTGAGGCCTAGGTTTGGACCTACACACCATCACTTTCTGCACATAAACTCCAAATGGTTTAAAGGATCAAACCCAGGTCTCCTGCATTGCAGGCAGATCCTTTACCATCTGAGCCACGAGGGAAGCCCAGACGTGAGACAGGACACCATAACACTCTTAGAAGACAGTGAAGGCAAAACCCGCTCTGACAGATCACAGCAATATTTCCTTAGGTCAGTCTCTCAAGGCAAAAGAAATAAAAGAAAAATAGATAAACAATGGAATTTAGTAACAGTTTTCATGGACCTGACATTCCAGGTTCCTATGCAATATTGCTCTTTACAGCATCGGATCTTGCTTCTATCACCAGTCACATCCACAGATGCTGGGTTTTGTTTTTGTTTTGGCTCCATCCCTTCATTCTTTCTGGAGTTAATTCTCCACTGATCTCCAGTAGCATATTGGGCACCTACTGACCTGGAGAGTCCCTCTTTCACTATCCTATCATTTTGCCTTTTCATACTGTTCATGGGGTTCTCAAGGCAAGAATACTGACGTGGTTTGCCATTCCCTTCTCCAGCAGACCACATTCTGTCAGACCTCTCCACCATGACCCGCTCATCTTGGGTTGCCCTGCGGGCATGGTTTACTTTCATTGAGTTAGACAAGGCTGTGGTCCCAGTGTGATTAGATTGACTAGTTTTCTGTGAGTATGGTTTCAGTGTGTCTGCCCTCTGATGCCCTCTTGCAACACCTACCATCTTACTTGAGTTTCTCTTACCTTGGGTGTGGGATATCTCTTCACGGCTGCTCCAGCAAAGTGCAGCCACTGCTCCTTACCTTGGATGAAGGGTATCTCTACACCACCACCCTTCCTGACCTTCAACGTGGGATAGCTCTTCTAGGCCTTCCTGTGCCTGTGCAGCCACAGCTTCTTGGACGTTGGGTTGTTCCTCCCAGCCACTACCCCCGGCCTCGGGCACCGCCTCTGGTCTCAGGCATAGAGTGGGTCCTCCCGGCCACCTCCTCTGGGCTCGGACGTGGGGTGGCTACCCCCTGCCGCCACCCCTGACCTCGGACGCANGTGGGATATCTCTTCACGGCTGCTCCAGCAAAGTGCAGCCACTGCTCCTTACCTTGGATGAAGGGTATCTCTACACCACCACCCTTCCTGACCTTCAACGTGGGATAGCTCTTCTAGGCCTTCCTGTGCCTGTGCAGCCACAGCTTCTTGGACGTTGGGTTGTTCCTCCCAGCCACTACCCCCGGCCTCGGGCACCGCCTCTGGTCTCAGGCATAGAGTGGGTCCTCCCGGCCACCTCCTCTGGGCTCGGACACGGGGTGGCTACCCCCTGCCGCCACCCCTGACCTCGGACGCAGGGTGGCTCCTCTCGGCCGCCTGCTACTGGAGATCAGTGGAGAATTAACTTCAGAAAGAATGAACAGATAGAGCCAAAGCAAAAACAAAACCCAGCTGTGAATGTGACTGGTGATGGAAGCAAGGTCCGATGCTGTAAAGAGCAATATTGCATAGGAACCTGGAANAAAAAACCTGTACTCTTTTTCATTTCCCAAGGGCTGTGTTTAGAGGCCATTCCACGTTAGAGAAGTTAAAAATAGATAAAGTTTAACTACCTTCTATGGAGGAAATGGTTTTTCTTCAGGGAAAGCTCTCTACCAAAGTTTTAAAAAATTCAACTAGGTCAATTAGTTCTTCTACAAGGACACAGAATTACTAAATACCACATAAGACCATTACTCTATTAAATGAGTATTTTAAAGAAAAAACTATTGCATGCCTAGCAAATTATATAACTCTATAGCAAAGCAAAGTCTCTTCTCTGAGCCACAAACTGAACCATCATATTTAGGAGAACTCTGTCATTTCTCCCTGCCTTTCTAGACAAATGAATGTCTCAGCTGCCACATCCAAAGATTTCTAATGTCTTGTTTGCAAGTCCTGAGATACTAATAACAAGTTAGTTTTAATATTTCTACCTATAACTTGCTACGAACAAGGGGACTTTAGCTCATTTACAACTCAGCAAACCTGTCCAAAAGAAATAAGGAATTTTCAAGTAGGCTATGTTAGTAAACTAAGAATCACTTTCATTAAAATGTCTTAAATACCTAGCTTCCAAATAAATTTAGCATGTTGAGTGTGTATGTGTTTGCTGGCAAATAATATAACCCTATAAATAAAGGTCCTTAATGCATAACAAAATAATTATGCATTTTTCTATTGTTATTAAGTGTTCAGTGAGTCAATAACATAGGCTATTAACTGCTGTACTGAACAGTTCAGTGTTGGGCTTTAACACTCAGATCAATCAACATCTATAGTCAAAAATGTGACTTTCACTATTGAGTTTCCGGAAACAGCTATGCAGCTTAGGAGCCACAACATACTATCTCAACCTGATGTTTACTCAAGATAATAGAGTTTAACAGGCTGGCTTACCTTTTTCTAGATATTCTTCCAACCCCCGACGTCGGGCATCTAATTGCTGTTCTGATAAAGAGAATGGCCACTTCCCTGGAAGTCGGGGAAATGTAAAGTTGGCAAACTCTCTCTTCAGGTTCTGGTGTAAGATGGCAAACTCCCGGTACCGCTTAGAACACAGCTGCCTCCCTGCCATGTAAACATTGTAGACCTGGTGAGGGGGAAGAACAAAAAGAAAGCCAACTTACTACACATTAAATCACAGAATCACCTAGAGTCAGGATCAGATTGACACTGGTTAGGTCAGAGAAGGCAATGGCACCCCACTCCAGTACTCTCGCCTGGAAAATCCCATGGACGAAGGAGCCTGGTGGGCTGCAGTCCATGGGGTCACGAAGAGTCGGACACAACTGAGTGACTTCACTTTCACTTTTCACTTTCATGCATTGGAGAAGGAAATGGCAACCCACTCCAGTGTTCTTGCCTGGAGAATCCCAGGGACAGGGGAGCCTGGCGGGCTGCTGTCTATGGGGTTGCAGAGTCGGACACGACTGAAGTGACTTAGCAGCAGTAGCAGCAGCAGGTATATTTCTCTATATACTTAAGAGAATTTATGTTCAAGGTCACCATAAAACAAGATTTACTTTTAATAAACATGCCAGAAATTGTATGTAAAAAAGACAGATACTCCCTTCAAGGGGCCCATGATCTTATTTTTGCTATTACAATTAAACTCCAGCACACTGTTTTAAATATCTTTGGAGCCAATTATCAGTTTTTATTTTCAGAAAATTAAAAATCATTCAAAGCCAATGTGAATGAACAAGCAAGCAAATCTGCAGAGAGATGTAAAAAGTCAAAATTGATCATAAAGCAAAGTGACTGACATTTGTGTGTGAACCACATTTCCAAAGAAAAGGTCTAAAAAATGATGTAAGCAATACTGGTATTTTTGCTACCAAAAAGATCATTTTTGCCAAAGCTCCTTTTTAAAATCAGATGTCCCCAGTTTTGGTCTTCTCCTTTCCAACATTAAAACAGAGTTAACGAAAAGCTGAAGAACAAAGGTACTCTAAGGACCTCCTCATAATAATAAAGTTAATAATCCTCATAAAAAAAGTAGACAGATTTTTGTCTATTGTTCACAGATGTATGCCAAGCTTCTAGAATAGGGCCTGGCCCACGGTAGGCACTCAGTAAATATTTGATGGAGAAATGAATGTATATATGTGCAATTCTTAGATATGTGTGCTCATAAAGGAAAGTGGTGGGATACACGATCCAAAAACATCAAGTAAGTAACTCTGTAGTCTCAGAACATATCAAATTACACAGAGATGGGAAAATTAGCCCCAAACCACACTTACTGGATTAGCAAAAGTCACTCAAAAATTTAAACGTGCACAAAACAGGTCATTTACTCGTGTAATGAAGACTTAGTCACTGAACACAGAACAGACTGGTGGTTGCCAAGAGAGAAGGGGCTGGGGGAGGAATGGGAGTAGCAAGCTGGGGTTACCAGACGTAAGCTTTTATATACAGGATGGGTGAACACCAAGGTCCTACTGTACAGCATAGAGAACTATATTCAATATCCTATGATAAACCATAATGGAAAAGATATTAAAAAGTGTATATATATATATGTATGAATGTATGCAAAAAAGAATATATATATATTCTTATAAAAGAATATATATATGCTTATAAAAGAATATATATATGCTTATAAAAGGATATATATATAACTGAATCACTTTGTTGTACAGATGTAGTTAACACAATTACTCTAAATTACTCACAATTACTCTAAATTCTTTTATAAGTATATATACTTAGAATATATATATACTTATAAAAGAATATATATATAACTGAATCACTTTGTTGTACAGATGTAGTTAACACAATTACTCTAAATCAACTATACTTCAATTTAATAAATAAAGACTTAGTCACTGAGAATGTATACAGCAAATCATTTCCTTCAGTCTCAAGAAGAATCTTTTCCATGCTTTTGTGATTTAAGAAGTATAAATTAAATGTAACAATAATTAGTCATTCAAAACTCCTCTCTCACAGCTCTCCTCCTATGATCCTCCCCTAAGCAAAGCCTCTAACTACTATCAGTGTCCAGGGAATGAATACAACCCTGATTAACAAGTTTTCTTCTTATAATTATCACGCAAATTTGTAACTGACTGTAATGAATCACATGTAATACCAAGTATTTTCATCACTGCCTTCTAAAGACTATGACTACATTTCCCCAATGATGATCACTTGAGTGATCTCAAGTCTAACAAAATATTTCTTAGGGTAGAAAGAACCCTAAAACTTAAGAGGCCTTTGTGACAATTTCAACCCTAAAATTTCAGTTTCTCATAAGGTGAGAACAGTAATATCAAATAGCCTCTCACCACCCACCTCTTCCCACTTAAACGTGAAGTCAAAGAGAACAGAACTATAAATAGGATGCCTCACAGTTCAGTAATACATTCATGCAAGTAGGAATGGCTTCCACAAGAGATAAGCCATTTTTAAATTAGCAGTGCTTAGCAAATGGAAAACATACAAAAAGATATCACAACAGTGATGCTTTGTTCTTCATTTGTCCTTAAAATTAACCATTAATTAATCAATTAGTTAATTAATCCATTAGTATTCATTTTGCTGATTTGGACACACTCATTTGCAAAGAAAATGACAGATTCCCCGGTGAGTCAACTTGTGAAGGTCCATGATCCATGAGAAATGACCACAGTCTCATTACAAATGAGAATGGTCTGTCAAAAAATATATTTGTCAGACATGAAGGAGATTATCATAAAATAGGGACTAAAGATATAGGCAGGCAGGTAGTACTTCTAGGATCTTTCCATCTTAATGTTAACCCTAGACTGGCTGGCTCATATATGGAATTAGACAGTTTGTCTAGCTTGCGAGAACATGTTGAATTTAACGATCACTGGTCACTGTCTTCTCCAAGTGACCATATCCTACAAAACTTCAAAAGTTAGAATGTTCAGATTGCAAAGCCAGCTTCCAAGGGTACCAAGTTATTGCCCTCTTGAGATATTCTTTGCTGAGTTCGACCCCAATGAGGGAAAAGGAATGAATTATGAGTGGGGAAAGTGTAAAACTTATCTATCAGTGATCTGATTTTGTCTCTCTGGATTCTGCAAATAAAAGTTTCAAAATTCAGCTTTGAAATCATTTCTAAATTTCTCTATATGTAAATGTTGAAAATCCATGCCATGCCATTTTGCCTTATCCTCATGACTTAATTCTGTGGAATGAATGCCAGAAGCTGGTAACTGATAAATTCTCACAAAAGCACAAACTACGTTTACATGTAATCTTTACTTTTTTATTTTTATGTTAATTTTTTTGGCTGCCCTGGGTCTTTGTTGTTGTGTGCAGCCTTTCTCTAGTTGTGGTGCATGGGTTTCTCACTGCAGCAGCTTCTCTTGTTGCACAGCACAGGCTCTAGAGCACACGGGCTTCAGTAGTTGTGACACGTGGGCTCAGCAATAGTGGTGCATGGGTTTAGCTGCCTCAAAGGACATGGAATCTTCCCAGACTAGGGATCGAACCTGTGTCCTCTGCATTGGCAGGCAGATTCTTAACCACTGGACCATCAAGGAAGTCCTTATTTTAATTTTTGAAGGATATTTCAGTTTTGTAAAAAGTCTATCATGCAGAATAAGGCTTTTTGGCACTTATTTTTTCACACAGTCTCATCCACAACGCTATTTATCTTTGTGGTTTATTCTATTGTACATAGCACTTTGTTGTTTTGCATTTCTTAAAAAATCTGTTCTGTTGACATACATCTCGGCTGTTTCTGGGTTTTAATATTTCTTGGTTTTAGCTATTATAAACAATGCTACTGTGAACATTTGTGCATGCGCCGCCTATAGTACATACATTAATATAAGAGATTCTCCTGGATATACTCTATGTGAGGAACTTCAGAATTATAAGGTATGTGAATATTCAACCTAAGGAGAAAATGCCAACTTATAAGCTAAAGCAGTTACATAAATTTATACTCCTTACACTTCTTTTCAGTAATAATATAAAAAGATCCTCTTAGTTTTTGCAAATGGAATGGGTATGAAAAGATTTCTTGCTCTGGTCCTAATTTACAGTTCCAAGATTATTAATGATGTTGATCATCATCTCTCCATATATATTTATTGGCCAGCTCCCCAGGGATCAAGGCTCACCCACCAGTGGGCCAACATCAACTGTGGAAAACCCCGGACCTCAGCCAGCTGAGTCAGGAACTGGCCCCACTTACCAGCAGTCTGACATCTGACCCAGAACCCTCCCAGGACACGGCCCCACCCACCAGTGGCTAACAGCTTCTGCACTAGGCAAGGCTTGGCAACCAACCCAATCAGGAGCCAGCCATGCCTACCAATGTGCCTCACAGTAGTCAGCCTGCCACAACAGAAGGGCTCATGCAGCCCATATAGATGGCACCCCTAAAGCATAAAGGTCTGGAGACCAGAAGCAAGTATGCTGCTGGCCCATAGGCATCTCCTACTTAAGGCCACTTCTCCATGATAAGGAAACATACCAACCTACCAAATACATAGAAATAAAAACACAGAATTAGGCAAAATGAGGCTACAGAGGAACATGTTCCAAACAAAGGAACAAGACAAAACCCCAGAAAAAGAACTAAGTGAAATGGAGATAAGCAATTTATGCAACAAAGATTTCAAGGTAATGATCATAAAAATGCTCAAAGACTAGATGAACACAGTGAGAAGTTAGAATTTTTCTAACAGAGAGTTAGAAAATATAAAGTAGACCCAAACAGATGAGAAATACAGTAACTAAAATAAAAGATACACTAGAAGGAGTCAATAACAGATTAGATGATACAGAGGAATAAATCAGAAAACCGGAAGACAGAGTAAAGAAAATATCTCAAACTGAACAGAAAAAAGGAAAAATAATTTTTAAAAATGAGACCTTTAGGACAACATCAAGCATATAACATTCATTTAACAGGGGTCTCAGAAGGAGAAAAGAAATAAAAGGTGCTGACAGCATATTTGAAGATGTAGTAACTAAAAACTTTCCTAACTTACGAAAGCAAGCAGACATCCAGATCTGGGAAGCACAGTGAGTCCCAAACAGACCAACCCAAAGAGGACCACGCCAAGACATGCTGTCATTAAAACAGCAAAAATTAAAGATAAAGAGAGAATATTAAAAGCAACAAAGGAAAAGCAACTAGTTATGTACAAGGGAACTAACTCCCATAAGGCTATCAGTCGACATGAAACCGCAGACCAGTAGGGCGTGACACAATATACTATAGTGATGAAAGGAAAAAACCCACAACCAAGAACACGCTACCTGGAAAGGATATTCTTCAGATTTGAAGGAAAAAATCAAAAAAGCAAAAGCAAAAGCTAAAGCTAAAAGAGTTTAGCCCTATGAAACCAACTTTACAAGAAACGCTTAAGGACTTCTCTATGCAAAAAAAGGCCACAACTAGAAATAAGAATTAGGAAAGGAAAAATCTCATTGTTAAAGACAAACATACAGTAAAGGTAGTTGATCAGTCGATTATAAAGCTAGTAGGGAGGTTAAAAGACAAAAGTATCAAAATCATCAATATCACAATAAGCAGTTAAGAGATATACACATCAAAAAAGGATGTAAAATATGATGTTAAAAACAATAAACATGGTGAGGAGTAAAAACACAGGATTGTTAAAATGTATTTAAAATTAAGGGATCAGAAACTTAAAACGATCATACAGAGTGACAGACTGCTATATATAAACTTCATGGTAATCATAAACCAAACGTCTACACAAGATATACACACAAAGAAGACAAAGGAATCCAAACATAATGCTAAGACATGGTAAAAAACTAAAGACAAAGAAAAGAACAAAAAAGGGTCATAAAACAACCCCAAAGCAATTAATAAAACAGCAATAAGTACAAATCTATCCAATTGCTTTAAATATAAATCGACTAGGTTCTCCAATCAAAAGACACATAGCTGCTGAATGGATATACAGACAAGAACCATATATATGCTGCCTAAGAGAAACTCACTTCAGATCTAAAGATACACAGGCAGAAAAGGAGGGAATGGAAAAAGGTATGCCATATGAATGAAATGTAAAGAAAGCCAGGGTAACAGTACTTATATCAAACCAAATACACTTTAAAACAAGGTCTATAATAAGAGATAAAGAAGAAAATTACATAACAATCAATGAATCAATCCAGTAAGATATAACACCTGTAAATATGTATGTACTCAACATGCTGTTGCTGCTGTGTTAGTCGCTCAGTCATGTCCGACTCTTACACCTCATGGACTATAGCCCGCCAGGCTCCTCTGTCCATGGAATTCTCCAAGCAAAAATACTGGAGTGGGTTGCCATTCCCTTCTCCAGGGGATCTTTACAACCCAGGGATCAAACTCAGGTCTTCTGCGTTACAGGCAGATTCTTTACCATCTGAGGCACCAGGGGAGCCCATGCACCCAACATAGGAGCACCTAAATACATAAAGCAAATAATAAAAAATATAAAGGGGGACAAACTGACAGTAATACAATGACAGTAGAATGGAGAGAATCCAAAAAGAATATCAATAATGAGGGATAGTCCCAGCATTCCAGTGGTTAAGACTCTGCACTGCCAATGCAGGGGTTGTGGGTTCAATCCCTGGGGGGGAACTAAGACCCACATGCCAAGTGCTTTGGCCAAAAAATAAAGAAGAAAGTCAATAATTAACACTAGCCTTAAATGACACATCAGACCAGATGGACAACTATATATATATATAGTTGTTGTTGTTGCTATTCACTCACTCAGTTGTGTCCCACTCTTTGCAACCCCATGGACTGTAGCATGCCAGCCTTCTCTGTCCTTCACTATCTACTGGAGTTTGCTCAAACTCATATCCATTAAGTTGGTGATGCCATCCAACCATCTCATCCTTTGTTATCCCCTTCTCCTCCTGCCTTCAGTCTTTCCCAGCATCAGGGTCTTTTCCAATGAGTCAGCTCTTCCCATCAGGTGGCCAAAGGATTGGAGCTTCAGCTTCCGGATCAGTCCTTCCAATGAATATTCAGGACTGATTTCCTTTAGGACTGACTAGTGTGATCCTGCAGTCCAGGGGACTCTCAAGAGTCCTTTCCAGCACCACAGTTTTAAAACATCAGTTCTTCAGCACTCAGTTTATT
>SJYA01000573.1:1440804-1477549 GCA_006410615.1 Neotragus moschatus | reverse complement strand
AAAAGCAAAAGCTAAAGCTAAAAGAGTTTAGCCCTATGAAACCAACTTTACAAGAAACGCTTAAGGACTTCTCTATGCAAAAAAAGGCCACAACTAGAAATAAGAATTAGGAAAGGAAAAATCTCATTGTTAAAGACAAACATACAGTAAAGGTAGTTGATCAGTCGATTATAAAGCTAGTAGGGAGGTTAAAAGACAAAAGTATCAAAATCATCAATATTACAATAAGCAGTTAAGAGATATACACATCAAAAAAGGATGTAAAATATGATGTTAAAAACAATAAACATGGTGAGGAGTAAAAACACAGGATTGTTAAAATGTATTTAAAATTAAGGGATCAGAAACTTAAAACGATCATACAGAGTGACAGACTGCTATATATAAACTTCATGGTAATCATAAACCAAACGTCTACACAAGATATACACACAAAGAAGACAAAGGAATCCAAACATAATGCTAAGACATGGTAAAAAACTAAAGACAAAGAAAAGAACAAAAAAGGGTCATAAAACAACCCCAAAGCAATTAATAAAACAGCAATAAGTACAAATCTATCCAATTGCTTTAAATATAAATCGACTAGGTTCTCCAATCAAAAGACACATAGCTGCTGAATGGATATACAGACAAGAACCATATATATGCTGCCTAAGAGAAACTCACTTCAGATCTAAAGATACACAGGCAGAAAAGGAGGGAATGGAAAAAGGTATGCCATATGAATGAAATGTAAAGAAAGCCAGGGTAACAGTACTTATATCAAACCAAATACACTTTAAAACAAGGTCTATAATAAGAGATAAAGAAGAAAATTACATAACAATCAATGAATCAATCCAGTAAGATATAACACCTGTAAATATGTATGTACTCAACATGCTGTTGCTGCTGTGTTAGTCGCTCAGTCATGTCCGACTCTTACACCTCATGGACTATAGCCCGCCAGGCTCCTCTGTCCATGGAATTCTCCAAGCAAAAATACTGGAGTGGGTTGCCATTCCCTTCTCCAGGGGATCTTTACAACCCAGGGATCAAACTCAGGTCTTCTGCGTTACAGGCAGATTCTTTACCATCTGAGGCACCAGGGGAGCCCATGCACCCAACATAGGAGCACCTAAATACATAAAGCAAATAATAAAAAATATAAAGGGGGACAAACTGACAGTAATACAATGACAGTAGAATGGAGAGAATCCAAAAAGAATATCAATAATGAGGGATAGTCCCAGCATTCCAGTGGTTAAGACTCTGCACTGCCAATGCAGGGGTTGTGGGTTCAATCCCTGGGGGGGAACTAAGACCCACATGCCAAGTGCTTTGGCCAAAAAATAAAGAAGAAAGTCAATAATTAACACTAGCCTTAAATGACACATCAGACCAGATGGACAACTATATATATATATAGTTGTTGTTGTTGCTATTCACTCACTCAGTTGTGTCCCACTCTTTGCAACCCCATGGACTGTAGCATGCCAGCCTTCTCTGTCCTTCACTATCTACTGGAGTTTGCTCAAACTCATATCCATTAAGTTGGTGATGCCATCCAACCATCTCATCCTTTGTTATCCCCTTCTCCTCCTGCCTTCAGTCTTTCCCAGCATCAGGGTCTTTTCCAATGAGTCAGCTCTTCCCATCAGGTGGCCAAAGGATTGGAGCTTCAGCTTCCGGATCAGTCCTTCCAATGAATATTCAGGACTGATTTCCTTTAGGACTGACTAGTGTGATTCTGCAGTCCAGGGGACTCTCAAGAGTCCTTTCCAGCACCACAGTTTTAAAACATCAGTTCTTCAGCACTCAGTTTATTTTATTGTCCAGTTCTCTCATCCATATAAGACTACTGGAAAAACCACAGCTTTAACTATATGGACCTTTGTAGGCAAAGTAATGTCTCGCTTTTTAATATGCTGTCTAGGTTTATCATTCCCTTTCTTCCAAGGAACAAGTGTCCTTTAATTTCATGACTGCAGTCACCATCCACAGATTCTGGAGCGCAAGAAAATAAAGTCTGTCACTGTTTCCACTGTTTCCCCATCTATTTGCCACGAAGTGATGGGACCAGATGCCATGATCTTAGTTTTCTGAATGTTGAGTTTTAAGACAACTTTTCACTCTACTCTTTCACTTTCATCAAGAGGCTCTTTAGTTCTTCTTTGCTTTCAGCCATAAAGGTGGTATCATCTGCATATCTGATATTTCTTCCCACAATCTTGATTCCAACTTGTGCTTCATCCAGCCTGGCATTTCACATGATGTACTCTGCATATAAGTTGAATAAGCAGTGTGACAATATACAGCCCTATCATATTCCATTTCCAATTTTGAACCAGTCCATTGTTCCATGTCCAGTTGTAACTGTTGCCTCTTGACCTGCATACAGGCTTCTCAGAAGGCAGGAGAGGTGGTCTGGTATTCCCATCTCTTTAAGCATTTTCCAGTTTGTTGTGATCTACACAGTCAAAGGCTTTAGCATAGTTAATGAAGCAGAAGTAGTTGCTTTTCTAGAATTCTCTAGCTTTTTCTATGATTCAATAGATGTCGGCAATTTGATCTCTGGCTCCTCTGCCTTTTCCAAATCCAGCTTGTACATCTGGAAGTTCTTGGTTCACATACTGTTCAAGCCTAGCTTGAAGGAGTCTGAGCAGTACTTTGCTAGCATGTATAACATTCCACCCAAAAGAAGCAAATTATTCATTCTTTTCAAGTGCACATAGAAGTTTCCAGAACGGATCACATACTAGAATACAAAACAAGTCTCATGAAATTTAAGATTGAAATCATATCAAACATCTTTTCTGACCACAATGCTATGAGACTAGAAATGAATTACAAGAAAAAAACTGCAAAAACCACAAACACATGGAGGCTAAACAATATGCTACTCAAAAACAATGGGTGAAGAAATCAAAGAGGAAATTTAAAAATACATGGAGACAAATGAAAACACAATGATCCAAAATCTATGCAAAGAACAAAGACAGCTCTAAGAGATGTTTATAACAATATAAGTCCACTTCAGGAAACAAGAAAAATCTCAGATAAACAAGCTAAACCTACACCTGAAGTAACTAGAAAAAAAACACAAGCAAAATCTAGTTAGTAGAAGGAAAGAGACAGATCAGAGCAGAAATAAATGAAACAGAGACTAAATGACAACAGGATAATGGAAAAGACTGATGAAACTGAGAGCTGGTTCTCTGGCGTGACATTTTTAATGTACTGAGAGAAAAAAATCCTCATCCCTGAATTTTATGCCTTTCAAACATAAGGGTGAAATAAAGACTTCTTCATATCAACAAAAGCTAAGAGACATCACTGCCAGCAGATCTACACTACAAGAATATTAATGGAATTTCTTCAGGCAGAAGGAATATGATACCAGATGGAAACTGAAACTACAATTACACAAAGGAATGAAAAACACAAGGAATGGAAATATGTGCTTAAATATAAAGAAACTGTTCTCATTTTCAATCTCTTTAACTACTTAAAGCAAAGACAACAAAATCTCATAAAATTTATCATACATATAGAAGAAAAATGTATAACTACAGCACAAAGGATAAAAGGTAGAAATGAAATATACCATTAGTAAATTCTTACACTGAGAAGCAATAATATGTTATATTATTTATAAAGATGCATACTATAAACCTAGAACCACTAACAAAATGAAACAAATTATATGGAGATAACATGGTATCATTAAAAATATTCTATTAATTGAAAAGAGCAAGAAAGGAGGAATAAAGAGCAGATGAGATACGGATAACAAAGAATAAGACGGAAGATTTAATTCTAACTACCTTAATAGTTATACCAAGGAAGCAGACTACGCACTGTAAATAAAAGACCAAGATTGCCAGACTGCATAAAAAAGCAAGACACAATTATATGCTATCTACAATAAACTCATTTCAAATATAATTATACAGATAGGTTAAAAAGGATGGAAAAGATATCCAATGAAAACAATAACCAAAAGAAGGCTGAAGTGACTATTAGTGGCTATATGTTAACATTAGAGAAAGACTTCAGAACAAAGAACATTACAAGAGAGAATGTTTAATGGATCAATTCATCAAAATGACATAATAGCTTCATTACACATTAAAAGTGGGTAGAACTGAAGATTATGCTTCAGGTAAACTCACTATAGACCAACCCTCACAGTGAACAACCACAAACTCTGGAAAGAAATACAAAAACCAATTACTTGAGGAGTCTGAATAGTACTCTAAAATTGACAGGAGTCAAAATATGAAGCAACTGACAAAGAGTTGGGGAGTTTCCTACTTTTGGGAGTTTTGCTTTCATAGTGGACATCGGTCACAAAGTAGCATAACTTAAGCAACTAAAACTCCAATAGACCTCTTTCTGGCTGGAGGAAAGAGAGACAGGTTCTAGGCAAACACAGATGCCACCAAAATGAGTGGAGAATCCCAAAAGAGAGAGAATCAGAGAAAGAGATGCCTTAACTCTGTGAACAAACATCACACACACCTCAGGCTGATTCCTCCCTAAATGATATACACACAAGACAGACTCAAAAGCAGCACAGCAAAAGCTTAAAGAATTGTAATGAGACTTGTACAACTCACAGAAGCTGACAGCTTACTCAGTTAACGGCCAGGTAAAATAAAGACATCAACATTCCTCAGAAGAATATCACAGAATCCACAGCCTACACAATTGTAACATTCATAATACCCAGGACACAGTCCAAAATTACTCACTATACAAAGAACTCAGAAGTTATGAGCCATTCTCAAGGAAAACAAAAACACTAAACAGAGGACAAACTCAAAATGACATAAATATTACAATGTTCAGACATATACTCAATGAATACAAAAATAAAAAACACATACATGTTCAACTGATTTTCAACAATAATGTCAAGACGTTTCAATGGGGAAAGAATGGTCTTTTCAACACAACTGCTGAAACAAGATGTCCACATGGGGGTTGGGGGGAGGGAATAACCTTGACCCCTAGATCATACATATAAAACAGTCGACTCAAAACAGATTACAGACCTAAACATAAGAATAAAACTGTGATTTCTCTGGCAGTCCAGTGGTTAAAACTCCACACTTCTAATACAAGGGGTGTGGGTTTGATCCCTGGTCAGGGAACTAAGATCCTGCATGTCAAGCATGGCTCAGCCAAAAAAAAAAAAACACAACAAAGAAAACCCAGGTTCCAGCCACTTTGGAAAACAATTTGGCATTTCGTCAAAAAGTTCATCATTAAAGTTATCATATAACCCAGCAATTGTACTCCTGAGTATTTCTTTCTAAGAGAAATGAAAACAGGTATCCACACAAAAACCTGTATACACATGCTCAATCCAGCATTATAACATAAGAAGCAAAAAGTAGAAAAAACCCAAATGTCCATCAACTGAACAACAGATAAGTTAGATGTGGCATATTCATAAAATGGAATGCCATTTGGTTGATACACGCTACAACATGGATAAACCTTGAAAACACACATGGCTTCGTTTATATGAAACATCCAGAAAGGGCAAATCTACAGAGATGGAAAGGAGATGCCTAGGACTAGCGGGGACAGGAGGTTTGGGACAGGAGGTTTGAAGAATGACAGCTAAAGGGTACAAAGTTTCTCTTTGAGAGGATGAAAATGTTCTAAAATTGTGATAGTTGCACAATGCTGAGCTTACCAAGAACCACTGAACTGTACACTTTAAACGGGTGAATTTATAATATGTGACTCAAACCTCAAAATAAAGTAAGTGCAAAAACAGAAAGGTAAAACTATAAAACTTCCTTAAGAAAACACAAAAGATTTGCATCCTCGGGGCAGCCAGATTTCTTAGAACACAAAAAAGGAATATCCATAATAAAAAGAAATTGACAAACTAGACTTCATCAGACTTTATAGCTTTTTTTTTTCCAAAGGCAGGTAAAAATAAAATAAAAAGGCAAGCCACAGACTGAGAGAAATATTTTACAAGGCTTCTATCTGATAGAAGACATATACAAAATATATAAAGAACTCTTACACAAAATAACAAGACAAACAGCCCAATTTTGTAAATGCGCAAGAGTAGAACAGCTACGTCAACAATGAAGATTTAAGAAAAGCCAGTAAGCACAGGAAAATATACTCACCATGAGTCATTAGGCAAATGCAAATTAAAATCAGACTGAGCTACCATTATACTCAGAACGACCCGAATTTAAAAACTGAAAATACAAAGTGTTCAAGAGGTTATGGAGCAACTGGAACACTCCACTACAGNAAGCCAGTAAGCACAGGAAAATATACTCACCATGAGTCATTAGGCAAATGCAAATTAAAATCAGACTGAGCTACCATTATACTCAGAACGACCCGAATTTAAAAACTGAAAATACAAAGTGTTCAAGAGGTTATGGAGCAACTGGAACACTCCACTACAGATGAGAATACAAAAATAGTACAGCCTCTTTGAAAAACAGTTTATAAGGTTACTTACACTTAGCATTGGACCCTGCAATTCCATTTCTAGCTATATATATATATATTCAAGGGAAATGAAAACATAAATCTACATAAAAACCTGTACATTAATGTTATTTCAAGACAGCTTCAGTAATAAAAACCTGGAAACAACACAAATGGGCAACAACAGTGGATGGATAAATAAATTGTAACAAATCCATCCAATGGAATACTATCAGTAATTAAATGCAATAATCTATTGGTCTATGCAACCACATGCATCAATCTTAGAAGAACTACACTAAGCAAACCTAGACATGAAAGACTATATACTGTATGGCTTCATTTATTTTCAGTTCAGTTCAGTAGCTCAGTTGTGTCCGACTCTTTGTGACCCCATGAACCACAGCACGCCAGGCCTCCCTGTCCTTCACCAACTCCCGGAGTTCACCCGAACCCATGCCCATTGTGTCAGTGATGCCATCCAACCATCTCATCCTCTGTCGTCCCCTTCTCCTCCTGCCCTCAATCTTTCCCAGCATTAGGGTTTTGCAATTGAGTCACCTCTTTGCATCAGGTGGCCAAAGTACTGGAGTTTCAGCTTCAACATCAGTCCCTCCAATGAACACCCAGGATTAATCTCCTTTAGGACGGTTGGATCTCCTTGCAGTCCAAGGGACTCTCAAGAGTCTACTCCAACACCACAGTTGAAAAGCATCAATTCTGCACTCAGCTTTATTTATAGTCCAACTCTCACATTCATACATGACCACTGGAAAAACCATAGCCTTGAATAGACGGAACTCTGTTGGCAAAGTAATGTCTCTGCTTTTTAATATGCTGTCTAGTCAGTCATAACTTTCCTTCCAAGGAATAAGCATCTTTTAATTTCATGGCTGCAATCACCATCTGCAGTGATTTTGGAGCCCAGAAAAATAAAGTCAGCCACTATTTCCACTGTTTCCCCATCTATTTGCCATGAAGTGATGGAACCAGATGCCATGATCTTCGTTTTCTGAATGTTGAGCTTTAAGCCAACTTTTTCATTCTCTTCTTTCACTTTCATCAAAAGGCTCTTTAGTTCTTCACTTTTTGCCATAAGGGTGGTATCATCTGCATATCTGAGGTTATTGCTATTTTTCCCGGCAGTCTTGATTTCAGCTCGTGCTTCCTCCAGCCCACTGTTTCTCATGATGTACTCTGCACATCACGGTAATCCAAGTTTATGCCCCAATCAGTAATGCTGAAGAAGCTGAAGTTGAACGGTTCTATGAAGACCTATAAGACCTGCTAGAACTAACACCCCAAAAATATGTTCTTTTCATTATANGCAGTCTTGATTTCAGCTCGTGCTTCCTCCAGCCCACTGTTTCTCATGATGTACTCTGCACATCACGGTAATCCAAGTTTATGCCCCAATCAGTAATGCTGAAGAAGCTGAAGTTGAACGGTTCTATGAAGACCTATAAGACCTGCTAGAACTAACACCCCAAAAATATGTTCTTTTCATTATAGGGAACTAGAATACAAAAGTAGGAAGTCAAGAAATACCTGGAGTGACAGGCAAATCTGGGCTTGGGGTACAGAATGAACCAGGACAAAAGCTAACAGAGTTCTGCCAAGAGAACGCACTGGCCATAGCAAACACCCTCTTCCAACAACACAGGAGAAGACTCTACACATGACATTACCAGATGGTCAACACAGAAATCAGATTGATTATATCCTTTGCAGCCAAAGATGGAGAGGCTCTATACAGTCAACAAAAACAAGACCAGGAGCTGACTGTGGCTCAGATCATCAACTCCTTATTGGCAAATTCAGACTTAAATTGAACAAAGTGGGGAAAACCACTAGGCCATTCAGATATGACCTAAATCAAATCCCTTATGACGATACAGTGGAAGTGAGAAATAGATTTAAGGAACTAGATCTAATAGACATAGTGCCTGATGAACTATGGACAGAGGTTCATGACACTGTACGGGAGACAGAAAGCAAGATCATCCCCAAGAAAAAGAAATGCAAAACAGCAAAATGGCTATCTGAGGAGGCCTTACAAATAGCTGTGAAAAGAAGAGAAGTGAAAAGCAAAGGAGAAAAGGAAAGATATAAGCATCTGAACGCAGAGTTCCAAAGAATAGCAAGGAGAGATAAGAAAGCCTTCCTCAGAGATCAATGCAAATAGAGGAAACAATAGAATGGGAAAGACTAGCGATCTCTTCAAGAAAATTAAGGATACCAAGGGAACATTTCATGAAAAGATGGACTCGATAAAGGACAGAAATGGTATGGACCTAACAGAAGCAGAAGATATTAAGAAGAGGTGGCAAGAATACACAGAAGAACAACAGTACAAAAAAGATCTTCACAACCCAGATAATCAGGACGGTGTGATCATTCACACTCATCTAGAGCCGGACATCCTGGAATGTGAAGTCAGGTGGGCCTTAGGAAGCATCACTACGAACAAAGCTAGTGGAGGCGATGGAATTCCAGTTGAGCTATTTCAAATCCTGAAAGATGATGCTGTGAAAATGCTGTACACAATAAGCCAGCACATTTGGAAAACTCAGCAGTGGCCACAGGACTGGAAAAAGTCTGTTTTCATTTCAATCCCAAAGAAAGGGAATGCCAAAGAATGCTCAAACTACCGCACAGTTGCACTCATCTCACACTAGTAAAGTAATGCTCAAAATTCTCCAAGCCAGGCTTCAGCAATACGTGAAACGGGAACTTCCAGAGGTTCAAGCTGGTTTTAGAAAAGGCAGAGGAACCAGAGACCAAATTGCCAACATCCGCTGGATCATGGAAAAAGCAAGACAGTTTCAGAAAAACGTCTACTTCTGCTTTATTGACTATGCCAAAGCCTTTGACTCTGTGGATCACAATAAACTGTGGAAAATTCTGAAAGAGATGGGAATACCAGACCACCTGACCTGCCTCTTGAGAAACCTGTATACACGTCAGGAAGCAACAGTTAGAAGTGGACATGGAACAACAGACTGGTACCAAATAGGAAAAGGAGTACGTCAAGGCTGTATATTGTCACCCTGCTTATTCATTTAGTTTCCATTCAAGACAAGACAAAATACAGTGACAGAAAGGTGATCAGTGGTTGATAAAAGCAGTGGGAGGGAGTGAAGATGAGAAGATGACTGCAAAGGGGTGTGAGGCAACTTTCTGGGACAATGAAAATGTTCTATATTGACTGTGGTGATTATAAAACTATGTACATTAATTAAAACTCAGGAAACTGGACATTTAACAGTGATGAATGTTAATGCAAGTATATTATGCTTAATGAAGTTGATTTTTAAAAAAGGACAATTAGTAGTTTCATTCCTTTTCTAAGTTACAGAGGTTCTCAAAGTCTTAGTCAATTCCCCAAAGGTGCCAAAATCCACTGTGATCCATTTTCAGAACCTGACCTGGATTTCTATTTCTTACTTGTCTTATGATTTAAAGTACCTCTACAAAGGATCGTAAGAGACTACTACGAGCAACTATGTGCCCATAAAATGGACAACCTAGAAGAAATGGACAAATTCTTAGACTAGTACAATCTCCCAAAACTGAACAGGGAAGAAATAGAAAATATGAACAGACCAATTACCAGGATTTAAATTAAATTAGGAATTTAAAAACTCCCAACAAACAAAAGTCCAAGACCAGATGGCTTAAACAGTGAATTCTACCAAACATTTGGAGAGGAGTTAACAGCTATCCTTCTGAAACCATTCTAAAAAATTGCAGGGGAAGGAACACATCTGAACTCACTCTGAGGCCATTATCATCACCCTGATACCAAAACCAAAAGAAGATATCACTCACACACACACACACACACAATTGCAGGCAGATATAAAAATTCTCAACTAGGAAACCGAATCCAACAATACATTGAAAGGATCATAAGCCACGACCAAGTGGGATTCATTCCAGGGATGCAAGGATTTTTCAGTACTCACAAATCGATCAATGTGATACACCACATTAACAAACTGAAGAATAAAAACCACAGAAAAAGCTTCTGCTAAAATTCAATACCCGTTTATGATAAAAACTCTTCAGAAAGTGGGCACAGACAGAACATACTTCTACATAATAAAAGCCATATATCACAAATCCACAGCTAACATCATACTCAACAGTGAAAGGCTGAAAGAAAGCATTTCCTATAAGATCAGGAATAAGACAAGGATGGATACCCACTCTTCTTTCTTTTATTCAACAGTTTTAGAAGCCCTAGCCAAAAGCAAATCAGGGACAAAAAGAAATAAAAGGAATCCAAACTGGAGAAGAAGTATTCAGCTCACTCGCTCAGTCGTTTCTGATTCCTTGCGACCCCACAGACCGCAGCACACCAGACTTCCCGGTCCATCACCAACTCCCGGAGCTTACTCAAACTCATGTCCATCGAGTCAGTGATGCCATCCAACCATCTCATCATCCTCTGTCGCCCCCTTCTCCTCCTGCCTTCAATCTTTCCTAGCATCAGACTCTTTTCCAATGAGTCAGTTCTTCACATCAGGTGGCCAAAGGATTGGAGTTTCAGCTTCAGCATCAGTCCTTCCAATGAATATACAGGACTAACTTCCCTTATGATTGACTGGTTTGATTTCCTTGCAGTCCAAGGGAATCTCAAGAGTCTACTCCAACACCACAGTTCAAAAGTATCAATTCTTCAGCACTCAGCTTTCTTTATAGTCCAACTCTCACATCCATACATGACTGCTGGAAAAACCATAGCTTTGACTAGACAGTACCTTTGTTGGTAAAGTAATGCCTCTGCTTTTTAATATGTTGTCTAGGTTGGTCATAGCTTTTCTTTCAAGGAGAAAGCATCTTTTAATTTCATGGCTGCAATCACCATCTGCAGTGATTTTGGAGCCAAACAAAATAAAGTCTGTCACTGTTTCCATTGTTTCCCTATCTATTTGCCATGAAGTGATGGGACCAGATGTCATGATCTTAGTTTTCTGAGTGGTGAGTTTTAAGCCAACCCTTTCACTCTCCTCTTTCATTTTTATCAAGAGGCTCTTTAGTTCTTCTTTGTTTTCTGCCATAAAGGTGGTGTCATCTGTATATCTGAGGTTATTGATATTTCTCCCAGCAATCTTGACTCCAGCTTGTGCTACATCCAGCCCAGCATTTCGCATGATGTACTCTGCATATAAGTTAAATAAGCAGGGTGACAATATACAGCTTTGATATACTCCTTTCCCGATTTGGAACCAGTCTATTATTGTTCTATGTCCTGTTCTAACTGTTCCTTCTTGATCTGCATACATATTTCAAAGGAGGGAGGTAAGGAGGTCTGGTATTTCCATCTCTTTCAGAATTTTCCACAGTTTGTTGTGATCCACACAGTCAAAGTCTTTGGCATAGTCAATAAAGCAGAAGTAGATGTTTTTCTGGAACTCTCTTGTTTTTTCGATGATCCAACGGATGCTGACAATTTGATCTCTGGTTCCTCTGCCTTTTCTAAATCCAGCTTGAATATCTGGAAGTTCATGGTTCACGTACTGCTGAAGCCTGGCTTGGAGAATTTTGAGCATTACTTTGGTAACATATTAGGAAGTATTAGGTTGATGCAAACATAACTGAGGTTTCGAACTGTAAATTTTAAAGCATTATAACTAGGCTCAAACATGTCTTCATTAATCAAAACAGAAACCATTACAATCAACACATTTTTGCCAATGAGAAATGTTTGTTTATTCCTGCAATGTAAAAATCCATGCCTCCCAGTTCAACAAACTCTTGAAAAGCATTCTCTGTCTCCTGCTGGTTGTGGAAGCATTTTCTGCATAAAAGTTGTTGAGATGCTTGAAGGAGCAGCAGTTGGTTGTTGAGAGGTCAGGTGAACACGGTGGATGAGGCAAAACTTCCTAGCCCAACTCGTTCAATTTCTAAAGTGTTGGTTGTGCAATGGGCAGTCAGGCACTGTCATGGAGGAGAGCTCAGCCCTTTCTTTTGACCAACACCAGCTGCTGGCACTGCAGTTTTTGGTGCATCTCATTGATCTGTTGAGCAGACTTTACAGATGTGATGGTTTCACTGGGATTCAGAAAGCTGTAGTGGATCAGACGGGCAGCAGACCACCAAACAGTGACCACGACCATTTTTGGTGCAAGTCTGGCTTTGGGAAGAACTCTGGAGCATGTCTGCAATCCAACTACAGAGCTGGTTGTCACCTACAGTCATATAAAATCCATTTTTCATCTCAAGCCACAATTCGATTGAGAAATGGTTCACTGTTGTTGCATAGAATAAGAGAAGCCGATACTTCAGAATGATTGTTTTGATTTTCAGTCAGCTCATGAGGTACCCATTTATTGAACTTCTTCCCCTTTCAATTTGCTTCAAATGCTGGCTAACTACAGAATGGTCTATGCTGAGTTCTTCAGCAACTTCTCATGCAGCTGTAAGAGGATCAGCTCTGATGTTACTTTAAGTTGGTCACTATCGACTTCCAGTGGCCAGCCAATACGCTCCTCATCTTCAAGACTCTCGTCCCCTGTGAAAACTTGTTGAAGCAATATTGCACTGAAAGTTTATTAGCAGTTTCTGGGCCAAATCTGTTGCTGATGTTACAAGTTGTCTCTGCTGCTTTATGACCCATTTTGAACTCTAACAAAATCGCTTGAATTTGCTTTTTGTCTAACATCATTTCTATAGTCTGAAATAAATATAAAATACACAGCTAATAATAAGTCATCAGAAAAAAAACATACAGCAAGAAATGCACATTAACACGATGGACAACATGACCACATTTCTTTAAGAATGTATTCCAATATCAAGCAGTAAAGTTCAACAATGCATAACTGCAATTACTGTTTCATCAGCTTAATAGAACTGTCACAGTTTGCAGATGACATGATGCTATACACAGAAAATCCTAAAGATGCTACCAGAAAACTACTAGAGCTCATCAATGAATTAGGTAAAGTTGCTGGATACAAAATTAACACACAGAAATCTGTTGCATTTCTATACACTAACAATGAAATAATAAATTCTGGTGAGAGTGTAGAGAAAAAGAAACCTTCCTACACCACTGGTGGGAATGTAAATTGGCACAGCCACTATGGAAAACAATATAGAGGTTTCTTAGAAAATGAAAAATAGAGTTATTATAGGACTCAGCAATCCCACACCTGGGCATTATATCTGGAGAAAACTCTAATTTGAAAAGACACATGCATATCAATGTTCACAGCAGCACTATTCACAACAGCCAAGACACAGAAGCAACCTAAATATCCACTGACGAATGGATAAAAAAGACATAGAGCATTTATAGAATAGAATATTATTCAGCCATAAAAAGAATGAAGTAATGCTATTAGGGCTTCCCAGGCAGCACTAGTGGTAAACACCCTGGCTGTCAATGCAGGAGACATAAGAGAAGGAGGTTCGACCCCTGGGTCAGGAAGATCCCCTGGAGGAGGGCATGGCAACCCACTCCAGTGTCCTTGCCTGGGAAATCCCATGGACAGAGGAGCCTGGCAGGCTATAGTCCATAGAATCACAAAGAGTCAGACATGACTGAACCAATTTAGCACGCAGCACGCATGGATGGACCTACACATGATCATACTAAACAAAGTAAGTCAGACAGAAAAAAATAAATATATGATACCACTTATATGTGGAAATTTGAAAAAATGATACAAATGAATTTATTTACAAACAGAAACAGGCTCACAGACACAGAAAACTTAATGGTCACCAAAGGGGATAGTGTGATGGCATGGGGTGGGGGTGGGGCAGAGATAAATCAGGAGTTTGGGATTAACATATATACACTACTGTATATAAAATAAACAAGGGCCTACTATATAGCACAGGGAACCAGATTCAGTTATCTTTTAATAACCTATAATGGAAAAGACTCTGACAAAGAATAGATAGAGGGTTGGTCAAAAAGTTCATTTGAGTTTTTCCATAAAATGTTGCAGAAAAACCAGAATGAACTTTTGGCCAACCTGATATATATGTATATGTGTAATTGAATCACACCTGAAATTAACACAACATTGTAAATTAACTATACTTCAATTTTAAAAATGGTTAAAGACAAAAGGTATAGCACCTCTATAAAACAAAACTCTAAATTTTGTGGTTATGGCTGTGAGAATACATACACCAGACTGACATAAAACCTACATAAAATTTTAGTAGCTTATTCCTAATCAGGGGACAAATCTGTTTCAGAGACTGCAACTTTAAAGAGCTTTAAATACATGTAGTCTGTTTGCCAATATCTAACAGAACATACTGTATTTTTCACAAAGATTAGTGAATTTCTCATTGTACCATTACTCCCAGACTAATCAAAGGAAAATAAAGAGTACTGCAACCAACGGAAAAATCAAGTAGATTGGGCGATCACTGCAATTAGGTTTTGAAGAACAAACAAAGGCATTTAAGAAAGGGGCTGGCACAAATTCAAGATGGGCTTTCCTGCATATCTACAACAGCAGAAATTGGAAATGTATAAAGTAGCCCATGTGCACTGCATTCAGAATATAATGAGGACCTCGGAGAAAACCTGAATGAACCATTCACACAGATATCTCCAAAGAAAATGAAAAAGAACAAGACATGAAAGGGGTATAGGGCACTCGTAGGTTCTAACATGGACAAACGGTATTACCCAAATGCTTTAGAAGGTACCACATTTTAAAATTAATCTTGCTCTATAGCTCTACAGAGTCAACAGTGAGACACGAGAAGATATGACAACCAATAAAGGAACAAACAAAACAAACGTACACATGATTACAATAGGCCCGAATGGAAACTTAAAACTCTCTAGAAATACTTAAGCAGAAATAGGACTCCTCTTCGTTACTGCAGTTCACCCTTGCAATAGATCAGGGTCAGTGTCTCTTATTTATGTGTAAACCCACATTCCCAGTAGGCAAACTGACCTAGGTTGCAGTCATTTATTCCAGTGCGCTAATATATATCATAAATTATAAGACTGGGAGAAACAAAAGCTAAGTGTTTGAGGATCGAGTTGGGCTGACACTCACCACAAATTTCTCACCATTCTGCTCCACATGTTTGTATGTGGGGACCGATATGGGCACTGCTTGCTTTTCTGTGTAATCATAAAATGATTGTCCCAACGAGTCGTCACTGGGATCTAGGTTATCTGCCTCATGAGGAGGCACCGATAACACTGTCAAGATCAATTCCTTCTCGCCTGCTCGGATCAGGTCCACCACCTGCTTGTGTGTCGCCCCCTCAACATTCACGCCGTTCCTAAGGGGAAAAAGGGAAAAAGACAATCCCATAAACCAGAAGGGTCCAAACACCTTATAGCTCCACCCTCCTGCCCCAACTCCAGTGTCACGAAGTGTGAACCAGAAAAGAAAAAGGATCAGTTTGGTTCCAGAAAAGCTGTTTATGTTTTTACAAATCATAATGTGAAAAAGTGTGTGTGAACTTAAGGCAGGGGAAAAAAATGGTAACAGGTGAGAAGACCTACTCTTCCCCTGTATTAGAACTCCACACACAGCCTTAGGAAAACACATGAGAAGGAAGGTGAAGCTGAAGAGGAAACAAAGCTTTTAAAGCTAAAGAGTACAATTTCCTCATCCTAACTAAGCATGTGTAAAATACAATAAAGTGACTTTTAACAATCCTGCCATTTGAACTGTTCTGTGTCCTTTTTAAACCTCCTGGAACTGGGAATTTCATTAAAAGAAAAATTTTATAAAACGCGCTTCCTTAATTTGTAAAGACTCAAAAAGTGTGACTGACTTAAGATAGTTATCTGGCATTTGTCTCTGATTTCTCCCCATATATTCAAGTCAGCCAACTTCACTTTCCCTTATATCAAGTTTCATTACCTTGGGAATTAAATGATCATACCTTCATACACACCAGTTTGTTCTATCACTCAGTTTTAAGAAAAGCAAGGAGATAACATCCCTAAAATTTTATTATCTAACCCAACATCCTTTGTTCTCTCCCAATCACTTCAATTAGTCTCTTTTAGGAGTCTATCTACTTTCTTCTGTTCTGTGCTCTCACTTAAAGCCCTGTGTAATCAGTTCAAACTAAAAAATGTACAGTTAAGGTTACACAGTAAATCAACCTACGCATTCTCCTTCCTGTTCCACTGTGTATATAAAGGCTAAAACTAGGAAAAGTACAAGGTTTGGAAGAACAATAATTTTGTCAAGAAAGATGCTGAGTCTCACAAAACTCACTCAGCAAACTGAGCTACCTTCCCAGAATGCTGACCCAGCCTGCTTTCTCAGCAAAAACCACTAGGCAGCTAGTTGACCTGGAGGTTCCCTCCATGGCTATCCCAAGAGGGTGAGGAAATACACACCTGGCCTTTAGTCAGTTTGACAAAAGCTTATTTACCCTTTAAACTTTTTCAGTCCTGTTCCAAACCATTAGGGTTTTTCCTTCTTGAAAATGATGCTAAATTTAGTAACAAGCCTTCCTCCAATTTTTCAATCACTGGAATTGTCTGTCAGCATATGGTATCTGAAATATCCATTTATATAAACAGAACAGGCAGGAGATCATCCAGCCAAGCCTCCTTCCTTATTTCGGGTCTATCAATCTAGCCAGTAAATTCAGCACTCTTGACATTTCACAACCTAAAATCTAACTTACACACATACACACACACACACACACACACACACATAAATAAAGCAATTTTACAACTGGCTAGTTATAGAAGAAAATCAGCCCCCTCCACTGATGGAAATTTCTGCTTTTAAAGTTCGGATCAGGTCAGACCAGTGACCAGAAGAAGCAGTCAGTTCTTTGACCATAAAGCAGGATGAAAAAATAGAAAATGGGCTTTGGAGCGAGATCTACATGGGCTTAAATCCTGGCCCTGCCAGAATTGATATTAATCAAGTCATTTAATCTTTCTTACCATTGCTTTCCACATCTATAAAATGGAGACAATAAGTCCCTAACAGATCACTGTGAAGATTAATGTAACATAACATTACATGTAATGTAACATGTAACTTGCTAAGATCAATGCCTGAACACTCACAGTAGAAGGTGTATTAAGGAAAGAAGTACCAAGTAGCTAGGTGTTATGAAGAGACTTTGGTTACAGAAGAAATGGACAACTAAAGTTGGGGAGTGGTAAAGGATTTCATCTAAATCTTTGATCTAATTAGCAGTTCTGAGAAAATGTTTTGATGGTAGAAAAAATAAAATTGAAAAAGTAAAAGTTAAAAAAATCAACATAGTAAATTTGATCTATCCCTAGGAATTAGCTTAACTTACAAATATCCTTATGTTTAAAAAAAAAAAAAAGGAAAACCAACACTTCAGAGACTGAAGAAAACGCCTTATATATGAAAAATGTGACTTTTACGTGAATACAATCAACTTTATGAGATGAGCTCTTGTGAAAAAAGTTAAGAAGCAATGCTCCACTCTTATTTTTCAGCTCCCTAATTCTTCCCCTTTAAAGGATTCCTAATCTGGGGTATTCTGTTGATAGGCTTATGGTGGTGGCAGAGGAAAATCAGTGAACCCCTACAGAAATTGTATGTAAAATTGTATTTGTCTACATATATGCTTTTTTTTTTTCAGGGAAGATTGCTAACAGCTTTCATCTGCTTCAAAAAGGAGTATGTAATCTCAGAAAGATTAAGAACTACTGCTTTCAATACACACCTCCACTCATTCAGTTTTCAAGTTAGAACACACTGATCCTATGGGTCCCTCACAGAAATAAACCCTGAAAATCGGCAGAGAAACTTAGGTGAGGCTTACTCTAAGAGCGAGTCTTCCCTGGTGGCTCAGATGGTAAAGCATCTGCCTGCAATGCGGAAGACCTGAGTTCTATCCCTGGGTTGGGAAGATCTCCTGGAGAAGAAAACGGCAACCTACTCCAGTACTCTTGCCTGGAAAATCCCACGCATGGAGGAGCCTGGTAGGCTACACTCCATGGGGTCGCAAAGAGTCGGACACAACTGAGCGACTTCACTTTCAATCTAAGAGCAGCCATCAAGCAAAGAATTTGCTTGGGTTTCANTGGGAAGATCTCCTGGAGAAGAAAACGGCAACCTACTCCAGTACTCTTGCCTGGAAAATCCCACGCATGGAGGAGCCTGGTAGGCTACACTCCATGGGGTCGCAAAGAGTCGGACACAACTGAGCGACTTCACTTTCAATCTAAGAGCAGCCATCAAGCAAAGAATTTGCTTGGGTTTCACTTCTTTAACAGTAAGACCACACTTCAAATTGGCTATCATACCAAATCCCTCTTAAAAAAAAAAAAAAATACAGAAACAAGAAAGAATTACCAGCGTCATATTCTAAACACACTTGGTAATACTTATCTGGTTCAAGTACAGAAGGAACACTATACATTCAACAATTTAATATTAGCTGGAAACTTCTTCAGAGAATGAAATGGGTCAGTAAAAACCCCAGGAGATGTCGAATTTCAAAAAGAGTCTTCCATCCTCAAGAATTAAGAGGCCTTCATACTCATAAAAATATTTATGATACCCCTTTCTACAGGAATGCTACTATACCAGGCTCATATTAGGTGTGGCCCAGTCTGATCAATTCTGAAGACATAAATAAATGTAAAATATAAATTCTGCAATAAAGGGAACTTGCAGTACTACAGACTTCTGGTTCAAAGTGTAGGTTTTGGAGTTAAGAAAGACTTCGGTTTAAATATCAATTGTGCCATTTAACAGATGAAACATTAGGTAAATAATTCAATCTCAATCTTATTTAACTTCAATTTCTTAACCCAAATGGGGCTAATAATACCCTCAGCTATCAGTTGCTGTAAGACCTCAAATGAAATAAAGCTCTAGAATATAGTAGTCACTCAACAAATGGCAGTTACTCATGTGATATTAATTATATCAGTTGGGCAAGGCAGGTTGGTAATATTTGGGGCTCCTGATGATATAAACCCTTTCTACGAACCATTTCCCTTGCTTTTCTTTTGTCTATGTAACATAATCTAGTTGCCATTCATTTGAAAGTAAATGACTGAACTCTCAGCCAGTGATAATAGGAATCACAAGATAATCAACTTCAAAAGCAAACTACCACATCAGAGAGCCATTAAATTCTACACCACACAAAACTAACGAACCATCCAGTAGGTTCTACCCATCAATGCTTCCTCCACAAAGGCTTAAACGCAAACTACCACATCAGAGAGCCATTAAATTCTACACCACACAAAACTAACGAACCATCCAGTAGGTTCTACCCATCAATGCTTCCTCCACAAAGGCTTAAACACATCATCAAAATTTTTCAACAGATACATGATTAAACAAATATAGCAGAATGTTAATTACACAATCCAGATGGTAGGTAAAACAGGTATTCATGTGCAATCCTTCAAGTTTTCTGTATGTTTGAAATTTTTCATATTACACTGTGGAGGGAAAAAAGGCGGCTTCTTTCCAAGCCTCCAAAAAATTCACAACTAAGGCCAATTTTTTTCCCCCTTAGGCAATTAGATGATATCCAATTAATTTGTACCTTCAGCATTTTAAAGATACACTTTGATAATTTTAATAAAATGCCCCTAAATTTTTACATAAGACCAAAATTTGGCCCCATCAAGAGGCCTTTAACTAGCTAATAAGAGTGACTTCAAGCCTTCCCTGGTGGTTCAGACAGTAAAGAATCTGCCTGTAATGCAGAAGACCTGGGTTCAATCCCTGGGTCTGCAAGATCCACCAGAGAAGGGAATGGCAACCCACTGCAGTATTCTTGCCTCCAGAATTCCATGGACAGAGGAGCCTGGTAGACGACAGTCCATGGGGTCACAGAGAGTCAGACATGAATGAGCAACTAATACTTTCACTTCTCAAAGTTAGCCAGCTGGAGAAACTGCAAAACTAATATAAATACTCCCAAAAAGCAAGAAAAAATGCTCTAAATAGTCAGGATTTGTATATAGTTTATGAAGGAACCTATGGATATATCATGAAAGTAGGTATGGATGGAAATATAACAGAGTCAATCACCACATGTGGCACAGGAAGGAGCCCTTCCATGTGGCAAGCACAATATTACTTTGACCCCCTGTGACATGCAGGAAAGCAATTAAAGTGTAGTTAGTCTGCACTTAGACTAACTATAGACAATAAGTTCCTATATAGACAATAAATTCCTATATAGACGCTATAACTGCAAGCAGTAGGGCACACTTCAGTTCTAGAGGTTAAAACATAATAGCTACATGTTCACAGAACAGTTAAATTAAAAAGAAGTTTTGCCAAGGATATGGAAGAATCAGAATTCTCCTACATTGCTGATGGGAGCATAAAGCCAAAACAATCTGGCAGTTTCTTTAATACTTATTTTTATTTATTTTGCTGCTCCAGGTCTTAGATGCAATATCTGGGATTTTTATTTCCAGCATGCAAACTTAGTTGTGCCATGTGGAATCTAGTTCCCCCACCAGGGATTGAACCCAGGCCCCCTGCACTAGGAGCTTGGAGTCTTAGCCACTGAACCACCAGGGATGTCTCTGGCAGTTTCTCATTGTGTTAACCATACATTTACTATATGACCTAGTAATTCCATTCATAGGTATCTACCCAAAAGAAATGAAAATATGTCCATACAAACAGTTAAGAGTTAAATGTTCACTGAAGCTTTATTCATCACAGTCCAAAACTGAAAACAACCAAATGTCTATCAAGAGGTAAACAGATAATCTGTGGCATATTCATGAACTGGAGTATTATTCAGCAATGAAAAGGACCAAACTACTGATGCCACAATATGGATGAAACCCAAAAACACACTGAGCAAAGAAGGCAGAAAAGAATCTGTTTGATTTGATTCCATTTATTTGAAGTTCCAAAATAGACAAACCTATCCTAAAGTGATAATAATCAGATGGTAGGGAACAACACACACAAGGAAGCTTTCTAAAGTCACAGATGTGTTCTGTATCTTGTCTGGTATGGTAAATCTATACTTTTCTCAAATTTAAAATTGTCAAAATGTGTGCATGTAAACTAAGTGTGTATGTAAGTTAAACCTCAATTAAGCTGATTTAAAAATTATACAATATCTTCATTTATAAATGTGAAATAGTAGTCATCAGAGTGAAAGAGCCCCTACTCAACTTTTAGGTTACTTCGAATTTTTTTTTTTTGCTGTTATTGAATAACGTTATGAGTAGATGAATCCATACACATATCTGCAATACAAAATTGTTTAATGGATAAAACACATCCTTTTTCCTTCACCTCCCATATCTTTGTGGAAAATAAACTAAGCCTTCAATACTTTCATGTCTTACAAGCCTAATTACACCAGAATTAGTTTTATCCCTACTACTGATTTGGCATTGTCTTAACCTCCTATAAACAACAGAACATGCATGTTATTTTGAGCGCAGTACAGCTAAGAATCTCAGCAATGGATGATTATAAAGTTAAGCCAGAGAGCAACAGCATCTCTCTCAAGTTTATTAAAACCATAATGTGAGAAACAAACTTCAAACTCACTCAACACTTGATTAATACTATTATATTATAAATACAATCAATCTTTTTAGGAGTCCTAGAATCCTCTTGTTAGATTTTTAAGCATTCAAAACTATAAAGCATTTTCTTTTCACAGAGTATTTGAAAAAGAATTTGTTCAGCCAAATAGCTAACATTAGAAAAACTTTTAATGACATTGAAGTACATCAAGGAAATGGACTCACAACTCTTGAAAAATATTCAGGAAGACTATATGCAAACATGGAAAAGTCTGTACAGTATGCAATATGCAAAAAACAAAGTCTATCAATTTTGGAGGTTTTTGCATTTAAAATATAAAAATATCCATTGTGACTATAAGCACATAAGATATTTTTGTGCCAAAAATAGGCACGATATGTAAAATATGAAAATAACTGAGTTGGGGTAATTATGGAACTATGGGTAATTTTTTAGACTTAACAAAGTTTTTCCATCTTTTCAATTATACAAAGCTTTTTAAACTCTCTATCTTCTCTGTAATATATCTTCTTAGAAACTGGGTGAACACCTTACAAGTTAGAGAAAAACAGTCCCCTGACACTTTAAAAGAAAGATGTTTCCCTTGACTTTTCACTGGTTGTGACTGCCCAGTTGGGGTAGTTACACTAGACACTAGACTATAAAAAGAAACCACTCTACTGAAATGTAAAGACATGTCCTTTCAAATTTTGCAGTTAAATAAACTGGCTGGTTTAGGTTGACTTCTTTTCATCCACCTCTGCCTCCTTGCTACCTTACTTAGGCAAACAATCAAGTCAGAGAATATTTTTTATTGACTAATTGTCTCAGGAATGATACTGTACTCTGCCCTTATACTCTGGAGATAAGGAAGTCAGGCATGCATAAGCAATGAAAATAGCCAAAGGAACTCAAGCTTGAACGTGTTCACACCAATGTATAATCCCAGATTACTAAATATCAAGAACTTTTTGGAATTCTGTTGCAGAAATAACGTTTTAGAACACCTAATTTACTGATAGGAAAGGAGAAATACAACTAGAGAGCGTAAATGATCAAAGGTTTCTAAACTGTTTGCACTTTTTTTTAATAAACAGTAAATCTGGTTAACGATTTTTAAAGGTGCAAAACTATCTCAATTACTTTTAATGTTAACATATGGAAAATGAGATGACGACTATATAAATGGCAAAATGCTCTTGGAAAGCAATTTCACTGGTAATATGCATCTAAAGTCCTAAAAATGTTCATGTTCTTTCAACCCCAAGTGGCCTGAGGATTTATCCTAAGGAAATTACCAAAATATGAGTTCCATGAAGACAAGAACTTTATAGTGGCATGTAGACCATTCTCAAGTATTTGTGGGAAGAAATGAAACAATTCTGATCACAGAAAAAGCAAAGTGCAAGTATGCTCATCATTATTTAGGTTATTTCCCAATTTCTGTTCTTATAAAAAGTCAACAATAGGGGGAAAGGAATGGTCAAGAAAATTATGGTAAAACAATTTGACTATAAAGCAATCATTTAAACATTTAAATATGAACAAGTTAATCTAGACATATGTTTGAGTCAATGCTAAGAAATGGATTACAAAAATGCAACTTCTAAAAGATAACATGAGAGAAAACCTAAGTGATGGTTATGACAATGAGATTTTAAACAACAAAAACGTGATCCATAAAAAAAAACTGCTAAGATGAATTTTATTAAAATTATAAATGTCTACTCTGAAAGATACTATTAAGAGAATGAAAAACAAGCCACAGACTAGGAGAAAATATTTGGAAAACACATCTGATAAAAGACTTGTATCCAAAATATGAAAGAACCTTAAAACTTAAAGCTCAACAGTAAGAAAACAAGCTAAAACCAGGCAAAAGATCTGAACTGACATCTCTGAAAAAAACATATACAGATGGCAAATAACCATATAAAAATTACTCAACATCATTCACCATGCTGCTGCTGCTGCTGCTAAGTCGCTTCACTCGTGTCCGACTCTATGCGACCCCATAGATAGCAGCCCACCAAGCTCCACCATCCCTGGGATTCTCCAGGCAAGAACACTGGAGTGGGTTGCCATTTCCTCCTTCAAGAACTGCAAATAGCATTAAACACCTATTTGAATGGGTTTTTTAAAAATGATAATATCAAATGATGGTTAAGATGTGAAGCAACAGCAACTCATTCAATGGTATAGCCACTTTGGAAGACAGTTTGACAATTTCTTTTAAAGTCTCACCATAGTCTCACCAATAATATCCAATAATCATACTCCTAGTTATTTACTCAATAGAGTTCACAACTTATATTCACATAATAACCAGCACATAAAATGTTTATGGCAGTTTTATTCATAACTGCCAAAACCTGAAAGCAACCAAGATGTCTTTTATAAGTTAATGGATAGACAAAAATGGTACATCTAGACAATGGGATATTGTTCAGCTGTAATGAGAAATAAGCTCTCAAGCCACAAAAAGACATGAGGGAATTTTAAATGCATTTTGCCAAGGGAAAGAAGCCAATCCGAAATGGTATTGTATGATTCCAATTAATTACATGACATTTCAGAAAAGGCAAATATCAGTAGGCTGCCAGGGCTTTGGATGGAGTGGAGGGATGAATAAGTGAAGCAGCGAGGATTTCTACTGCCGTGAAACTGCTCTGTATGATACTGTAACGCTGTATACGTGACAGGATGCACATGTCAAAACCTACAAAACTTTAAAACACAAAATATTAAACTTTAAACCTTCAACAGAAAATTGGATTAAAGATTTACTGAGCATGGCCCCGCCCATCAGAACAAGACCCAGTTTCCCCCTCAGTCTCTCCCAGCAGGAAGCTTCCATAAGCCTTTTATTGTTCTCCATCAGAGGGCAGACAGACTGAAAACCACAGTCACAGAAAACTAACCGATCTGATCACATGGACCACAGCCTTGTCTAACTCAATGAAACTATGAGCCACGTCACCCATGTAAGGCCACCCAAGACAGACAGGTCATGATGGAGAGTTCTGACAAAACGTGGCCCACTGGAGAAGGGAATGGCAAACCACTTCGGTATTCTTGCCTTGTGAACACCATGAACAGTATGAAAAGCCAAAAAGATAGGACACTGAAAGATGAACTCCCCAAGTCAGTAGATGCCCAACATGCTACTGGAGATCAGTGGAGAAATAACTCCAGAAAGAATGAAGAGACAGAGCCAAAGCAAAAACAACACCCAGCTGTGGATGTGACTGGTGATGGAAGTAGTCTAATGCTGTAAAGAACAGTACTACAAAGGAACCTGGAATGTTAGGTCCATGAATCAAGGTAAATTAGAAGTAGTCAAACAGGAAATGGCAACAGTGAACATCAACATTTTAGGAATCAGCAATCTAAAATGGACTGGAATGGGTGAATTTAACTCAGATGACCATTATATCTACTTCTACTAACATTATATCTACTACTAGGCAAGAATCTAGTAGTAGAAGAAATGGAGTAGCCATCATAGTCAACACGAGTCCAAACGCAGTACTTGGATGCAATCTCAAAAGCGACAGAATAATCCCTGTTCGTTTCCAAGGCAAACCATTCAATATCACAGTAATCCAAGTCTGTGCCCCAACCAGTAATGCTGAAGAAGCTGAAGCTGACCAACTGTATGAAGACCTACAAGACCTTCTAAAACTCACACCCAAAAAGGATGTCCTTTTCATTAAAGGGAACTGGACTGCAAAAGTAGGAAGTCAAGAAATACTTGGAGCAACAGGAAAATCTGGACTTGGAGTACAGAATGTAAAAGGGCAAAGGCTAATAAGTTTTGCCAAGAGAACCCACTGATCATAGCAAATACCCTCTTCCAACAACACAAGAGAAGACTCTACACATGGACATCACCAGATGGTCAATACTGAAATCAGACTGATTATGTTCTTTGCAGCCAAAGATGGAGAAGCTCTATACAGTCAGCAAAAACAAGACCGGGAGCTGACTGTGGCTTAGTTCATGAACTCCTTATCGCCAAATTTAGATTTAAATTGAAGAAACTGGGGAAAACCACAAGACTAATCAGGTACGATTTAAATCAAATCCCTTACGATTATACAGTGGAAGTGACAAAAAGATTCAAGGGATTAGATCTGATAGACAAAGTGCCTGAAGAACTATGGATGGAGGTTCATGACATTATACAGGAGACAGGGATCAAGACCATCCCCAAGAAAACGAAATGCAAAAAGGTGAAATGGTTGTCTGAGGAGGCCTTACAAATAGCTGTAAAAAGAAGAGAAGCAAAGCCAAAGGAGAAAAGGAAAGATATACTCATTTGAATGCAGAGTTCCAAACAATACCAAGCAGAGACAAGAAAGCCTTCCTCAGTGATCAGTGCAAAGAAATAGAGGAAAACAACAGAATGGGAAAGACTAGAGATCTCTTCAAGAGAATCAGAGATACCAAGGAAACTTTTCATGCAAAGATGGGCACAATAAAGGATAGAAATGGTATGGACCTAAAAAAAGCAGAAGATACTAAGAAGAGGTAGCAAGAATACACAGAAGAACTATACAAAAAAAGATCTTCATGACCCAAATACTCACAATGGTGTGATCACTCACCTAGAGCCAGACATCTTGGAAGGTGAAGTCAAGTGGGTCTTAAGAAGAATCACTACGAACAAAGCTAGTGGAGGTGATGGAATTCCAGTTGAGCTATTTCAAATCCTAAAAGNTATCCGACTATGTGCGACCCCAGACGGCAGCCCACCAGGCTCCCCCGTCCCTGGGATTCTCCAGGCAAGAACACTGGAGTGGGTTGCCATTTCCTTCTCCAGTGCATGAAAGTGAAAGTGAAGTCGTTCAGTTGTGTCCCACTCTTAGCAACCCCACGGACTGCAACCCATCAGGCTTCTCTGTCCATGGGATTTTCCAGGCAAGAGTACTGGAGTGGGGTGCCATTGCCTTCTCCAGAAAAGACATGAAGGACACTTAAATGTATATTACTGAGTAAAAGATGACAGTCTGAAAAGGATACATAGTATATGATTCCAACTATATGATAACCTCGGAAAGGTAAAACTATGGAGACAGTAAAAAGATTAGTTGTCAGTGCTTAGGGGGAGAAAGGAACGAATAAACAGAGCATAGGGGATTTTTAGGGCAGTACAAGTACTCTGTATGCAATAATGGCAGACACATCATTACAAATTTGTCCAAACCCATAGTACGCAACACCAAGAGTGAACCCTAAAATAACTCATGGACTCTGAGTGACAATGATGTATCAATGTAGGCTCATCAATTCTAACCATCTCTGGTGAGGGATGTTTACAATGGTGGAGGTTATGCATTCTGTGGAGACCCCTAATTCACAAACCCTGGTGCCTTTTTTAAGTATCAAAAGCAAAATGCAATATCTACACCAATATTTTGCTGGGAAAAAGAGAATACCATAGTACTGTTAATAATAACAATAGAGTATGCCCTGTTGGGACTGCGAAACTGAGAGGTATGTCAATGTGCATCTGGTCTTCCCAAAGAGGGAAAAAAGAATAAATAACTTGTCAAATAAGCTGCTCATCATCACTGGGACTTTTTAAACTTGGCTGGGTGTTCTATTCACAAAGAATGCTGTCTGAGGCAGTAAAAGCACAAATAAATCTCATCTGACTTTCAACCATAATACCTCCAGCCACAGTTAACAAGGGTTGATTACTTAGGAAGGAGTAATAGATTCCTCAAACTTTCTAGTTCCAAGGCAATCAAGATACAAACATAATTAACACAGACAGATTTATTTCTAAATAAATAAATCTTATTTGTCATTCAATAAAGAAAAGTATAGTAAGGCTTAAGGTTTTCAGACATTTTTTAAATCAATATAAAATTATAATCAAGCTATTTAGAAAAAAAGTTCATTTGTTATCTGATAATTACTTACAAGGCCAGTGGAACAACTTGACACCAAGAATAAAAATAAACTGGTGTTCATTTCCCTCCTAATAGAATACAAAACTCTAGTCTTAGAATTTTAAAACAGCCTCCTATATCTAAAATTACCAAGGGTATAGATTTGTGTTCCAGGTGGCCAGGACACAACTGGTTTCCATGTTCCTTCCTAGCATAATTAGTGGGTCCCTTTCATTCTCAAGTGTCTTGGTTTGTACCACACGCTACATAGTCTTCCCAGTTTTAGTACATTTTGTGCCTGGAAGGCTCCTGTTAACAGGCACATGGTCTCTGGGCACTTGCATTACTAGTTTAGATACTAAGGGTAGAAAAGTACTTACTGGGACTTGGAGGAATTGCTCTAAACTTGTTCATTCCATTGTGGGGAGGCAGGATGGGAAAGGTCAGCAAGGAGGAATGAGACCTCAGGTCAATTGGGCTTAAGGAATGATCTAAGGCTGCCAGATTCCCCATCAAACCTAAAATTCCTTAGGGCAAAGACTACTTGTCATTCAGCTTCCTATCCCCAGTGTCCAATATTGTATATGTCATGTAGTAAGTACTCATTATAAATTTTCCCTGGGGGTCTTCCCTGGTGGCTCAGTGGCAAAGAATCCGCCTGCCAATGTAGGTGACACAGATATGATCCCTAGTCCAGGAACATCCCACATGTCGCAGAGCGACTAAGCACAAGCACCACAACTACTGACCCTCTGTGCTCGAGTCAGGGAACCGCAGCTACTGAGAGCACGCACTGCAGCTACTGAAGCCCACACACTCGAGAGCCCAGCTCCGCAACAGAGAAGCTACCACAATGAGGAGCCTGTGCACCGCAACAAAGACTCAGCACAGCCAAAACTAAATAAGCAAATAAATATTTTTTTAAAATGTCCCTGAATGAATGAAAGGTAATTATTAAGGCTAGCATACAAACTCATACTAGTTTTCCTTCATGCACTTTCATAATTTCCTTCCTTATTTTTAATTTTTATACTGGTTTCACTGTTTAGTGAAAGTGTGAAAATGTTAGTCACTCAGTTGTGTCTGACTCTTTGTGACACCCATGGACTGTTGCCTACCAGGCTTCTCTGTCCATCGAATTCTCCAGGCAAGAAAACTGGAGTGGGTTGCCATTCCCTTCTCCAGGAGATCTTCTCAACCCAGGGACCTAACTTGAGTCTCCTGCATTGCAGGAGATTCTTTACCGACTGAGCCACCAGGAAGATCCCGTTCACTATTTAGAGGGAAGTACTAAAAATATGCAAGCTCTACATTTCTCAAGTTTTAGTATTAGTGACAGTTTTGTTTCCTATTATGGGAAGCAATAAAAATAATGCTTAAGAATAAAATATAACATTCAATTATGTAAGCAATTTCAAAGTGAGGCTCTGTTTTCCTTTATTAAAATATACTGAAAATAAAAGTTTTTATTAATTTTAAAAAATAAACCTTAATTCCAAGGATAGCAAAATGAGGTAAGAAGAAGGAATAAGAAACAAACATGCTGACATTTAAAAAGAAGCCTTTATTTTATGTTAATTCTGGGAATAAAATCTATTATAATTATACTGTTTCATCTCATAAAAAATAAATGCACCACACTTAGTAAGAAAAAATTAAACACAATAGGTTTCCTCAAATAATAGAGGCTAAATATTACCAGTAAAGTCTTAAAGAAATTTCTGATGCTAAAGCTGTAAAGATAAACATTTATTTTGTCTGGATAAGATTATTTTGCTTACTTACTTTTCAATTTTTATCTTTAAAAACTTGATCAGCATACAACAACTCTATGAAAGTGAAACTGTTAGTTGCTCTCTCATATCCAACTCTATGCAACCCCATGGACTATTGCTCTCAGAGGGTGCTCTGTCCACGGGGTTTTCCAGGCAAGAATACTGGCGTGGATAGCCATTCCCTTCTTTAAGGGATCTTTCTAACCCTGGGATGGAACCCAGGTCTCACATAGAAGGCAGATTCTTTACTGTCTAAGCCACCAGCTGGATGTGAAAATGGGTTACTTCTTCGCAGTGTGGGATAATGAATGCTACAGGGAAGAAAGTTGCTAATAGCCATAATAGTTTCCCTAACTTAACTCATTCTCTTCCTATGTACCCTATTTCTGAGGACACCTCAATCAGTTATTCACCAGCAAAACAAACATAATCAGCCCTAAATCATTTCTCAACACCAACTCAGGCTCTTGAGATCTGCTATAATTTGAACCATAGCCTTTACAGCCGATTTATATGCAACTCCCAAATGTTTTTAGTTTGGTATACGGTGAAAGTTAAAGAATAAGATATACTTGCTTTATCAACAACCTTTGAGTTTGCAACTCAGATAAATTACCAAAGAAGGCATCCTAATATTCTAAAGTTCTGTTTCATTACTATTTCTGAATTACCACATAATGCAATTAAAAGCATGACTCCTTACATGATCGGATAAGTCCATTCTGGGGTGACAGACGGCACCCTGAATCCCAACACCCATTTCCTAAATATTCAACTAGGCTTCAGAGGTACTGTATTTGAATGTGAGTAGAAGTGTAAATCTATCACTACTATTGAAAAAGCAGCTCAAAATACCTTCATCTTTGAAAGAAGCCCTTAGAAATTAATAAAAAGAGATACTTTTTAAGTGATATGACCCACTAGCAATTAAATGCATCCTTTAATTCAAATTAAATTTGTGCCATTTCTTTTGAAAGCTGAGCAACACAGACTACAGTATAGTTTTTGTAAGCTATAATCTATTTCAACATATTGAATGAGAAAGAAGTTACAGTAAGACTTTTTCCAAATTAGTTAACATAAAAGATAAGTTTTTAGGCCAGGGAAATCTAAAATAATCTATCGGCACACAATTCATAAAGGGAAACTTCAGTGTCACATTTCCTTAGATTCAAAACACCAGATAGAACAAAATTCATTGTCATTTCTAAGAAAAGAGATGTAAGCTACATACCTTTAGAAAACAGATCCAAAAAAGTTTTTAACGCTACCAGAATCAAAATAATCATAACGGGTAAAAAGAATTAAGTAATCTTCATGGTACATTCAATAGAAAAACTACATACTTTATAAATTACCAATTTTATCATGATTAAACTGATCAGCAAAAGAAGTCAAAGAAGTTTTCAGAACTTTCACAGAGGCCATCACAATTTTCCAAGATCTCCAACCATTAAACTAATCAACCTCCCAATTTTCAGAACATAATAAATATAACCAGAACTAGACAGACACACAGATATAAAAGCGCTGCGGGGGAGGTGAAGGAGTAGAGAGAGAGAAAACTTCCTGGTTAATTCACTGAATAGCTCTCCCTAAGAGTAATCAAGCTCTCAAACACAGCTGGGAGAAAATCCACACAAGCAGCTGACTCTCTGCAGACTGCTCTGTACTTTTCCAAAGAGAAGTAAACTAGGTACTTGTGCTTGAAGTCCACAGAATACATAAACCTGCCATTCTAGTCTTGCTCTAAGGCCTGAGACAAGATTCTGCAGTTTCAGAGAGCTTAAGCAAAAATAAATCATTTTTAAAAGATGTTTTCATAATAACGGAAGTTCACTGAAGGAAGTACACACAAGAGTACTCAAATACAGTACCTTACTCTGCAACATTAATACCCTGCAGACAGGTGTATTTCCTCAACTATATGAGAGCTTTATTAGTTAGCAGGAAAAATGAGTAATAAACAAAAAAAGCTACACACATACTACTTAGCATTTGACTAACGTTATATCACATAATTTAATTCTTAAGTACCCCTCACATTACTGACAGCAGAAATTCACTGTACAGTCTCCATCAATTCTTAAAACTTATTTGAAGAATCATAAGAATTTTTTCATTCTAAAGGTAGACTGCAGGTGTAAGTCTTAGTACTGTATGCATTAAGTTCCTTCAGTCCCCCTCAACTCCCAAACATGCTGTATATGCCAAAATAAAAGATTTAAAGGAGGCATCTTCAAATCAGAGGAGTGCAGCCAAAACAGAACATCTGTATGTCAGAGCACAAGTAGACCTACAGTACACAGAACCAACTGTAAACAGAATAGCAAGTACAGTCACATAAAACATAAGAGAAGGAGAAATGGATACTTGAGAAGCTGAACTGGACTGTGAGGCAACTGCACACACAAACTAAAGCCAGCAAGTGCCTCACCTGCTACTTGCACCTCTGGGAATTACACCTTAGTTGTCTTTAGTTCCCTTCTTTATATAATAGTACAGGACAGCCCGAGAGAGTAGATGCTCTGAAATTCTTCTCACAGTGATTCTCCTCTCTGGTCTTGTAAATGTTATTCAACCTCTTCAGATCAATAATTAAATAAAAACTAAATGCACAGGGAGTCCTGGGTATTAAGGCACATACAACCATATTCTGACCTCAGAAACAGTATAAAATCCAAACTTTTTAGGACTGCAATCAAAACCCTGTTTGATCTAACTTCAAGCAGTCAGATCTACCCCACCTGCAGTGTAGGTTTCTCAAGGGCAGGGATGCTGGGACTCCGTGGCTCATATGAGCCTGACAATATTTTACACACAGCTTGTGCTTGACTGTGGTATCAGGCTGAATATGAGGTGATGTTAGTGAGCCAATATCAGAAAAGCAACACTCTAAATCATTGCTTTTCAAACAGTGGATTACAACCTAACGAGTCAGGATATCAATGCAGTGGGTCAGCATCAGCACTCAAACAAAAAAAATAAAATACCGAACAGACTAAAAAATACCAGAGCGCAAGATACTAGTAAATACAGTTTGGGGAAACTTGTTTCAGGTGGGTTGTTGTTGTCGTTTTTAACTGGATTGAAATACAGAATGTTATCTCTTACTATGAGTTCCAATTAATATTTTTAAACTGCCTAGATACTTTTTTTTTCCAAATGTAGCCCTGGAATAGTTTGCTCCCCAAATGTGGACCCATATATAGGCTCTTCCTAGACCGCCCAAGGGAAGCACAGAAACTATCTACGCAGCTGACAGTCGAAGAACAGAATGACCCTAACTGGCTCTAACCTAAACCACTAAAACATCCTTTGTGTCATCATCTAACAGATGAACTTACCACAGATCATGGTCCCTCAGCGCCCTGCCGTGATCATAAATCGTAAATGTTTGCTTGTCAACTGAGCCTCTTTGCTTATCTACTGATCATAAGAATTATTCCCAATGGGACTTATCTAAAAAAAACAATTATCCTTGAGAGCATGGCAACAAACTCTCTCCTGACACAAACTGTAAAGTAGTGGCTGCAAAGAGGACTGTCCTCCACAGCAACTTACGTGACCGAGACAAATCTTCATGTTACCAACAAAAGATCCTTTTCCTGGTCACAGCAATGTTGTGGAGGTCATTTCTGAGGGGAAGACAATGTTATTTTCAAATTCAGTTGTATCATTTTGCTGCCCTACTACCTATGGAATTAAAAGTATTTCTCGGGGTTACAGTTACAATCGTCATGTTCTCTTCACTGATAAAGATAGCAAAAAACAACAACAAAGAATGACTATTTTGTCCCTGTCTTCCACCCAATTTAACAGTAAGAGAAACAGGGTAAATAAAGTTATAAAATAGTTCCGCTTCAAAACTACAGAACTAAAGTTCAATTGCTACCCAGCTGCACAGGAAGGTAACTGAATTTTAAGAATTTTCAGTGACTTCAGTCAAGAATAGTTGACCTCCCTGTCTCACAATGCTATTATGAAGATCAAATCAAACATAAAAACACTGTGCAAACTCTGCTGTGTGCTTAGTTGCTCAGTTGTGTCTGACTCTTTGCCACCCCATGGACCACAGCCGTCCAGGCTCCCCTGTCTACAGGATTCTCCAGGCAAGAATACTGGAGTGGGCTTCCATGCCCTCCTCCAGGGGATCTTCCCAACCCAGGTCTCTCGCACTGCAGGCAGATTCTTCACCATCTGAGCCACCAGGAAAGCCACTATACAAACTGCAAAGTGCTATGATTATTATTACTATTAACTTGTCCGACCTCTTAACCCTCATCTTTATTACAACAGCTCAGCAAGATTCAATGGCATCATCAACTGAATGGACATGAGTTCAAGCAAACTCCCAGAGATAGTGAAGGACAGGGAAGCCTGGCGTGCTGCAGTTCATAGGGTCACAAAGAGATGGACATGGCTAAGCAACTGAACTACAAGCAAGATTGAATAAATAAAGTACAGATGACTGGATATAATAGTTAGCCCATTATCTACTGAACTGACTGTCCTAAGGGCTGGGATTTCACTTTGTTTCTTGACTAATGACTCTCTACATAACCATGACAATAAAATAAACTGAGAATTCAAGGCCTGTAGATTCACTCCATGTATAGGTTCGGTATGTAGACTGTATTAACCACACCTAGCAAGGGAGTAAAAAATAAAGACTTCAGGCCACCATCCAAGACCTACTGACTCATAATCTTTAAAGGGTGAGCCTGAGAATCCATACTTTTGACAAGCACACCCAGTGATTCTTATACTCACTAAAGCTTGAGAATCACTGCCATAAAAACTTCCTTTGATCAATAACCATGATTTCAAACACTGTTTTCAAAAGTAAGGCATACACCCTCTGTCTAGCATAAACATATCATGATACTGAATGCTTACAAGCCAACCTTAGGGTTCATGTTTATTGAAGACCATATTACACAAATACCAAAGAGACAAAACAAACTAGCCAACAGACAAACCTAATCTCTCAAAAACAGACAGGACTATATCCATATCCAGTGCACACTTAGACCCTCCTAAAGGCATCTCTTAAGAAATCAATCAAGAGCCCATGAAACTACCTTAAGAAAAATCAACCTGAAGTCAAATATTTCATACACTATATAATTAGTGCAAAGACATATTTATTTCGGTTCTACTTGCTGAAAGCATCCTTTCTCACTAGCCTCCAGGTATATACACACCACAGGGAAGACACTCAATATATATTACACTGTGAAAAATTACAAGGTGCAGACTAACAGTGTCATTTGAGAAAACTTTGCATCTGCAGTAAAAGTCACAGAGGCTTGTTCATACTCTAGTATCTAGCCTTGCAACATGACTCTTTCCCAAACCAGTTAAGAATCTAATCAGTTTTGAAGGGAGAAGCACAAACCAAACCATACCGAATTCAGTTTAAAGACTTTTCCAGGATTCAATGAGGGCAAGGCCATAGTAAGGAGCCATAGTAAGAAATGCACAGAAATAATGCTTTTTGTCCAAGCCTGTATTCTCTTAAATCTCAAAGTTATTCTATTCTTTCAAACCTGTCAGTTGTCAAAATTACTGCAACATATGGAAATTGTAGTAATTTATGTATTGAAAGAAAGCAGAAAAGTCTGAAAGGGCAATTATCAAGGTCCAAACATCCATCTTTGACTCAATACAAACTACATCGATACAATAATAACCTACCTAGACCTACCCTGACCCTACCTGGCATTTCATCAACATGCAAAACTTTCCTGGGACAATAGCTTAATTAAGGAACCTGGGTGAGAGACACAGAAAAGTACTGCCTAAAAAATGCTTTAGGAAAGTCAACATCAACCTAACCAAGATCAAAACAAGTTCCAGATACAGATATCCCTCAAGAACCATGTCTCTGATTTCCTCCTCTCACTTGAAAACTAAGGAGAAAATGTAGACTTTAGAAGGAAGGAAAAAGAAAGAAGCTGTATAGTTGAGTGGGCTGCCATGTTGAGGACCCAAACAACTTACCAACTACCTTGGCTCTGTGGTGCAACTATCACTGTTTTCACTATTAGCAGAGGTGCCTCAAAGAATTTGGAAATCAAAATACAGTTGGAAGGTGAGAAACCAATGTCTGGAAGATATCTGATCATCAGAACTTTCCAAGAAAGATTCTCTAAGCAAAGAGAGTTCTTTCTGCCCTGCCCACAAAAATAAAGTTCTCCACTCACCACTAACGATGTGCTAAAATGTAATGTCTTTTCTCTAGAAGGAGAAATGGGCCTAGACTGGAACCTGTGCCTGAGGCAAGCCCTTCTATAGCGAATCATCTGAGGTCTCCTTTACAATACCTAGTTTATATCTGAAATCTGCGGCAAAACCACAGAAAAGGCAAAAAGCCACAAACTACACTAGTTAGTATATATAAAATGGTCATGTTAGCTGTTGTCTTCTACGGAATTCTTTGTTTCAGTTTAGTTCCTTTACCTCCAGTAAAGAGTAAATGATTTAGAACTCTATGATAGATTTATAATTTTAAATATACACTTCAGTTTTAAATTTAGAAATAAACAGCTGGATCCAAAATTAACTTTGAAAAGGAAAGGAAAATTGCAATTCCAGAGCTTCTACCAGAAGGAAATGTCAGTCACAGATTTTGAGTTATCTAGAAAAAAAACAAAGAATTAGATGCCCAGGTATAAAACAAAAGGTTGAGAATAAAAACCTCAAAAGATTAAGAATATACTGCCAGAGAGAACCAGAAAGATTGTAGGACATTAACAGAAAAATAACTCATCCATTTACAAAAAGGACAGAGGAAAGGTATAATAGCTTCAAACACTTACTCTGGTGAGCTACTCTTTCTTGAAGTGTAAGGTAAGAGGAAACAATAAAGGGATGCCACAGAGTAAGAATGTCAAGGATAAGGGTAAGAAGCGCGAGCTGAGTAAGAAAGGAGACCCTCTACAGGTCCTTCAAAACAGTACTCCCTTGAAACTTTGATCAAACCTACTGTTCTACTAGAGGAAAGGCTGAAGGTCGGGGAAATTATAGTTAAAATAACATTTATAAAAATGAGAAAGAGGGCATTCCCTCGCGGTCCAGTGGTTAGGGCTCTGAGGTTTCTCTACCATGGGCG
>SJYA01000573.1:1344041-1440177 GCA_006410615.1 Neotragus moschatus | reverse complement strand
AGCGCGGAGCCCCAATACTCACACCTCCAGAATGCGGTCCCCCTTGCGCACCCCGGCCCGGTCGGCTGCCCCCCCGGGCAGCACGGCGCTCACATGCTGCAGCGGCGCGTACAGCTCTCCGTTGATGCTCCGCAGTTGCCCGCCCTCGCTCACTTGGCCCCGCACGTTGAAGCCGTAGCCGGACTCAGACTTGACGATGCGCACGACCCGCGGGCCGCCGCCTCCCCCGCCGCCGTTCCCGGCGCAGTGGAGCCCAGAACCCCCACCGCCGCCGCCACCTCCGTTCCTGTGAGGGGCTGCGGGGTGAATCCCTTCCCCGTCCTCGTCCGCCATCTTGCGAGCTAGCAAGCCGTACTCCCACCGCCCTACACCTCCACTCCCTCCGCGCGTGCTCGCCCTTCTCAGCAGCCGCGCGACCCCCGGCGCGCGCGCCCGCTCCGCCGACCGCGGGACCCTAGTCGGCCACGGAGCTACCGGCGCGGGTTAAGGGGAGACAGGGGGCGGGGGAAAAAGAGGACGGTTAGACGCCGTGAAGCCTCCTGGGAGATGTAGTTTCTGGTTGGTGGGGGCGGGGAGAGGGCTGGGCCTGGGCCGGAGCTGAGGTTATATGACGCAATTCAGGGCGCAAAGCCTGCTGGGGGTTGTAGTTTGTCTTTTATGCTCGTTTTATCCTGTTGGACAGGGAATCCCTAATCCGGCCTAGAATGTAGGTGACAGATTCAGTTTTTGGTGAGGGGCAAATTTAATTTTCTTTTCATTTCATAACTTCTAAAAATAATTCTATTAGGACAGATTTGACATTTGTTATTCAACACAGTCTTAAATTATAACTCGTTTGCTCAGTATTTTGTGTCGACATACATCATTATTATTACTTTCTTTTTTTTCCCTAAATCCTGCCTGCCAGTTTACAGAATCTTAGTTCCCCCACCAGGGATGGAACCCGTGCCTCTTGCAGTGGAAGTGCAGGAGTCTTAACCACTGCACTGTCAGGGAAATCCCTACATACATTATTGTATTTCAGGACTCCAACAATCTTGTGAGACAGCTGGGTCATGAATGAGGAAACAACCAAAGTCATCCAGCTATTAAGTAACAGGAACTAAAGCCCAGTTATTTTTGTGCAATGTTCTTTTCTTATATTGCAACTACATAAGAACTGTTGTGTCTGACTGTTTGTGGGGCCCCATGGACTATAGCCCTCCAGACTCATCTGTCCTTGGAATTTTCCAGGCAAGAATACTGCAGCAGGTTGTCATATCCTTTTCCAGAGGATCTTCTCAACCCCAGAGTGCCCCATCTATGTAAAAAGCTTATGTAGAGGAGACTATAGTCTCAGTGAGTTATAGCTGGATATTAGAGTAGCCAAGTAATAATTTCAATTGAGTAGTGATTTTGGTTTTTAGGGTGTTTTTTTTGTTTATTTGTTTTTTTAGTTTTAAAATGTTCGTTTTTTTTCTTACTGAAATATAGTGATTTACAATATTATATAAGTTTCAGGGATACAACATAGTGATTCACAAGTTTTAAAGATTATACTCCGTTTATAGTTATTATAAAATATTGGCTATATTCCCAGTGCTGCACAATATATCCTTCTAACTTACTTATTTTATACCCAGTAGTTTGTACCTCTTAATTCCCAACCCCTATCACACTCCTCCTACCTTCCCTCTCCACACTGGTAACACTAGTTTGTTTTCTGTATCTGAGAGTTTGTTTGTTTGCTTGTTTGTTTCTTTTGACAGTCTGTTTCTTTTTTGTTATATTCACTACTGTGTTTTATATCTTAGATTTCATATGTAAATGATAACATAGTATTGAGCAATGATTTTGAAGTTACGTTTATTTCAAATTCATTTTGTTTCCCCCAACAGCACAGTAGTGTTCTTTGCAAATAGCAGTAATTGATGTTTTTTGGCTAACTACACAAACACAAGCTTACAAATAGTGTGCAGAATGCCTGGCAAGCCAAGTAAGAAGAACAAGAACAAAAATATGAAAAATAGCTTGCTTAAGCACTTACTGCTCAAGTCTGGCAAGCTAATAAGTCTGTTACTGTTTCATGAATGCTGAAAAAAGATCCAAGATTCCTGCGTCAGAGACAAAGGAATTTTATTCATGACAGGGGCAACAACTTCAGCCCCTTTGTATTAATTCCTCTTGCCCCACCAGGTGCCACGAGGATGACATGAAGGCTCAGATGAAAGCTGTGCACTCAGTGGACTTAAACTCCACAGTTGAGGAACACTGAGCTTGGGGAAACTACACCATTCTGTAGGGAGTAGTAAGCAAACGTATTCTTTATCCTGGAGGGAGAGCTTATTTCATTCCTCTCATCTGCTCACTGTGAACATAACCCTGAGAAATGACCCTGGTAAAAACTAGTCAGGGCCTTGCATTCTTGTCATATGCAGGAAGGTGGATGTGTATACACACATGCTCAGTTGTGTCTGACTTATTCCAACCTTACGGACTGTAGCCTGCCAGGCTCCTCTGACCATGGAAATTTTCAGGCAAGAATACTGGAACAGGTTGCCATTTCCTACTCCAGGGGATCTTCCCAACCCAGGGATCAAACCCACTTCTCTTGCAGATTCTTTACTAATGTGCCACCTGCGACGCCCCAGGAAGGTGGGTAAAAAGCATAAAAAACCCATGAAGGACTGTCTCTCTCCACATTATTATGTGCCAAACACTAAGCACTCAGTGCTAAACACTTTATATCTATAATCTCATTTAGTCCTCACAACTCTTTGAGGTCTTGTATTTCACAGATTAAGTAAACAGGCATAAAGAGCTCACACAGCTAATAAGCTGTGAATCTAGGAAAAACAACAAGGATACATAGTGAGAAGAGAATAAAAGTTAATTTACAGAGGTTTGATGACTCGTGAAAACAACAAGCAACCCCTCCAAATAATTTATGGACTATATAAGCACAGGCAGGGGGAAAGCAGTAGAACAGGGAATTCCCTGATGATTCTGCTTTCACTGCTGGTTCAGTCCCTGGTCAGGGAACTAAGATCCCACAAGCCAAGAGGTGCAGCCAAAAAAACAACCCGAGTAGAATAACTAAGATATCTTATTAAAATGTCAGATGAGGGCTCAAAGTTATTATATTATAAAATTAATGTGCCATATTTTATAACCAAGCTAACAAGGAGGGATCTTGATTAGTTAAATAAATGTGGAAATGAATAGAAGTTGGAATGAAAATCTTGCTCCAAAATAATAATGGCATTTAGATTGAACATGAATCATTTGGTTTGAACAGAGCACTGGATGGGAAGAAATTTATCCAACAAAGCAAGGCATCAGAGAAAGGAAACGAGAACTTCCACTAAAAGAGCTGGCTTTTTATTTTTCCTTCATTTGTGTATTTGTCAAAGATATACTGAATGTCTATCTGCTTTACACTCTGTAACAGAGGCTAGGGATCCAAACAGGGTATCTACAAACTCCATGAAGGCAATATGACGTGATCAACCCTACAAATGTGCATGCTCCTTGATCTGTCAGTTCCACTTGTAGGAGTTCATTCTACTGTCACACTTGCGCATGTGTGAAATGACATTTTTGTGAAGTTAGTCATTGCCGTATTGTTTGTCTTCACAAAAGCTAGGAAATAATGTTAATTGGTTAAGATACAGCCACAATGGAAAACTGAAAAACTGTAAGTAAAAAATAAGGAAGTTCTTTACTAAAGAGGAATGACCTCATGGACACTATACACAATTCAATGAAAAGATGCAGTCTGTAGAGTATGGTACCACTTCTGCATAAAAGGGAACCATGGATATGTTTATATCTCTAGCAGTATTCACAAGAAGGTCTTCCCAGGTGGCACAGTAGTAAAGAATCCACCTGCCAATTCAGGAGACGCAGGAAGCTCAGGTTCAATCCCTGGATTGGGAATATCCCCTGGAGTAGGAAATGGCAAACCACTCCAGTATCCTTGCCTGGAAAATCCCATGGACAGAGGAGCCTGGCACGCTACAGTCCATGGGGTCGCAAAGAGACCAGACTGAGCCCATACACACACATTCACAAGAAACCAATAACATTGATTGCCTCTGGGAAGGGGGACTGGACAACTGTGGGAAGCAGGGAGGACAGGAGTGGGAGACATTTCAGTCTATGCCATTTTGTAAGGTCTTTTAGATAGATGAATGTGTTGCCTGCTCACAAAATAAATACAGAAAATACTTAGAAGGATCAGATTGGAAGAAAAGGTGATCAGAGCATCAGTATCGGAAAATAAGACACCATTACCACTCTCAAGAATCTAGCAAGAGAGACAGCAAAAGAAAAAGTGGTTACACTACAAGCCTTGGCACTCCTGAGAGCTGTGACGGAGGCTGCACCAGCTGCTAAGAGTGCACACTGGAGAGGGCTTCCGCATGGAACGGCTGACTGGTCATAGATGAGTTAGCAAGGCAGGGAAGGGTAGTGGTGGAAGGATATTCTGCCGAAACAGAGAGAATTTTTTTTCAGCTTTTTATTTTGTATGGTGTGTAACTGATTAATGGTATTGTGGCAGTTTTAGGTGAACATCAAAGGGACTCAGCCATACATACACATGTATCCATTCTTCCCCAAACTTTCCTCCCATCCAGGCCACCACACAACACCGAGCAGAGTTCCATGTGCTGTATTGTCAGCCCTTGACAGCTATCCACTTTATATTTTATTTGATTTTTTAATATAATTTTTTCACTTCCAAAGGCGTAAGTCTGAAGTTTTATTGAGGACAAAGTTATGTTCCCTAGAAATGACAGCTGAATAAAAAAGGACAAGGGGCTCCTGGATTTAAGAGGTCATTGTTCCAGATTAGAGGGATTCTAGGNCATGTGCTGTATTGTCAGCCCTTGACAGCTATCCACTTTATATTTTATTTGATTTTTTTAATATTATTTTTTCACTTCCAAAGGCGTAAGTCTGAAGTTTTATTGAGGACAAAGTTATGTTCCCTAGAAATGAAAGCTGAATAAAAAAGGACAAGGGGCTCCTGGATTTAAGAGGTCATTGTTCCAGATTAGAGGGATTCTAGGTTGAAAGATGTCACCTGGAGTTAAAGTACATAGGAAAGATAACGGGCATTTTACAGTGGCAGAGAATTTAAACATTCCTTTGCAAGCTGAAAAGAAAGGCTCAAGAATTGTAGTTTGTTACATTATATTGGTAAAAAGCCGAAAAGAGGTAGAGGCACCAAATACTTCACCCCTTTTTCTCTGGTAAAAAACAGAATTTCCCAAAGGGTTAGGTTTTGAGTGTTTCAGCTAGCCATCTCAGGATCACACAATTTTTAAATGCAACATCTGTCCTAGATATATCCAAAAAACTATCTTCTTTTATTCTGCCAACGCATAGATCGATGTGACGGTTCAGGTGTTCTCCAGAAGTTCAAAGGTTCTTACCAGAGTCTCCTCTTTACCCCTCTGTGGTGTGGACATCAACAGTTTTCCTCTTTCTACGTAAGGAATCCTTGTATTCAGCACTGTGGACTTTAAACTTGGAAACTGCCTTCATTTTATTTCGCAAACTAAATGAGGAAGAAAAATAGCTATTTATCACGTCTAATCTGGGACATGCAATTGTAACTGACGTAGCCTCCCTGCCCTTAGTCACCTGGTGGACCAAAGATCCTGCCCAACTTACTGAGAAGCAACAAACTGCATGTGGCAAACAGCTACCACTCAGAAGTGGAAATCACTGCTAAACTTTAGATTATAGCTAATTTTGCTCAAATGCATAACAATAGATGAGCAACATAACACATACCATTATCTACACGTGCATTTCCCATCTTTCAGACAAAAGTTGGAATACCTCTAAAAATCACTGAATAAAAACTTCCTGTTAAGTATATAGTGTTATTTAATTTGAAGCATTACTTTTTTATAGCAATACTTAAGAACAGACTTGACCCTTAAGGCCTTCCTCCAGTGAAAATAGATCTCTTTGTTGACATCTCTCTTATTCTTTTTCCAGCATACAATGCCTTCCTAAACAAGATACAGACAGTTTCGGTTATTTACGTACCAACTCTAGGTACAGAGTCAGGTGTATCTGAATCATCATCTGTATCTCGAAAAGTTCAGGTATCACCCTCATTCACCTCTATTCATCCTTCTATTTCCTTTCCTCCTTTACTTCTAGGTTCTTACACATCCACACGTTCTCCTCCTCCGTTCGTGAGTCCACAACCGCCACCAGCTCAGAATCAGCTGCTGGACAAGTCTTTAACTATAGGGGACTGGAGATTTCTAGCCCCAGATCAGGTACCTAGCAGCAACCTCTACACTCATACACCTCCAAACAAGGCTTCTGAGAACTGTAAATAAAGTATCCTAAGCTGTTTTGTATTAAAGTGGTGTGTTGGATTGCATTTTAAGTATCAACTCTCAGTTCTTAATTCTAAGAAAACATAAAAGTGAAAGGAAATACCCCATTTACATACTATTCTAGTTTTTAATCAAGCTCTGCAGATTTACTCCATGAACCTAGGGATAGCAATGTCCCAAATGGACTTTTTAAGTACTTGGCCACTTAACTTGCCCCAGACTCTACAGTGACTCTAGAGTCCACTCTACTGGTTGCCCCTGAATATGTACAGTAGGAGCTTCCTAGCAGTAAAACGAGACGATAGGCAGGATGTATCCAAAAGGTGTTTATTGGGATGGTTTCCCACTCATCTTGATACAGGGTTCTTTTAGTGCTGCTTCCGTCTGAAGGAGCATCCTTCTATATGCCTTGTTTTGCCTCCTGCAGGCTGGCAGAGGACAGTAGAGCAGCCAACACACAAAACTACTACTATTTGTGCATGGCTAAAGACAGTGGTGATTTTACAGCATCCAAGGCATTTTACATCCATGAAATAGGAATTGGGGCTCTGCACCAGCCGCTTCTTGTGTTTCTTCTTCTCCTCTTCTGGAGAGGGATGAAGAAGACTCTTTGCGAGAGGAATGTTCTCATGAGGTTGTCACTGCTGGAAAGTTATCCATTTTAAATATGGCAGGACACACAGAGATTTGTAAGAACATGGAGCAGTGTGAGAACTGCAGGCTAGAGCAGAGGTGACAGGGAGGAAGTGGGCAAGAGTCAGATCTGGGAGGGTTTCAGATACTGAAGAGGGTGCCCAGGAGTTTGCATGTCATTCCAAGGTACCTGGGGGCCTCTGAATGCTTTTGAGCAGAGCAGCAGTATCATCAGATCTGTGCTTCAGAAGGTTCATTCTGTGTAATGTGGAGATAGAATGAGATAGATCAGTTAAGAAGCGACTGCAGTGATTCAGGTGAGAATTGATGAGACTCAAGCTAGGGCACTGGTGATGGAGGGGACAAAAGCTAAAGAAAAAGGACTTGGTGACCATTTGGCTCTCAGGTGGGTGGGGGAAGAAAGAATGATGACTTACTGGTGGGATTCTTTAAGAGCAGGTATGAAACGGAAGAGGAAAACGTTTGGGCGGAAAGATAATGAATTCAGTTTGGTGTATGTTGGATTTGAGGGGCCTGCTGGAGACCCAAGAAGAATTGATCAGTTACTGGTTGGATGCATGAGTCTGGCATTGGGGAAAAGGGTCTGGGCTGGAGCATAGATTTGGGAGCCTTCAGTCCTGGATGGGGCTCCTGAGAGTCCCAAGGCAGAGGGGTAGTGAGTGAGAGAAGGACCAAGGTCAGAGCCCAGAGACTCCTCTCCCTCGTCAAATTTAGGAGACTTTAAGAGGAAGGAGATCAGGGGAAAGATTGAGAAAGAGGAGTCAGAGAGTTGGGGGACCCAGAGAGAGCAGGGACTTGAAAGTTGAAGCTACCTTTGGAAATAGGACATTTTGCCGAGCACCTAGCCAAGAGCGTGGTTAGTCCTCACAATAACCAGGTAAATAAAAGCATTTTTGAGAAACTAAACTTGGATAACCAGCAGACCCCAGTCACACTGCTAGTTAATAGCAAAACTGAATCTGGAACCCAAATTTTCTGACACCAAGGCCAGGACTCTCCATTATCCAACTTCCTTTTTGGCTAAAAAAAAAAAAAAAAAAGGTTCTTCCTATCCTTTGTGATGTACAAAGTCAGCAGGTTTCTGTTAGCTTTTTGTGTACTATGAGGAGAACCCCACCTCCACACCATCACTCATATAGTTCTTTAGTCCTTGATGGCCTGCCTCTTCTCTTCCCCTCTTTGCTAGTCTAACTTCTACTCATCCTGCAAACTGTAGCCTAAGTCCCTCCGTAAAACCTCCCTTGAGGATTCCAGTCTACTCTGACCTCTCTCTCTTTTTTAAATTCCTGCAGCAAATACTGTGACCCCATCACCCCCTCAGTGAGTCACATGCTTGTGTAATTCCCTCGCCTGGAGTGTGGGCGGGACCTGTGACTTGCTTCTAGGCAGTAGAACATGGTGAAGATAATGGTGTGTCACTCCCATGGTTACAGACACATTATATAACACTCCTCTCTTGCTGACTGGAGTGAGAGTCTCTTGCTGGCCCCGAAGAAGAACTCTGCCTTGCTGTGAACGGCCTGTGGAGAAGGCTCGTGGGAGGGAACTGCAGGAGCCTCTAGGATCTGAGAGTTGCCCCCTTTGGATAGCAAGAAAATAGGACCCTCACTCCTAAATCTGCAAGAAATTGTTACAACCACCTCATGAGCTTGGAGGAGGATCCTGGCTTCAACTCAGGAACATAACCCAGCCAATGACTTGTTGCAGGCTTGTGAGATGCTAAAGAGAACTCAGCTAAACTGAACCCAGAATCCTGGATCACAAAACTTGTGAGATTGTGTGTGGTCTTAAACTGCTGAATTTGTGGTAACCTGTTACATGATGATAGGTAATAAATGTAACTCCTGTTGCATCTATGGTCAGTTTAGATTGTAACAATTTATTACCTAGTTTAGCTTTACCTTTCCAACCTGAACATAAGCTTCTTAAAAATGAGGAACTTGTCCCATGTGACTTGTCACACCCTCAGAGTGTATCATAGTGAGAGGCACTAGAGAAGAAGTTCAACAGGGTGGATAGCGTGTTAGTTAAGGAAAGGGCTGTGAAGTGGCTAATAATATCTGCTGCCTAGCGGCATGGTGGAGAGCAAATGGGAATACGTGGGAAACACCTAACATAATACTTAGCACAGGCTATTATTAAGAATGCTAATAAATACCACATCTAGTGTTATGCCCAAATCGCGAAATCTCCCAGTGACCACCAGGGAGCCGATATCCGATGCAAAAGCAAGAGAATTTTTATTACCAAGCTCGAGCTGGGGCTCCCACCGACACCGATGCAGCGGCTATAGGGAGGAGCCTCGCACTCTAGGTTTCATTGCTTATATGGGGTATTTTCATGTGAAACAGAAAAACGGGAGTTTCTGGGTTGTGAGACATCTAATTGGTTACCTTCTGTGGATGGGTTAGGTGTTGGGTTCTAATTGGTTCCCATTTCCCGGGCTTAATTCGAATTTCCCGGGCAGGTCATAAGTCCTAAACATAATGGCTCGCAGGTCGTGGGGTGAGGTCAGGGATTTCCAAAGACTCTTTCCTCAGAACTCTAAAATGGAGTCTTTTTTAACAAAATGAGGTGGCTTAGGTTCTTCACTAGCCCTGTTTCCTCATCCTGCTGATAAAGAACTAGCTCCCTCCACTATCACCCTTTGAAAAAGGAAATAGACCCAGCAAGGTAACAATGACTGTCAAAAGTCACTTAGTAAATTAGTGGCTAGCACCCAATCCTAAATGACATGATTTGAATGAGGAGATAAGGCGTGCCATGTCCCATGAAGTCATGGATTGAAGAAAACAGAAAGAGGACCCATTTTTTAGACCTCTGCCCTAATTCTGACTCTTCTTTCTTTTTCACTATCTTTCTGTACTTTTTTTCTGTGAAGACCATGTGAAAAACCACTTTTTTTTTTTTTTAGTAAACTCAGTAACTGATTTGCACGAATGGATAATTCCGAGACTGTGCGCTTCCCAAGCTACCTTGGTAGCTCAGCTGGTAAAGAATCCGCCTGCAATGCAGGAGACCTGGGTTCGATCCCTGGGTTGGGAAGATTGCCTGGAGGAGGGCATAGCAGCCCGCTCCAGTATTCTTGCCTCCAGAATCCCCAGGGACAGAGGAGCCTGGTGGGCTACAGCCCGGGGGGGAGCAGAGTTGGAGAGGACTACATGACTAAGCACACCACAGAGGCTCCCCAGGTGGCCCTAGTGGTAAAGAACCTGTCTGCCAGTGCAGGAAGCAGAAGAGACCCAGGTTCAATTCCTGGCTTGGGAAGATCCCCTGGAGAAGGAAATGGCAACCCACTCCAGTGTTCTTGCCTGGAGACCCCATGGACAGAGGAGCCTGGCAGGCTACAGTCCATAGGGTTGCAAAAGAGTGACACAACTGAAGTGACTTTAGCACAGAGGGTTTATGGGGGCTTCCCAGGTGGCGCTAGTGGTAAAGAGTAAGATCCCCTGCAGTAGGAAATCCAGTACTCTTGCCTGGAAAATTCCATGGGCAGAGGAGACTGGTGGTTTACAGTCCACAGGGTCTCAGAAGAGCCAGACACTTCTGACCAACTGAGCACAGAGTGTTTATGAGTCAAGATTCCTTTAGTTCCAAAGGAAAGGAACTCATTTCAAACNGGAAATCCAGTACTCTTGCCTGAAAAATTCCATGGGCAGAGGAGACTGGTGGTTTACAGTCCACAGGGTCTCAGAAGAGCCAGACACTTCTGACCAACTGAGCACAGAGTGTTTATGAGTCAAGATTCCTTTAGTTCCAAAGGAAAGGAACTCATTTCAAACTAGCTTAAGCAAAAAAGAGAATTGGTTAGTTCACATAGCTAAGAAAGACACTGAGTATTTCTGTTAAATGTAGCTGTGTAACAAACCATCCCAAAGTTTAGTGATATAGCACCATCATTGTATTATTCTGTGGACTGTATGGGTCAGGAATTCAGATAAGATACAGAGAGGTGACTGGTCCCTGCCCCTCGATGCCTGGAACCTCAGTTGGGAAGACTGAGACTCAAGGTGACTCAGTGCCTGGGTTCATCTGGATATGTCTCATTTCTGGTTGAGGCTGTCTGTCTGCTGGGACGTCATCTAGGGCTGTTGGGATGACCCCTATCATCTCTCCATGTAGCTCCTGGCTTCTTCAAGCATGGTGCCTGGGTTCCAAAGTCAGAAGTCCACAGAAAATAAAGCAATAATGTATGGCATTTTTATGATTCAGTGTCAGAAGTCACAGAGCACCACTTCCACCATACATTTTCAGATCAAGCGGTCACAAAAGTCTGTCCAGATACAAAAGGCAGGGATACAGACACCACTACTCCACAGAAGGAGTGTCAATGTTGCATTGTAATTAGAGTACGTGGGATGGGATGTATCGTGGTGGCCATTTCTGAGAAAATGATCTGCCACTCTGGAATAGTCCACAGATTTAAAACAAATGCTATAGGAGCCTAGGCCTTAAGGTCTGACGCAGAGAACTCGAGGTCGCTTCCCTCTTTTTCTTCTGCCTTTTGTTTCTGCTCAACTCTGTTTCTTTATCTATTAGCAAAAAAAAAAAAAATTAAAAAAACCCACCTTGTTTTTCTCAGCATCTGTATATAATTTTCTAGGGAAGGACTCTGGCCGTTCCTTGAGTCATGTGCCTACCACTTGGACTGATTGAAGTTGCCTGGAGAATGAAGAACTCTGATTATCCAAACTTGGATCACATGCCCAGCTCACATGCCTGAAAGAAAGTTTTCTCGGTAGACTCTAAAGAATCCAATCGGCCACAAGCTCACCGTAAGTGAGCACTGATGTCAGCTTAGTGTGTAATTCTGTTAGTTCCCTGTCAGCTTTCTGTAGTTGCAGTATTTCAAAGCCCTTTACCCAGTCATCTTTATATCACACCCTTGTCTTCCACTTTGTCATACACCATCTCTCTGAGATTTCCTGGGTTTCTCATTGGTGAGAAATCTCCCTGGCTCTTACAGCTATACTGACTGACTTTTTTTTCTCATCCCTCTCACCACACCTGACCATCATATTTCAAAGGACCATTCCCAGATAAAAATCTTCTCCATCCTTCCAGTTGCACCTTCCTACACAAATTTCACTCTGTTATTTGTGTCTCTCTCCATTTTCTCACATACCTCCCCACCCCTTTCTTTTTCCAAAATCAAACTCAATTTTTTAGAAGTCTTTTTTCCTAGAAATCTTTTCCCAGAGCCAACAGTTCAGAAATAATACAATAGGATGGGCTCTCTCATAATAAAAAGACCAATGCTGCCTCAATAGCATCATCCAGTGGAAAAGCTTGTGAAACTTGGGTCATCTGCATTGGTTCTTATTTAGCTTTAATCCTTAACAAGTTACTCAGTGTGCTTTTGGCTGCAGGTACAGAAAATGCAAAAGTGGTTTAAATAAAAAGGAAATGTGAGATCTCACATAAACAGCAAGACTAAAGGTGGGGAGTTCCAAAGTTGGTTAATCCAGAGGCTCATTCACATCATCAAGGATCNTTAACAAGTTACTCAGTGTGCTTTTGGCTGCAGGTACAGAAAATGCAAAAGTGGTTTAAATAAAAAGGAAATGTGAGATCTCACATAAACAGCAAGACTAAAGGTGGGGAGTTCCAAAGTTGGTTAATCCAGAGGCTCATTCACATCATCAAGGATCCAGATTCCTTCCCGCTTCCCCTCCGCCATCTTCAGTGTATTATCTGGGTGGTGTGGCTAACTCTCATGGAGGCAAGGTGGCTGCTAAACTCCAGGCACCACTTCACCCATGGCCACCATATTGAGAAGCAAAGAAATATTTGTCAAAGCAAAGAAATCCTTTTAAATCCTTGCATCAGCGTTCTCTCATGTCTCATAGGCTCGAAGTGTATCACTTGCTAATCCCCTGTATCAGTCTTTGGCAAAGGGACTGAAATTACTGTGAATGACACAAATGGATCCAGACTTACTCCTAGGGCTAAAAGTGCCCTCTTCCCTGTGTACATACCTTGCTTGTGAATAGCAGGACAAAATTTGGGACTTGCCAAAATAAAGAAGGGTGAAAGGGAAGGGGGACCGGGCNAGGGAGGTTGAAAAAATTCTGGAGGCAGATGGCGGTTGCATAACAACATGAAAATACTTAATGCCATGGAAAAGGTGTACTTAACAAGGGTTAAAATGGAAAGTTCTATGTTGTGTATATTCTATCACCAGAAAATGTTATAAAACAGAGTCTATTTAAGATATGTTGTTGTTCAGTTGCTAAGTTGTATCCAACTCTTTGCAACTCCATGGACTGCAGCACTCCAGGCTCCTCAGTCCTCCACAGTCTCCCAGAGTTTGCTCAAATTCATATCTATTGAGTCAGTGGTACTATCTTACCATCTCACTCTCTGCTGCCCCCTTCTCCTTTTGCCTTCAGTCTTTCCCAGCATCAGAGGTTTTTCCAGTGAGTTGGCTTTTTGCATCAAGTGGCCAAAGTATTGGAGCTTTAGCATCAGTCCATCCAGTGAAAATTCAGGGTTGATTTCCTTTAAACTTGACTGGTTTGATCTCTTTGCTGTCCAGTAACTCTCAAGAGTGTTCAGCACCACAATTCGAAAGCATCAATAGAGCAAAGATACTGCGCTAAGCTTGAAAAATGTACAATATAAATTCTTGGTATCTTAATGCTGAAACCTTAATGTTGAACTTTCTCTTAGTTTGAATTGTGGGTGGGAACCATTTCCCAGCCTCAGCTATCACTTCTGTCCAAATCGTGTGCCATTCTCTCCTCTCACCTCAATTAGCAGTTATTGTGACCAAGGCACAAATCAAGAAATTCCATCTCCAAAACATGCCCAGAATGCAATCAGCCACGGTGCCCACTTACTTGCCCTTTGAAGGTTACCTTCCCCTTCCTTCCTTTGTCTTCTAGTCCTTTTTCAATATAACTGGCTCTCCCCATGTCCATGCCAAGAGGCTTTGGGACAAGGAGGCAGAGAGGAAGACTTGGGGCCAGAGAGAAGCACAAGGACCAAGCACCAGCGGGTGTTGGCAGCTCTCGCGAAATCTATTTACTGACAGCACATATATACTAATATTTACTGATCCCTCAGATGTTTGCAAACGAGGCAAAGCTGTGAGGAGCTGTGTAGAGAAGTGGCAGCTATGTATCCAACCCCAACACCCATTTATGGAGGACCACAACCCACTCCAGTACTCTTGCCTGGGAAATCCCATGGATGGAGGAGCCTGGTGGGCTGCAGTTCATGGGGTCACTAAGCAGCAGCAGCAGCAGGTAATTCCACGTGCAGCTACTAAAGCCTCCGCTCCATGTCCAATGCCCAGAGCTGGGCAGTACTACTACATAAACTTGATAACAGAGATCACCTATTCATATTTGTTTGTTTTGTTTGTTTGTTGGCCATGGCATGCAGGATCTTATCACCAGGGATCGAACCCCTGCTACCTGCAATGGAAGTGCGGAGTCCTAACCACTGCACTGCCAGAAAAGTCCCGTCATTTATTCGTATTTATCTTACTCACTTTGGATGGTCTTTTCCAAAAATAGACCTTCAACATGGAGCACTCACTACTCCATTAAATTCATGTCTCAGAGCTTAATCACACTATCAGAAGGTGTCTCCTTCCACATAACTTTCTACTGTAATTAAAATGTATTCTGGGCAAATGGCCTCCATCAAATTTTGAGTGATGTGTGCCTTCCAATGCAATTGAATGTTAGCAATCAGCTATACGCGTTTAGCTCCTGGTACTAGGCAAGCACCCCAGGGCTCCCTCCAGGAATGATTTTCTTTTGTTCAGTGATCCTGGTTGGTCACCTTGCAAAACACCCTGCTGGTTACAGGAAAGAGAATCCATTTCTGTTCAGCCAGCAGTGACTGAGGTTGCACAGTAAGCAGTGAGCCAGGACTGAGGACACAGAGAGAATTTCTCAGCCCCTGCCCTTTAGGAATTCTCAAGTCTGCTGGGGGGAAAAGCAGACGTGAAAACAAACAATGACTGCACAGGGTGATAAGTTTTGAACCAGCTCCTCTGGGAGCACTAATAAAGGATGATTAACTGTCTGAGGATTCTCTGGGGAGTTAGGGAAGTTTTCACCAAACAGTGTCACTGAATGGGGTTTTGAAGGGTGAGTTAAAGTTTGCTGAGCTTCCCTGATAGCTCAGTTGGTAAAGAATCCACCTGCAATGCAGGAGACCCCGGGTAGATTCCTGGGTCAGGAAGATCCCCTGGAGAAGGGATAGGCTACCCACTCCAGTATTCTTGGGCTTCCCTTGTGGCTCAGCTGGTAAAGAATCCACCTGCAGTGCAGGAAACCTGGATTCGATCCCTGGGTTGGGAAGATTCCCTAGAGAAGGGAAAGGCTACCCACTCCAGTATTCTGACCTGGAGAATTCTACAGACTGTATAGTCCATGGCAAAGAGTCAGACCCCACTGAGCGACTTTCACTTTCAAAAGTTTGCTGGAAAGCTAAAGCAGGGAAAGGATTTCCAGGCAGAGGGCATATGCAAAGGCAGAGAGGTGAGGAAGGACGTGGTGTGTTTCAGAAGCAATTGGCAAGGTGGCAGATGCTCAGAAACGAGGCTGGACAAGTAAGGCAGTGGGCAATTTAATCCCAACCATGACCCCTCCTTGACCCTGGGGGAGAGAGGCAAGAAACAAAGCTCTGGCTCTACTGCTGATGAATAAGCAACGTTATCTTTCTATAGAAACCTCATATCCTCATATATCCTTTTCTGTGGGTGTTCTAGGTATTTTGCAAGGTAATATTCTACTAGAAACTGTCTTCTCAAGGAATCAAATTCTTTTATATATTTAAAAAGACCCTTGAGCAGGCCATGTGGAATTTTTGGCTGCTGAGTTGATCTGAAATGTGATTATTCCTGAACGGAACTCTGAAGAGAACAAGACGGGCCAGTGTCCCACACTCCTTACCACCCTCACTGAACTCCCTCTCCATCCTTTTACACCCCTCAGGTGCTCAGGCTGGTGCTCTTCATTCAATAAATACATGATAATTTTGGTTATTTTCATCCTTTCCAGAAATATTGATTGATTAAGTGTTGATTTTGCTGAGCTTTCTGGAAACTTCCAGAGCCAATTCTTTCTTGAGTAACAGCTTATTAAACATGAGCAGAATGAACAGAGACTTCTCAAGGAACTCTAAGAAATGATGGTCTAACATAGAAGCCTTACAGATGAGTTTTAACAATCATCTTTCTGCCTGCTAAAAATTTTGTTCAGTCCCTTAGTTGTGTCTGATTCTTTGCGATCCCACGGACTGCAGCACGCCAGGCTACCCTGTCCTTCACTACCTTCCAGAGTTTGTTCAAATTCATCTCCATTGACTTGGTGATGCTATCTAACCATCTAACCATCTCATCCTCTGCCGCCCTCTTCTCCTGCCCTCAATCTTTCCCAGCATCAGGGTTTTTTCACATCAGGTGACAACATATTGGAGCTTCAGCTTCAGCATCAGTCATTCCAATGAATATTCAGTGTTGATTTCCTTTAAGTTTGCTGGTTTGATCTCCTTGCAATCCAAGGGACTCTCAAGAGTCTTCTCCAGTACCACAGTTCAAAAGCATCAATTCTTTTCTCCAAACTCCCAGCTCTTTTCCAAGCACTGCCTCTGATGATGTAAGCTGTAGGCAACTTAAACCAGGACAGAGATACGTTTTCAATTTTTCATAAAATATTTACTTTCCTAGAATCCCAACTCTTTTTAGGCCCAGTCTTTCATCTTTCATCTTACTGGTGCTAGACTTAATTTGCAAAACTGCTCCCATGTCTCACCACAACCTGGCTGGCTGCCCTTCACTAAAGTGAGTTTGGGATTTACAACAGGAAAACTCCAGGGGCCAGGCAAGGTCTGTGGAGAGTGGATGCTTTTCTTCCTGTGAGGCCCACAGTAGGCGGTGCTCAAGGACCTGCTGCCCTCTTGTGGTTGCAGCCTGGGGTGTAGTAGCACCTTCTCTTGGCAAACAAAAAAACCTCCTCTAGTTTTCAAGTTCACTGGCTGAACATTGTAGGGCCCTCTCCACCCCGACCCCTACAAAGATGCATGTAATTTTAGAGCTGGAAGAGGCCTGGGGCCAACCCTATTTTTTGATGGTGGAGGTTGTGTTTTCTTAAGAGGAGGAGCCCAAGGATAAGAGAGATTTGGTCATTTAGTTAAGGACACACCCTAGTTAGAGAAGTCATCTGGAATGGAACACTCACCCTCATTAGAAGACAAGAAAGCTAAAAGAAGTTGCCAGCTGGAATTTAGAAAGACAGCGGCTGCTAAAGAGTGGCAGATGCAGTGAGTCAGCTGAGTCTGGAGGATCTGGTGGGCTTCTCTCCATCCGTCAGTGACCACTCCTCCCATTTTCTGCTTGCCAAGGAAAGCTGCTTTGTCGTTTCACTCAGGCTTTGGATAAGAACCACCTCTCTGCCTTTTTTGAACATTGCCTTATGCCAAGGATGCAGCACTCCAGTGCATGAGATCAGGACTTTCGTCCAAGCTTCACTTTTTAATTACTCATACTTCACTCCCACTTTGGGGCCTCAGTTTTCTCCTCTGAAAAATGAGAGAGTTGGATTGGATGTTTTCTCTCTTTTTTTAATGTATTTATTTATTTTCATTGGAGGATAATTACACTATTGTGATGCTTTTTGCCATACATCAGTATGAATACATGTGTCCCCTCTGTCCTGAAGCCTCCTCCCACCTCCCTCCCCACCCCATCCCTCCAGGTTGTCACAGAGCACCAGCTTTGGGTACCCTGCTTCATACATCAAACTCGTGCTGGTTATGTATTTTACATATGGTAATGAATGTGTTTCAATACTATTCTCTCAAATCATCCCACCCTCTCCTCCTCCCACTGAGCCCAAAAATCTGTTCTTTACATTTGTATTTCCTTTGCCTGGGTCTCCTGTCTCCCCATACGTAGGATTGTTGGTACTGTCTTTCTAGATTCCATATATATGTGTAATATATGGTATTTGTCTTTCTCTTTATGACTTATTTGACTATGTATAATAGGCTATAGGTTCATCTACCTCATTGGAACCGACTCAAATGTATTCCATTTTACAGCTGAGGAATCTTACACTGTGTATATATACCACAACTTCCTTATCCATTCATCTGCTGATGGATATCTAGGCTTTCTATATCCTAGCTATTGTAAATAGTGCTGCAGTAAACACTGGGGTACATATGTCTTTTTCAGTCTCGTTTCCTCAGGGTATATGGCCAGTAGTGGGATTGCTGTTTCATATGGTGGTTTTATTCCCAGTGTTTTAAGGAATCTCCATGCTGTTCTCCATAGTGGCTGCACCAGTCTGCATTTCCACCAACAGTACAAGAGGCTTCCCTTTTCTACATACCCTCTCCAGCATTTATTGTTTGTAGACCTTTTGATGATGGCCTTTCTGATTGGTGTAAGATAACCTCCTTGTCGTTTTGATTTGCATTTCTCTAATAATGAGTGATGTTACGCATCTTTTCATGTGTTTATTAGCCATCTGTATGTCTTCTTTGGAGAAATGTCTCTTCAGGTCTTTTGCCCACTTTTTGGTTGGGTTGTTCATTTTTCTGGTATTGAGCAGCATGAGTTGCTTGTATATTTTGGAGATTAATTCTTTGTCAGCTGTTTTGTTTGCTATTATTCTCTCCCATTCTGAGGGCTGTCTTTTCACTTTGTGTATAGTTTCCTTCACTGTTTTTAAGTTTCATTAGGTCCCACTTGTTTATTCTTGGATTAGATGTTTTCTAAAGTTTTCTTTAGTATTGATAGTTGATTGTCTGTTGGCCTCTTGGCATAGGAATATCCGGTGGCATTGTTAAACCTGGGAGAAACTTGAGGGCTGAGTCTGTATCTTTTCCTCTTCACATCCCCAAAGCCTAACCCAAACCACAGACATATTACATGCTCGAAAATATTTGTTAACAATAATTAGCATATTCTGGGACATCCCTGGTTGTCCAGTGGCTAAGACTGACTCTGTGTCAAATGCAGAGGGCCCAGATTTGATCCCTGGTCAGGAAACTAGATCCCACGTGACACTAGGAAGACCACCCCCATCCCACAGCTAAGACCCGGAACAACCAAATAAATAAATCAATATTAAAATAGCAGTAATAATAAGAAGCATATTCAGTGTCTGCTGACATTGCCAGAAACGTTACATGTGATATTTAGATATGGTTTTATACTGACGATCGCCACCCCTGTGAGGCTGTGAAGTGCAGCATTAAACACAAAAACTCTGGGACCAGGTTGCCGACGACCGACTACGGTTCCGTACTTCCTACCTGGGCGTCCTTTCTCTGTGTCTCAATTTCCTCGTTTGTAAAATGGGAATTAAACAGCAGTGCCCAGCACATAAGTTTTCAGTAAATGTTCTCATTAGGTAGACATGGTTGTCTTGATTTTATGGACGAGGAAATTAAAACCGGTGGGGCAAGCTCAGTCATGTCTGACTCTTTGTGACCCCATGGACTATAGCCCGCCAGGCTCTTCTGTCCCTGGGATTTTCTAGGCAAGAATACTGGAGTGGGTTGTCATGCCTTCCTCCAGGGGATCTTCCCGACTCAGAGATCAAACCCATGTCTCTTAGGTCTCCTGCTTGGCTGGCAGGTTCTTTACCACAGGTGCCACCTGGGAGGCCCCCTTTACCACACTACCTGGGACCAATTAAGAGAGAAGATGAAAACAATTCAAAACTAAAAACAGAGGTAAGTGCCCTCTTCAGTACAGAGGAGAATACAGATTTCTTCTAATCAGTGACGATTTACAGAGCATATACTTTGTGGCAGTACCAGGGCCAGGCACTGTGGGGATTAAATATTTCCTTGACCTTTCAAAGTTTGCAATCTAGCTGGTGAAACAAACATATGCAAAGTATGGATTATAATATTATAATTATTACATCCTAATAGAGGATGATATAGGTTATTTGCGTTAATTGATTGCAGAAACAGAACACACAGCACGGGCTTGAGAATTCTGGGAAGGCTTCCTAGACGAGGAACTCAGGCTAAGTCTTGAACCATGCTTAAGGTTTCCTGATACTGTCTTTGATTCTTTTCTCTCCATCTCTGTAGATCTGGTTGGTCAGTCACCAAGGCCTATTGGTTCTTTCCAAACGATTCTCACACCAGTCCTTTACTTTCAAGTCCAGTGGCCATAAGTTGGCTTAAGGCTCAACATTCAGAAAACAAAGATCGGTCCCATCACTTCATGGGAAATAGATGGAGAAACAGTGGAAACAGTGTCAGACTTTATTTTTCTGGGCTCCAAAATCACTGCAGATGGTGACTGCAGCCATGAAATCAAAAGACGCTTACTTCTTGGAAGAAAAGTTATGACCAACCTAGATAGCATATTCAAAAGCAGAGATATTTGCCGACTAAGGTCCGTCTAGTCAAGGCTATGGTTTTTCCAGTAGTCATGTATGGATGCGAGAGTTGGACTGTGAAGAAGGCTGAGCGCTGAAGAATCGATGCTTTTGAACTGTGGTGTTGGAGAAGACTCTTGAGAGTCTTTTGGACTGCAAGGAGATCCAACCAGTCCATTCTGAAGGAGATCGGCCCTGGCATTTCTTTGGAAGGAATGATGCTGAAGCTAAAGCTCAAGTACTTTGGCCACCTCATGCAAAGGGTTGACTCATTGGAAAAGACTCTGATGCTGGGAGGGATTGGGGGCAGGAGAAGAAGGGGACGACTGAGGATGAGATGGCTGGATGGCATCACTGACTCGATGGGCGTGAGTCTGAGTGAACTCCGGGAGTTGATGATGGACAGGGAGGCCTGGCTTGCTGCAATTCGTGGGGCTGCAAAGAGTCGGACACGACTGAGCGACTGAACTGAACTGGNTCTTGATGAAAGTGAAAGAGGAGAGTGAAAAAGTTGGCTTAGAGCTCAACATTCAGAAAACGAAGATCATGGCATCCAGTCCCATCACTTCATGAGAAATAGATAGGGAAACAGTGGAAACAGTGTCAGACTTTATTTTTCTGGGCTCCAAAATCACTGCAGATAGTGACTGCAGCCATGAAATCAAAAGACGCTTACTTCTTGGAAGAAAAGTTATGACCAACCTAGATAGCATATTCAAAAGCAGAGATATTTGCCGACTAAGGTCCGTCTAGTCAAGGCTATGGTTTTTCCAGTAGTCATGTATGGATGCGAGAGTTGGACTGTGAAGAAGGCTGAGCGCTGAAGAATCGATGCTTTTGAACTGTGGTGTTGGAGAAGACTCTTGAGAGTCTTTTGGACTGCAAGGAGATCCAACCAGTCCATTCTGAAGGAGATCGGCCCTGGCATTTCTTTGGAAGGAATGATGCTGAAGCTAAAGCTCAAGTACTTTGGCCACCTCATGCAAAGGGTTGACTCATTGGAAAAGACTCTGATGCTGGGAGGGATTGGGGGCAGGAGAAGAAGGGGACGACTGAGGATGAGATGGCTGGATGGCATCACTGACTCGATGGGCGTGAGTCTGAGTGAACTCCGGGAGTTGATGATGGACAGGGAGGCCTGGCTTGCTGCAATTCGTGGGGCTGCAAAGAGTCGGACACGACTGAGCGACTGAACTGAACTGGCCATAATTCTAGTTCATCCCCTCATTATTTCATGCCTGGAAGTACCCTACTAATCTATTAACTTCTCTCTTTGCTGCCAGCCTCTACCTTTTCAGTCTGTGCCATCCACCTTTTTTTGATTAACCTTTGTATTTTATGTCACTCCTTTGATTCATTCATCCCAACTTCCATTCAACTAATTTTTATTATTGAGCATCTGCTGGGTTCTAGGCACCACTCTCTATGTACTAAGGTATTCAGTATTGAACAAGATAGGCAAGGAAGAACACTGTCCACCCGGGGATGTACATATTAGTTTTTTAAAACTCCAAAGGACCAGGTTTCCCTGATGGTCCAATGGTTAAGACGCCACACTCCCAAAGCAAGGGGCATGAGTCCTCTCCCAGGTAGAGGAACTAACTTTCCGCATGCCACACAGTGCAACCAAAATAAGTAAATTAATTAAATAAAATAAAAATTCCAGCAATGTGGCTTACCTCCCCCTAACCTCCTACTACTTTCCAGCAGGATCTTCAGCCAGACTCATCACCCTCCCACATGCCTCATTTATTTCCAACTCAAGCTTTCTTTGAGTCCTTTCTCTTTGAACCTTCCTGTCCCCAAACCCCCAGGGTCTGGTTCTAGCTCTGCCTCCTCCAACCCTTCTTCTCCGCTTTTCTCTTATAGCACTGACTGCCTCTCGCAGATCTGCATGTCACATGTTCCATTACCTACTTCTATTCATTTCATTTCTATCCATTTCTGTTCCACAACATGGTATTTTTTCCCCCTCTTCCCATCTGATAAGACCCTAAGCTTCTGGAGGACTGCAGAATGTTCTATGTTTTTCCATCCTGCCCTCCCCTAGCACCCAGCACAATATTGTGTAAATAATAGTTTTTTTCTCTTCCTTTTCTTCCTCACTTTTATCCTCCTAACAATAACAATTAACAGCTGTAAAACACTTCACATAGTGCTCTCATGTGCATTATACTCCATAAACTGCACAATACGCTTGTATCAATTATCCATAAATATTTAATGGATTAAGAGGTCAAAAGAGGAAGGCATTTCTAGTGAAGGAAATAACACCAGCAAATGTACAAGGGAATAATGATCCTGGCATGAGTGGAAGGCAGTGTGGGAACACAGACTTGCTGGAAAGGGAAGGCTGAACCCTATAGAAAATTTGGAAAATGAAGAACAAAGATAATAAAAAACAAACAGAAGAATAAATTCTGCCTGAACACTAACATGATTAATAGGTATGTTTATTTATAGCCTTTTGGAGAAATTTTATTTTTTGAAAAGCTTAAATAAGTATCCATAAAATTTTGTGTCCTACTTTTCTTCACTTAACATTCTAAGCACAGTTTGCTGATGTGACATAAAGGCCATTTGTAGATGCATAATATTCCAGAGTGGCTGGATCCGCAGGTACTTGTCCATTTCTTTCTTATTGGACACATTGTTTCCCATTTTATGCTATTATTAATATAAGAAGCACAAATCTCTTGTGCAGAGAGAAGAAATGGAAGGAGATGGGTCCTTGGTGAGACCTCAAACTGTTCTCTGAAGGCTCACTTGAGCCTAAAGAGTCTTTGGACTTTCTAGTCACCTGAGCCAATCAAACTGATCCTTTATTGCTTAACCCAATTGAGCTGCATTTTCTCTGATTTGCAACCCACCTAACGCAAGGACTCCAAGGGCAGGACAGTGCTTGTCTGACTCGCTGTCGTAACCCTACCTCAATCCTCAGTCCAAGGCATGGAGTAGGAGCCTCATAAACATGTGCAGAAAAAAGAAGATGAACTCTTGCATGAATTATACATTCTAATCCTCACTGTTGATCTCTGAGGATCTCGGTACTTTTATCAGTTTGAGCTTATCAACAAAAACATCACCTCTTCATCATATTTGCCACTAATAATTCCTCGTATTTTGGCCTTCTTTAGTTTTTTAATTTAGAACTCTTACATTTTTATGAACTAAAATATTTTCATTCATGGCCTTTATTTCTGTTTTTTTTTAACTGAGACGCAATTGACATATACCTTCTTGACCTTTAATACTAAAATGCTAAATAGATCTCTCAGAGTAGACAGTCAGTTGTATTTTCTTCTAGTTTCCCTACAGTTAAGGTGTAATATTTAATTTCTTTAATTTACCTAGAACTTATTCAGGTGTACTGCTTAAGGTTAGAATTCTTTTTTTGTTTTCCAAATTCTTAACCAATTGTTCAAATACCTTTTCCCCACTGAGTTGCAATGCTTCCTTTATCCTTTTTTAATGCTTCTATAAAATTGGGTCCATTTCTGCCTTGCAAGCATGTTAAACTGATGTGTAAGCTATGTAATGTTTCAGCATCCCCAAGGCTAATAATCCCCTAATTAAACTCTGTCTTCAGAATTTCCTTTGCCATCTCCCCTGTTTATTTTTCCAGACGAATTTTTAAAGTAATTATATCCAATTCTAAAAGGACTCTATTGGAATTTTCATTATAATTACACAAGGCCTAAATTAAGGAAGAGATGACATCTTTACAATTTTAACTTTGCCATCTGGGAAAATTTTTCTTCATTAAGTTTCCCATATTTCTCAACAAAATATGGTCATTTTTCTCACATAGATCACTGACACTTCAAATAAAGTTCATTTCTTGGTATATTGTATTGAATATTTGTTTAGATTGCTTTCTAATTGGGAAAATACTTGTGCATGTAGGGAAACTTGCTAACTTGTCAAGGCAGTCCAATTGACACTCAAATTGTCAACTCATCCTTTTGTTTCTTAGCCATCTCCCTGCAGGCACCACCCACATGTCTGAGTTCTGCCCTCTGGAGCTAGATGGAGTAAAACTGCACCTCCTTCTATGAGACAGATTTTCATCTCTTCGGAGACTGCTATCATATTTCCATCAGCCTTCTTTTGTCCTGACTAAATAAACCCATCTGGTAGGATGAAAATAGTATCTGGGAAAAATTCAAATGACAGTGGTGAGGAGAGTAGATTTGGGGTAGGTTGGGCTAGAGGCGAGGGGCCAGTAAGGACTGGTTTTTGTGGTAATCCAGGCTTACAGAGATGGGCTACAGGGACTTCCCTGGCAGTCCAGTGGTTAAGGCTTTGAGTTTCCAATGCAGAGGCACAGGTTTGATCCCTGGTCAGGAAATACAGTATCAATAAGATCCTGCATGGCATGCAGCATGACCAAAAAAGAGAGAGAGAGAGAGAGATGGCGTGCAATGAGACTGTGAACATGAGAAAGGAAAGTCTGGGATATTTCTCAATAGAAGAAACATTAGGACGTGTTGACAAACTAGAAAGAAGGGATAAGAAATGGAAATAAGAGTCAAAAGTGGCTTTAAATTTCTAGTCTGAATCACTGAAGAGAGTGATTCTCTCTACTAAGAAGAAGTATGAGAGTTGAAAAGGGAAGTCTGTTTCAAACGAAGTTGGTTTCATTTCTCTTGACGCTGAAATTACAGTATATCCAGGGACTTCCCTGATGGTCCAGTGGTTAGGATGCCACGCTCCCAATGTGGGGGCATGGGTTCGATCCCTGGTCAGGCAACTAAGATCTCATATACCACATGGAGTGGTCCAAAAAAAAGTACAATATATCCTAGAAGACAGCTCACTAGACTAGTTGTCCAATAATAGAAAACATACGTATTGGTCTGTGACCCAGTGTTCCTGGCACAGTGTTTCTAACACCTTTATAAATTCCTGAGTGATCAAAGCACTGGGATCATCTTCCGCTCTGATGAGGAGACTTTGGATGCATTGCTGGTTGGGGGCTGGACACTAGAGAGCCTGAGCCATGATTAGAAACTTGGAATTCTCAGCTCCATTCCCCACTTATCCAGAGAGAGGAGAGGAGCTAGAAATGGAATTCGTGATTAATCAGGCCTACGTAAGGAAGAGTCCATAAAATCCCAACAGTACGGGATTCGGAGAACTTCCAGGTATGTGAACACATCCTTATACTAGGGAGGTGATGTACCTCAACTTCACAAGAACGAAAGCTCCTGCATTTGGGGCTTGCCCAGACTTCACCCTATGGATCTCTTCACCTGGCTATTAATCTGCATCCTCTATTATATCTTTTTAGAAACTGGTAAAGGTAAGTAGGTGTTTCCCTGAGTTCTGTGAGTCTCTAGCAAATTAATTGAACCTAAGGAGAAGGTTGCAGGAATTTCTGGTTCATGGTCAAGTCAGGCAAAAATCCAGCTAGGGACCTGCTCCTTACCTTTGACATCTGATTTAGGGAGGGGCAGCCTCTTGCAATTCAGCCCTTAACCTTATCTCCAGGTAGGCTTCCCTGGTGGCTCAGTGGGTAAAGCGTCTGCCTCCAATGAGTAGACCCAGGTTCAATCCCTGGGTTGGGAAGATCCCCTGGAGAAGGAAATGGCAACCCACTCCAGTACTCTTGCATGGAAAATCCCATGGACTGTAGCCTACCAGGCTTCTCAGTCCATGGGGTCGCAAAGAGTCGGACACGACTGAGCGACTTCACTTTATCTCCAGGTAGATGGTATCAGAATTGAGCTAAACCCAGCTGGTGGTTGCTAAGAATTGCCTGTTGTGAGGGGCAGAAAATGCCACATACTTGGTGACCACAAGTGAAGTGGTCTGTGTGTGTTGTAAAGAAGACATACAGGTGGAAAACTGAGTTTTTCCTGGTGGTTCAGTGGTTCAGAATCCACCTTGCAATGCAGGGGATGCAGGTTCATTCCTGGTCAGAGAACTAAGATCCCACATGCTGAGAAGCAAGTAAGCCCAGGCACGCAACTAGAAAGTCCATGCACCGCAATGAAAGAAAGTGTAACAAAGATCATGTGCCACCACTGAGACTCAACACAGACAAACAATTATAAAAACTGATAATATTGTTATATTATTTTATAATTATAACTGATAAATTATTATAAATCTAACATTTTTCATAAATATTAGTATTTTTCTGATTTTCCTCCATAATTATATATTTTACATAGCAGGCCAGTTCAAACACATAGAAATAGATATAAAACAGACATAAGGGTGCCCCAACTCCTGCAGGCATACACGAGTCTGGCCTGGAATATTAGTGAAGGGGAGGAAAGGTGAGATGCGTAATCAGCACTGAATTGATAGATAAAGTCATGAGGACAAATTACTTCTCCTCAGCTTGTGAGGTCCTGAGGTCTAAGACTTGGAGACCAACACCCAATCAGGAAATTAACTATCCTGCTATCATCTATCCTCAAGCCCATGTCCCAGAGGGCTTCACAGGAAGAGAGATTCCAGGAGAAAATGCCCACACATTTGAGAGTTCAAAGTGTAGGTCTCACTGCCAACCCATAAGAGCACACAGAGTTAGAAATTTCTCACCTTTTGGAAAAAAAGATCTTCTTTAGCCTCAGCCTGGATAAGGATTTTCCTTGGAGAAAGACGAGCGAGAGAATATTTAGGTCTCCAACTTTGAGTTTCAAGGCCATGGTGCTTAGAACTGGGACAAGGAAGATACGAAACGATTTCTCTATGCAAAGCTAGAGTCCTAAATCGAAGCAGGGAAAAGAGGCCAAGGGCCCTAGGCGAACATCTGCTGTTGGGTCAGAGCCTGAACAAACTCAGGCCCGCGCTCTGCAATGCTTGGCTCTGAGGAACAAGGGAGCCCAGGGGATTAGCAGCGGCCCCACAAAAACCAGCAGCACACATCAAAGTGCTGATTAGAGACAGAGTATTACCCTCCTCAGTCAAGTTAAGTCGCTTTAAGCCACCCCATGTCAAAGCATCTTTCCAGAGGACATCATGGAACATTTCATAATGCAAAGTTTTTTGAAACAGAGATGAAAATAAGTCAATCAATTTTTGGTTTCAGGTACTTAGCTTTTTAAAAAAAGGCCCAATACACCATTTGGTTGAAACACCAGGTCCCGATCAGGCTTTTTTCTACCCAGGGAGGGGACAAATAAAGAGGTGGGAGGACAGGGGCAGTTATTCAGGAGGCAGGGAGCACTCTTCCAAGCTTTTCCCACGTTGGGGTGATACTCCCAGTTTACAAGGTGCTGCTGATGACAGCTGCGTGTCCGGGCAGCTCTCAGCACCCAGCTCAAAGAAGCAGGCCGTCATGGCAAAGGTCCTGGAGAGTCAGACTCAATCTTCTCTCTACAACACGTTCAGGGAGCACAGAGGAGTGGCTTACACATGACATAACACAGGCAATAAACGGGCTGCTAGTCAGGAGCAGCTTCTCACCACGCCCTTTCTCAGGCCTGGGCCTCTACCCGTTCTCCAGTCCCCATTCTCCATCTCTAATTGAAAAGGTTGCCAGGATATAAACTATCTTTTCTTTGCCTATTTCTCTTCCCATAGAACCTCCTTAGCCCCTGTTCCTTTTGGCAGTGGTACAACTAAACTTGGGGAAATGTACAGTACCACAGGTACTTTTTGGTCCCAGAAATCTCTCAGAGCTCTTTTTTTTTTTTTCACCCAGTCATGCTGTGTAGCTTGTGGGATCTTAATTCCTCAACCAGGGATTGAACCCAGGCCTATGGCAGTGAAAACAGAGTCCTAAGCATCAAGCCGCCAGGGAGCTCCTGTTAGAGCTCTAGTTCTATTCCTCAGAACATTTCCAGGCCATTTCATTATCTGCAAGTCCAATCTCCGCTGTCTCACCAGGTCCTCGAGGTTCAGTCCAGAGCTTCTCTCTCCTGTATGGTGGGCGGGCTCACTCCATCTTCTTCCTCACTCCATCTTCTTCCAGCTCTGCAAGTCAGCTTGGCACCTTAGGCGACCCTACCCTGCTTCCACCCTCTTAATATTCTGAAAACAAGCACAGTCTAGATACTCCCATGCCAGGCAAGACTGCCAGAGAAAGCAGAGAACTCAGGCTGCTCAGAGACAAACCCAGGTCTGGAATGGAAGGAGGTTTCCAGTGCATTCTGAAGCCTGAATGTGAATTAGCTGAGAAACAAAAAGGGGAAGAAAAGTCACAAGAGAAAAATATTACACTTTTCTGATTAAAGGAAAAAGGGGACGAGAGAGAGGAATTGGGGTCAGAGATGAAGGGGATTTCTAGTTCCTTTGATCCAGGGAAGATTCCTGTAAATTTAGCTATGTCCCCGTTGGGCCCTGCAGTCAACTACATTTTTTTGGCAGAAAGGAAAAGATGATCATTGGATTAATTGAAGGCAATACCTAGAGATGCCAAAACCTAAAGCCTCAAACGGCTGCAGTCAGCTTTTCATTTCTGTGAAGGATATGGTGTTAGTCACCTCTCTCCAGTGCTGATCGGTTAATCTGTTTTGAGATTGGTAAAACTCTAAGTAATCACAGGACCTCTGTCTGCAAATAAATCTCTTAAGTTTTGAGATCGGTACATCTCTGAATAATCACGAGACCTCTGTCTGCGAGCAGCTCTTTTCCAACTGGCCAAGCTTAGGGATCGCACAAGGCCACCACCCCAGACAAGTCAGAGCAAAAGTTAGGGGTTACCTCCTATAATAAGGACTCAGACCATGGAGCTGAGCTGCTTAACAGGAGCACTCTAACTCCTCTGAATGCTTCTAAGTCCCCAAATCATAGTACTGGGGATGTCTCCACACCTTTCAGGTATGGACAACAGGGTGCCCACCTGCAAGAAGCACTAGAATTATGTTCTTTCATCCTCCCCAAAAAGTGAAAAGAAACCACACCAGGAGCTCAAAGAGACACATTAACATAATTTATTAAACTCACCACACAAAGAATATGCCATGGGAAAGAGTATCAGAACTGGAAGGACCCATGGAAATTTTCTGGTGCAACCCCCTCATTGTACAAATGGGAATGGTGTGAAGAACACCAGAACACCATGATGAACAAAGCTAGCCTGGGAGCTCAGCCCCAGTGCACAGAAACCACAGACTTAAGGCTTCTGGTTTTGAGTCAAGGAGAACCTAAAGAGATTTAATGTTTATTTTTTATTTTTCTGTGTCCTAGAGTACCACATTCTGCTGCTTAACTCCTTCTTAAGGCTGCAGGAAGAGCCCTAAAGAAAACATAGACGAGTGGCAGGTTCATTCAGAGCCGGGATAACAAACTGATGGTGGAGCACCGGGGCACAGCAGGGTTAAGAGAGGGATTCAGTCCCTCCTGATTGCTGTCTTCCTCCAAACAACAGACGAGCAAACCCTGCTGCCTCAGGGTAAATATACTTGCCTTCCTGAGGTTTGGAGGAGGAAGGGAAAGGCCGCAGGTAGAGGAAAGAGAGGAAAAGACTTATCACATCATTCTGAAATCGATGAGTCGATTCGAAATGCTCTTTTCCCTCTCTCAAGTAAATCCAAACACCGCAAGAGAAGACTGCAGAACTCTGGGATTAAACCAGCTGTGAGATGGAAGGAAAGACACCAATAACTTAGCAAAATAAATACCACAGAGTTTCTTCGCTGAGATTGATGTAACCCAGTGAAAACAGTTTTTAGGCTCTGAGTCAAGAAGAATGAGGTGTATCTTGCACCTCCACTTAGGGGAAAACCCTAAGAGGTTCTGGGAGCCTTCACAGCAGAGAGAAGTTGCCCATAACTGTCCGTGGCTTCACAGAACCTTTCTGCTCACAGCTACGCCTTGAAGGACATTCCCCTCCCGCAAAGACAAGACCATCCGGTCAAAGTTGAGGTTCACTGACTCTGATCAGGCCACGACAGGTAGCCCCATAGTCTGTCTGCAGGAGGCCTCTGCTCAGCACGGGCTGGGGGTGGAGCAAATAGAAAAACAGTTTGTTGCTAACAACTGAGCTATGTTTACAAAAGGAACTCTGCTCCCCCAGGACTCCAGCTTCTAGGGCAGATCTCATCACCTCTCTCGACCTGACCCACNATAGTCTGTCTGCAGGAGGCCCCTGCTCAGCACGGGCTGGGGGTGGAGCAAATAGAAAAACAGTTTGTTGCTAACAACTGAGCTATGTTTACAAAAGGAACTCTGCTCCCCCAGGACTCCAGCTTCTAGGGCAGATCTCATCACCTCTCTCGACCTGACCCACGGAGGGCCTGCTTTTGGGGCAGCTGAACTCCATTCTACAACAGGAGGCTCTGCTACAGAGAGAAATAATAACTACGGGAACAAGGCTACTGCCCTGGCTCCTGCAGGCAGGTTAGTCTCCAGAGGCCACAGTGTCCAGAGGGGCGTTAGTCCTCCATCTGCCCAGCATACAGAACCGTGAAGTCCGAGCCTGAGTACAGCCAGGGAGCAGCTGGGAAGTCAAAGTCAGGGCTGGCAGCCTCCAGGGGTGGTGGGCTCCTCCGCAGGCCAGAGGTGGCAGCAACATCCATCTCCTAGGGCTCATGTTTCCACCACTCGGATGAGAGGCATGGGCTTTGGGCTGGGGGGCTTGGATATCCTGATGCTGGAAAGAAAGTCAGAAATGCTGAGTGCCCTGTCATGGCCCAGCCTTCCCAAAGCCACCCCTCTGGCTTGCCTCCAGATCCCACCCTGCAGGGCCCACTGATCTCTTGGTTCTAATGTCCTGAAACCATCACTGTCAGGGCTAAGCGGCCAGGGGACTGGTGCTTTTATCTCATGACAGGGGTGGGGAACACAGAGGGTGCAGCTGAACACCTAAGGAGCGGGATGACTGTCATTCCTGATTTTTTTTTTTCAAAGTTTTAGACCTTTCTATGACTCTCTCAGAAACAAAAAGCCCTCTCCCTAGACATATGCCCTTGCTGTGTATGTGTGTGCTCAATCACATCCGACTCTGCGACCCCACGGACTGTCCCCTGCTAGGCTCCTTTGTCCATGGAATTTTCCAGGCAAGAATACTAGAGTGGGTTGCTACTTCCTACTCCAGGGGATCTTCCTGACCCGGGGATCAAACCTGCGTCTCATTGCGTCTCCTGCGTTAGCAGGCAGGTTGTTTATCACCGTACCACCTGGGAAGCTCCATATGCCCTTGCTACACAGTCACAATTTTTGCATTCCATTTCAGGGGTGCATATGCCTCTAGTGTTGTTCATGGGCCTCCCTGGGGCTGCGGTACCAGGCTCTACTCCAACCTGGTTAGAAAGTGGTTCAGGTGGAGAATGGGTCAGATGAGAGACGGAGAGAACGAAACTGGGCTTTGAAGAGCCTCGTCCTGGCCTTGGTACCGAAGGTTTCTTTCCTGTGGCTCTGCCCCTCCCTCCGTCACTTCCGACCTGGGCCCCGCTCCATGCGCGCTCACTCACCTGCCCAGGTTCTCGGTCTTGGCCCGGTTCTGGGTGCTGAAGTTGCCATGACTGACTTGTTTTTCTATCAGGTGTTCCATCCGGTCGTGCATCTCTAAATTCTGTAACGCGAGTTTATGAGATTAGAATCGGGTTTCTTCCGGTTTGCCGTGGGTCACATGTAACCAGCTCATGCTGGCCTCCAGCTCTAGGTGCTGCCGTCACCCCCACCCCAGCGTGCCTGCCACCACCAGGAAGCCCTCATCTTCACCACTCCAGGCTGCACTCTCCTCCCAGTACTGGCTGCAGCCTCCTTCCCTGAGGACGTGTTCTCTCCACCACTGTTGAACCCTGATCATCTCCTGCACTTCCCTTCTGTACATTTCCTACATATAATCTCCTAGAGTCTGTTGAGAAATTTACTTGCATTTGCTGATATACTTTTCTATAAAGTATCCTTAGGTATATGTTTAATGGATCTTATCTCTAAATCTAGACTGCAGACTCCCTGGAGATAAACAACTCTGTCTCCTATTTCCTTTGATCTCCCCCTCTATCTGAGACACCCTTACACAATGGCTGCAAAGCAATCTCGGGGAGCCAGTCAATGGACAGGAAGGCCTCTGAAGTACGGTCGACCTCAGACCAAGAACTCCTTAGCCAATCGAGCCCATCACCTTAGCCAGGGAGAAGACTCCATCTACAGGATGTGTTCTCCTTCAAGGCTCAGCTCCACTGTCAGCTCCTCTGCTAAGCCCACAGAATGAGAATGAAGGGCCGGCCTTCATGCTGCTGCGGCACACGAGTGGCACTACAAGGACTACCCCTTCAGAGTGGGGACAGGTCTTGCCATTGCCCGCAATCCCTGAAGAGTCTCAGAAAACGTTCAGTCAGCAGAAAAGCTGGAGATCAACCAACCACCTCAGATACTCACTTCTGAGCAGCAGCAAGACACGGCCAAGATCCCTCCAGAATCTCCCCCTCCCCGTGTCCAGATTCTTCTTCAAGAGTCTGTTCCCTTCCCAGGGCTGTCCAGAACACACACCTCGGCTTCCAGGTAGGCAATCTTCTCCTTGAGCTCCTGGATGGTGGTATCCTTGGACTGGATCACAGCTTTCGAGTTCTGGAGCTGCAAAGATGCGGGAGACACTAGGGCTCACTCTGAAATGACTCATGACACACTCATCCAACTTTGCCCGGCTGCTGGGGGAGCCAGCGGAGATAAAGGGCAGAATACTGCACCTCTCACGTGACTTCCTTAGCTTTTCAGTAAACACTAAACTCTTGCTTATTCCAGATTTGCGTGAGGAGGGTGAGGGGGTACATCACCCTCATAATCCAAAATAATGGATGGCTCAAAAACCATTTCATTTGCCTTTGGGAAATACAAATGAGGTATTGGTTCAAGAAAGGGATCCTGAATGCCAGACTATATGACAGTCCCCATTTTAGACAATGGGAAACAGCAGTGAACAAGATGGAAGAAATCCTAGCACACATGGAGCTAGCATGCCACAGCTGTGCCCGCCCCCCCCAGGGGCTCTGAAATTCTCAGAACAACTCCACAAAATGGCACATTCTGACCGCCTAAAGCTCAGGCAAGGAAAAGCAGGAAATACATCATGAGGTTCAAAGGTTGAAAATCTACACACAGATAAGTGAGTTTATTGGGGCTTAATTACTTATTTACCAGCACTTTTTAACGTGCAAGGAAGACTAACCTTTTCCTTCTTTTCCCATGGAAAACCACAAGGCAAATGACCAAAAATGTAGGGGAAAGATGGAAGAAGAGCAAATCCCAATCACCCTCATTTAATAGGCAGACTTAAGTGTTTTATGGGACACTCAAGAATGTAAGACAAGATACCTAGGAGAATAAATAAATAAAGGTGTAGGGTTGACAGGAACACAGGGCTAGACACAACGCAGAGACTCCCAGAGTGGGCCCCCCAGAGCAGGGGTTACCCATGTACCTGCTCTATCATTTGCCGGACTTTCCGCTGCTGGCTCTTAAGCATGTCATCCAAGTGGTGGATCTTCTCCCGCAGCCCAGCCACTTCCTTTTCCAGGTTAGCAGCCCTGGGAATTAAGACCGAAAGGCTGAGGGAAGAGGAAAAGATGCTTTCTCCACCTGGTCACAGTAAGGACCTTGAGCTCAGGGGGTTCCAATCAGCTGTGCTTCCTTCTACCCCAGCTCTGCTGTAAGGAGGAGGCCATGCAAACACACATCAGAAGCATACTAGAGATCATCCAGTCCAAACACAGGAACTCAGAAAGGTTAGAAAGGATAAATCATTCTGGGTAGTTTCACCAGTAAAACTAGAGCCAATAGGTAGATGTACCAAGGTAGCAGTTCTTATGTTATTTATTAATATAGGAAAGACATTCTCAGTATTGAAGTTGTCAGAAAGTGGACTGACTCATGGCTAATGAGCTCCTTATTCCTGGAAAGATTCATGTACGAGCTGGGATTATGATATCCAAGACCATCAAGCTGCTAGCAGGGATTTTATACCAAGAGGGAGATAAGATTCGAGGACCCTTGACGCCTCTTCACACACGTCTGGTTTTGTTTTGTTTTTCAGCTGTGCTGAGCAGTATGTGGGATCTTAGTCCCCTGACCCGGGATCAAACCCATGCCCAGTGCGGAGCACTGGGAGTAAGAAGTCATAACCACTGGACCACGAGGGAAGTCCCAAGCCCAAGTCTCTTGATTCCCAGACACTGCTGATTCCTTTGCATCTTCTAAGCAAACTGGGTCAAGATCTCCAAAGGTCAGGCGGCTGGGGAGAGTGCCCAGGAGTTCAGGGCATTTAAGAATTGCTGATACCCATTATTCTCTGGGTCTGCCTGAGGAAGCAGACAAGAGCCCATTGCTAGAAGATGGGCAGCTCCAGGAGTGGGGGACAATGCAATCTGAGCCCAACTCACTCTTCCTAATTCCAAGCATTCTAAGTTCCCACCCTCAGCTCTCCAGGGCTCTACTCCTTGGTCTCCTTTTGTTTAGCAAATCAGTGTTTCTGATGTGCACCTGTCACTTGCCAACCCCAAATCTCGGTAATCGTCTCTCCTGCTCCTTCCACTCAGTCTCCCACCTGTGAGCACCTCCACCCCAGGAGTCGTGAGGGAGTGCTGAGTAATTTAAAGCAATTCTGCTATGAAGTCTGAAAGAAGGTTACAATAAGATGTCTGTATTTACCATGCCAAGCAGGCCTAGATCAAGGTTATTCCGAAGGAGAGAAGATGACCCTAGCAGACCAAGGGTCCAAGAAGGCAAGGACTGTGTCTGTTCATCTTGGAATGCCTTAGAAGGCCCTTCAGGTAATGTCTGTTGAGCTTAGAAAGGTCCAGGTTTTTAATTATTTATTTGACTGCGTCAAGTCTCAGTTGTGGCACTCGGGATCTTCAGTCTTCATTGCAGCATATGGGATCTTTAGCTGTGGCATGTGAAATCTTAGTTGCAGAATATGCGATCTAGTTCCCCAATCAGGGATCAAACCTGGGCCCCCTGCACTGGGAGCGTGGAGTCTTAGCCACTAGACCACCAGGGAAGTCCCCCAGTATGCTAATGTTAAATTTGATTTACCATTTGTGATCTTCCCAGGTGGCACAAGTGGTAAAGAACCCACCTGCCAATGCAGGAGATATAAGAGATGTGGGTTCAAACCCTGCATCAGGAAGATTCCCCTGGAGAAGGGCATGGCAACTCACTCCAGTATTCTTGCCTAGAGAATCCCATGGACAGAGGAGCCTGGTGGGCTACAGTCCATGGTGTCACAAAGAGTCAGACACGACTGGGCAACTAACACTTTGTTTCGGGGGAGTAGGCTGTGGTGCAATCTAGTAACACATCCAGTGTAATGACCTCAGAACCTCAGAATGACGTGCAGCAACGGTAGACACTTCACCAGCTCCCGCCTGCCCCTGTTCCTACGACCACAGAAGCCTTTTCTTCAGGGTATTGGAAAATGAGTGCGTCAGACATGGCAGCCTCCCCACAGTATCTCCCTGGGCAGGGCCCCACCCCGAGCAAGCACACAGTGAGTCAGAACTGGAAGACCTGACATCAGCACCAGCTTCCTCCCCAGGTCGGCACCCTCTCCTCCCCGCGCCCCAACCTCATGGTGAGCCAGGACCCTTACTTTTCTTGTTCTGCTTGGCAGTCAACGTTCTTACTCCGAAGTTCCTCCAGGGCTGTCTCCCTTTCCCTGACCTTCGCCAGTAAGGCCTGATACTCCTGGTGGGCCAAAGGAAAGAAAATCTACAATGAGCAGACGGTGATGCTGTCTGTGTTCGGGGTAAGATGGGCACCAAAGGCTGGGACTCAGCCCCTGTGGGGCCTGGGACAGCTGCCAGGGAGCAGCAGGTCAAGCTGGTTTGATGGGGTGCTCTCCCCTGACAGGGATAACCCTTCCCACCCTCAGCACATAGAAACTTCTCAGCCTCGCCCAGCTGCCCGAAGGGAGAATCTGGCCCTGCATCAGCTGGGTCCACCTGCCAGCTCTGGCTACCGAACCCCAAGGAACTAAGCTGAGTGGCTCCTGAAGAACTGTCTTCAAAGGCCAAAGGGCAGCTCTACCAAAACCCACCTAAAATGGAAATGGGTTCAAGTCGAGTTACCAAGGGCTAAGTTAGATAAATAAAGACCTTCCCTGGGATTTCCCTGGTGGCCCAGTGGCTAAGACTCTGTGCTCCTGATGTAGGAGACCCAGGTTCGATACCTGGTTGGGGAACTAGATCCTGCATGCCACAACTAAAGATCCCATACACTGCAACTAAGACCCAGAACAGCCAAATACATAAATAAAAGATTTTTTTTAAAAAAAGCTTCCCATTCCTTAAGGGCTAAACAGTACTCCAAACGAAGCTGTGAAATGTGCTTTTCTGGAACCACTCAGAAAAGGAAGGTCTCTGCAACCATCTCAGTCAGTCCGCCCGCACCTTCCGGCCCAGGAGTATGGATGCTGAAGAGGAAGACCCCAGCAGTTACCGTCTCCATTCCCAGCAAGCGCCTCTGCAGCTCCCCGACTTCTGCTTCCTTCTGCTCCGCTTTGTCCTCCGCTCTCTGTAGGGCCACCTGACTCTGTTTGGCTTCTCTCTGGTACTGGCTGAGTGTGACCTGGGACACAGGATGGGGACTGTGTGAACTGTGTGGAAGGACAAACGTAGATAAAAAGGAAAAAACCCAGGAATGAGGGTGCAGGGATGGGAGGAGGAGGCAACCCTGATGGGCACACTGCTGTCTCCCCATCACTGTTCCAGGACCACTCAGGAGACCAGCAGATTAACTTCACTCCCAAGGATAACTGTCACATAATCAGAGTGACACCTGGAACCCACAAGCTCCACTTTCCAGATAGCTGACGTCTTCAGCAGCCCCACCAGCCCTCCAGGGTCACCCAAACTTAAACCAGTGCTTTGACTTTCTTTCTAATACAAAGAATCCAATGGAGGAATCTCTGTGTCCCTCCTTCTGTCTCCCACTCTTCCTCATCCTCACTTCCAGCAATCCTGGAAAGGCCAAAACAGCACCCAGAGTGTTACTCGCACCAGGAAGAATTTTCCAATATGGACAGGATAGAAGTGGAATTTAGAGTGAAAAAGTAAAATAAGAACTTGCCTCCTTTCCTCCTGTGTGCATTTTGCCAACTCCTGATCATCTTTCAGGTCTGAGCTTAGACACCCTTCTTCCAGGGAGCTGGAACTCGGATGAGGTGTGTGTCCTTTGTGTGTCTACAGAGGACACACAACCTTTCCCTCTTACGCACTGAGCAGATTTTGCCTGGTCGCTTGTGCGCGACCAGGAGACCATCAGGTTCATGACGGCAGAGACCCTGGGCACCACTACCTTTCCAGAGCTTAGCACAGCACTGAGCGCACAGCCAATGCTCTGCAACATCATGAATGGACTGGGTGATCGTCTAGTCCAACCCTCTCCTTTCACAACCAAAGGAAAAATGACCTATTCAAGATTACACAGCCAGTAAATGACAGTAAACTCAGTTGCTTCATCATCGATTTCAATGCTTTCCAGGTACCCCACTCTGACTCCCCAGTCAGAGACTAAAAAAGAATCTGGGTAACCTCTGGAAAGCCTAACCAGGCCTGGTAAAACGAAACACCAGCAACCAGTTTGTCTGGCTCCTCCCGAAGTCAGAATCAAGGAGAAGAAAGCAAAGCAAAGGATGACGTGTGACAGGACTTGTCCGCATTGTACACAGCCCCATCCAGAGTAAATCCTTCCTGACAGCCAGGAGCCAGTAGAACGGGAAACCCACGCTTAATGACAGGTTGTCTTCACGGTAATAGACAATCTTGCCCTTCTTGCCCCCCAGCTTCAGAAAAACAGACCAGAGAGTCTAATCCACCCGGAGAGACTGAGAAAAGCCTTCCAATGTCCCATATTAGCCTGAAACAGGCCAGCTCCTTGGGCAGAAGTGTAAAAAGAAGGCCTCTCATTTCCGTACACAAACCTTGCACCCAGGTTGCTGTGTGCTCGGAGCACAGCACCAACGGGCCACAGATGATCCTCACACGCAGCTGTAAAATCACAAAGGAAAAAAGCCACACTTTGCTACATCGGTCCCACAGTGCCAGCCAGCCCTGCCCTAAGGGAACCCTTTAATCATGAGAACCCCTTAATCCTACCCCAGTAGTGGAAGCAACCCAAGGAGCGTCTCCTACCATAGATCTGTGCTACATGTCATGGGGTTAAAGGGCAGCCCCTTGTAAGAAGCTATGAGTGTGTGGTTAACAGCAGTCACAGGCCTTACAGCCTCAGGCTTTTACTGAGGATACTTTGGCTCAAGTTCTGAAACCCAGGGTTAGCAGAGCTCTCCCATTTGCTGCCAAAACCAACTAGTACTTCACGGTGTTTCTCAATGTAGAAATTTCTTCCCAACATTCACAGTCTGGTCGGTGCTACAGCCTCAACCTCCCCTTCCTCCTGTTCTATTCTAGGAAAGTAAGAAAGGGTCACTGAACTGATTTATTATCAACTGAATTATCCAAATTGTAGAATCTGAAATAGATTCAATAAACTCCTTTACCATACAGCTACTTTGTTCTGAGACCAAATTAATCTTAGTGGTACCTTGTTGTCGTCGTTGTTATTTAGTCACTAAGTCGTGCTCAACTCTTTGTGATCCCATGGACTATAGCCCTCAGCTCCTCTGTCCATAGGATTTCCTAGACAGGAATACTGGAGTGGGTTGCCATTTCCATTTCCAGGGGATCTTTCCAAACCCCTTCTGAACCCCCTTCTCTTGGATTGGCAGGTGGATTCTTTATCACTGAGCCACTGGGACCCTAAGTCTAATTTATTTAGGACAGGAGAACCCACTGTTAAACTGATGACTAAGAAAAATGTAGAATATTTATTATTTCTAAAACTCTTTCAAGTAATAAATATATTTACAAATATTACCTCACTCAATCAATGCACCAAACTTGCGAGGTATATTTCATGACCCTTTTTAAAAAAAATATGTCCTTATATATATTTTAATATCTTCATAATCTTATTTTTCTGCATTTACTCTTTAATCCAATTGGATTCTATTTTTGTAAACAGTGACGTATTAAGGATCCATGTAGTTTATTTTTCAGTTCAGTTCAGTCGCTCAGTCGTATCTGACTCTTTGCAACCCCATGAATCACAGCACGCCAAGCCTCCCTGTCCATCACCAACTCCTGGAGTTCACTCAGACTCATGCCCATCGAGTCAGTGATGCCACCAGCCATCTCATCCTCAGTCGTCCCCTTCTCCTCCTGTCCCCAATCCCTCCCAGGATCAGAGTCTTTTCCAGTGAGTCAACTCTTCACATGAGGTGGCCAAAGTACTGGAGCTTCAGCTTCAGCATCATTCCTTCCAAAGAAATCCCAGGGCCGATCTCCTTCAGAATGGACTGGTTGGATCTCCTTGCAGTTCAAGGGACTCTCAAGAGTCTTCTCCAACACCACAGTTCAAAAGCATCAATTCTTCGGCGCTCAGCCTTCTTCACAGTCCAACTCTCGCATCCATACATGACTACTGGAAAAACCATTCCATCTTCATTTATTGAATATTCTCATCTATCTCTGTTGGTTTAAAAGGACGCCTCCATCATATACTATATTCCTAAATAATCATGACTCATGACCCCTTTTTATGAAAGTTGAAACTGATGGTTATGGAGGTTAAATTACCCAGATAAGACTTTAACTACTCTTGAGGCAGTTAATCACTCTCACTACCTTTGGTCCACACCCTGAAAACATCTCTCAAAAATTCTCTCTCTTTAGTCCATGAAAGAGAAGAGTTCAGGCTGGGAGTTCTCCTTCCATCAGCCCCAGGCAAGCCTGGGCAGGGCAGAATCCTATCATTACTTATTTATGACTGAGTGAACAATCGCAGATACCAGATGGTTCCTCTTACACAGAGCAGTAGGAAAACTGCTCTGTGTTCATCTTGTGTACCTCATCTTCTACCCCAAGAATTTTCTGGAAACCATGGAACACCTTGCACACTTTTAATAGTTGGGGAAGGGGCTTTATATATATAGATTTCTGTATTTTTAAAATCTTCTATAATAACCTTTTGTAACAATAACTCAAGGTTTCCGAGCTCTGGGTGGGGAGGATACATTGGGAATTTGGGATTAACAGATACACACTAACTATATGTAAAAGAGATAAACAACAAGGGCCTACTATACAGCACAGGAACATTCAATATCTTATAATAACCTATAATAGAAAAGAAGCTGAAAAAGAATATATACGTGTGTGTGTGTGTAACTGAATCACTTTGCTGTACACTTAAAACACTGTTGGGGAACTTCCCTGGTGACTCAGACGGTAAAATTGTCTGCTTGCAATGCTGGAGACCCGGGTTCAATCCCTGGGTAGGGAAGATCCACTGGAGAAGGAAATGGCAACGCACTCCAGCACTCTTGCCTGGAAAATTCCATGGATAGAGGAATCTCATAGGCTACTATCCATGGGGTCACAAAGAGTCAGACAGGACTGAATGACTTCGCTTTCACTTGAAACACTGTTAATAAATTATACTTCCATTAAAAAAAAAAAATCACAGAGCTCTGTGTAGTAAAGCCAAGACTTGATCTAAAGTTTCCTGATTCCACAGGCACATTTCTTCTTAAGACCACACCAATCCATCCACTCATCCCATCCACACTTAAGAGGCACCCACTCGATGCCTAGAATTGTCCCAGACATTGAGGACGCAGTGGTGAACTTTACAGCAACAATCTTTGCCTACATGGTACATACAGCCCAGCAGTTCTTTCCACGGATTGACAGAAAGGACTTCTGAATTACCTGCTCTCCTAAATCAGCGCCATTTCTCCACTCCAGTAGAGCAGAGACTCAAAAGCTGACCTTCAAACTATGGGCTAGCCTTGGACAGCAAAAACTATAAATATCCAAGAAAGGGCAAAGTTGACAGGAAGTGCCCCGGGCCACCAAACCTAGCCTTTCGAGTTGATGGATGGCATTCCAGCCAGGAAGAAATTCATCTGCACCAGCACCCAGTGGCCCCGCCATTAGGGCACTTTCTCCTCAAATCCCAAATCTCACCTTAAAAGCCGAACAGTCTGACTGGTGCTGCCGCTCAGCTTCCTGCAGCTTGACAAGCAAGTCCTGAACCGTCTTCCTCAAGCTCTCAACATCTTCATTTATATAGGTGTCCACCTATAGCCAGGAGAGGGACGAGAAGCTGAAACCACTATGTGACTTGGTAAGACAAGGTCGCCCCATAATACACACTTGTTAGACCGACTGGCCCAGACCACCCTCATGAAGGAATTTACATCGCAAAAGGGAGTAAAGTTAGTCAGTCTTAGGCGCCCAGGCATTCTGAGTTATTCATATGAAAACATACTCGTACCCTAAAGAACTCAACTAGCTTTCAATCCTCTCATTATTTTAGGACACACTACAGTAGTGTTTATATACTTGTCAACTGACTGATGACCAGGTATGTTTATGCCATTTTTACACGTGCATCCTGCTTTTCCACTAGACTAGAGCCCTCTGAGAGTAGAGACCATGATCCTCTTTAGACTTCAGTCCCCAAGGGCAAGGGCTGTGCCATGCAGGTCAAGAGGGGCACAGCCCAAGAGGGACATCTTTTGTGGTTCTCTGCGCTGAGCACAGAGATCAGCAGATTAAGGGTTACTGACAGATAGGCAGCTTAGGGCAAAAGACCCAGTGAATCCAGGAATCACATGCGATGTAGGAAAAGGTGTCTCACTGAGGTTACTGTGAGTGTCTCCCCCAGACACACCCAAACTGGGGGTGGTTAGGGCTGAGCTGGCATGTGGGATCTCGCCTCCATTTCTGCCACACTTCAGTTACCAGCTCCCTCGAGTCTGACAGAAGAGTCTGTCCCTGCCTTGCACAGTGGGAGGCAGCAGCACCTTCAAACCAGAGCACAGAGCTCAGCGGGGAGGAGAGGACAGTGTCCCAGGTGGTGTGTTATCACTGAGTACTGTGGGCCTTGCTTCTCTAACTGGGAAACAGGGATAAGACTCCTTACCACACCCTGCCTTCAAGGCTGCCTCAAAACTAAGATAATATCTTGGAGCTTGGAAGAAGAAAGGCTGAACAGATAGTGCCAGGTATTGCTATAACTTGTTGCTAACAGCATATTTGCTAAATATGGTGACTCAGGGGAAGGGAAAAATCCAAACTGCACATCTAAAGTGAGTGGCTAGAATCATAACAATCCCTGGTGGTCCAGTGGCTAAGACTGTGCTCCCGATGCAGGGTCCCAGCTTTAATCCCTGGTTGGGGAACTAGATCTCACATGGTGCAAGTAAGAGTTTACATGCTGCAAATAAAGATCAAGACCTAGGGCAGCCAAAAAAATTAATTAAAAAAAATTCATCCAAATGTCATTCTTGTAAGACTCTTTAATGACATGGAAAAATTTCATGATACAGTATGAAGAGAATAAAAGGGAGTTATAAAATTTTACATGGAGGAGCTAAAGACAACAAAACAGATTTTAACACAGCAATGTAAACAGAGTCCTTTTGGTGTTGGATGAAAAGGGAAAAAACAAATAGAGCGCAAGTCTATTATGAAAATTAAAAACATACTTAATAGGCATATTTAAATTATATATTAAATATGTTAGAGTGACCACCTTTCGGTCAGGGAGTCCAAAAAAAAAAAAAAACCAAAGCAGTGAGAGACCTTTGTGGGCCCAGTGATGATAATGAGCCCTAAACTGAAGGGAAGGTCTGAGTCAGCTCTGCACTTGAGGGCCAAACACACCCAACACAAAAACTAACCGCCCAAGAAACAAGTACAAAGAACTGCTACAGACAGTCTAATTTCAATATCGTAAATATACATTTGCACTGGAGGGAAAACAAAGGAAAGTTCACCAAACTGATTTTTCTCTGGGTAGATTACAATTGATATCTTTTTCTTCTTTCATAATTTTCTACAGTATGCATGTCTTGTATTATTATATAATCACAAAAAATAGAACAACAAAAGTCCTTTTAAAAAAAAGTATAGCCATGTGTTTGTCGATTATACTTTAACAAAGCTGGGGTGGATTAAAAAGACTATGTTGTTATTCAAAAGAATGAGACAGATTTAAATATCGTTGTTGTTTAGTTGCTCAGTCGTGTCAGCTCTTTGCAGTCCCACAGACTGTAGCCTGCCGGGCTCCACTGTCCATGGGATTTCCCAGGCAAGAGTACTGGAGTGGGTTGCCTTTTCCTTCTCCAGGGGATCTTCCCAACCCAAGGATTGAACCTGAGTCTCCTGCATTGCAGGTAGATTCTTTACCTCTGAGTCATCAGGGAAGCCCTAGATTTACATGGAAAGAAGGCTATACTCTTCAGTTTAAAAAAATAAAAAAAACAAGAAAAAATCATGTATTATTTATCACAACCCTGTATTTGTAAAAAGCATGTGCATATTATATACATATATGTATATATCTATATATGATGCATGTCTATATATTAGTGTATACACATACACACACAAACACACAAACACATATGGCTTTTAAATATGGATGCCTATGTACAGAAAAACACTCTAGAACTTTAAACTAGAATATTAGAACTAATAGAACAGGCTAAATATTAGAATCAAGTGAAGAGCTTTTAAAAGTCCTAATGCAGAACTTCCCTGGTGGTCCAATGGTTAAGATTCCCTGGTTCCACTGCAGGGGGTGAAGTTTTGATTCCTGGTCAGGAACTAAGATCTTGCATGCTGCGTGGCATGCATGGTCAATAAAATTTTTTTAAAGTCCTGATGCATAGGCCACATCTCAGATCCGTTAAATTACAGTCTCTAGGGACGGCACACAGGTATTGCATCCTTTAAAGCTCCCAAGGCCATCATAATAAAAAACGGTAAGCACTGCTCTAAAAGGACCCGCCCATGGGTTTTCCCTGACAGTCTAGTTAGGACTCTGCACTTTCACTGAAGAGGGCACAGGCTTGATCCCTGGTCAGAGAACTAAGATCCCATAAGCCATGCGGTGCAGCCAAATCAAAGGACCTACCCACTTCTGTTAACCATGGGTATTTACCAGGAGTGGAACTGAGGAAGCAGAATTTCCACTTCATATATTTCTCCTTTGTTTGCATTTTTACAGCCAGTAAACATTACTTTCATATTTAGTGAGACAGAGAGAGCAAGCAATAAACAAAAAGATAAGGAAGGTGTATTTCCTGCCTCTTGGCTAACCAGTAGTTGCCACTACTTTCCCTGTTACCTACCTCGGGTGGGCTGCTATACGTGGTCAGGGGACCTTCACTAAGGCCATTTGGCTTTTCTAGCACCACCTGTTCAAAGAAAAATCAAACTGGTAGTGAAAACTGCTGTTCTTTAGTCACTCGGTTATGGCCAACTCTTTGCGACCCCATGGACTGCAGCCCAGCAGGCTCCTCTGTCCATGGGCTTCTCCAGGCAAGAATACTGGAGTGGGTTGCCATGCCCTCCCCTCCAGGGATATAGAGTAGTGTGTATATGTGAATCCCAAACTTTTAATTCATCCCTCTTCTCCTTTCCCCTTTTGTAACCATAAGTTTGTTCTATATGTCTGGGGGTCTATTTCTGTTTTGTATATAAGTTTATTTGTATCACTTTTTCAAGATTCCATATAAACCATATTACGTGAAATCTTCAAGCATTATTTTTCTAAGAATTCAAATCTTAGAAAGATTAAAAGGGAAAAGGAGGAGTGGGGGGAGAGGAAGAGGAAAGGAAAACAAGAACAGACGTCTAGTGCTCTGCAGGAAAATGGAGAAAAGAGGGAGTGGAGAGACGCGCACAGCCTTGAGAGAAAATACCTGAGCCTCATCAGGAGGAGGAAGGAAACCCCAGGCTAAAAGCTTTCAGCAGACTGGAAAATGTGCCGGCCCATTCCCCGAAGCCCAGGAAACACAAGCAGCTGCCTGCCATAAACAAAGAGTTTCCCTTGCCCCTCGGGGATCCTGACAAGGTTTGACAAAACATAAATCAAACGGGGAAGTGGAGTTTGCTGCCATTCTTTCCAACTCAAAGCCTAATTAGTCATCATATGACTGCTGGTTTATATAAACAAGGGCCCTGGACTTCTGGGCTCTGAGCACTTTAGGCTCTTCAATCATAAAACAAAGCACCTCCCACCAGTTAGATGTGAGCTCAGGCAGTGAAAGTCTTACCTTGAGCCAAAGCAAAGTGAATTAGGGGGTGTCCGCCACACGAGCCTGGCACATGCCCAAGGCGAAGGGTAACTGTGCCGGCTCTAGCTGCAAGGTCACTGTTCCCCTTAGGAGAACGAAGGCAGGGGCTACTGGAGAAGGACCACCCCACCCAAACTGAAAGCAGACGAAGGAGACACTGCCCAGAACCTAAGGGAGAATGAGGGTGAACTCATGCAAGAGACAGTTCTGCTCTCCTGGGGACATTTCTATCCTCAAATTTTTGAAGGACTAAAAAGTAGGATCCCAGGACCATCTATCCCAAGAAGGATTCTCCAATCAGTTTGGTCCAACAAACATTTACTGATGACTTTGTCCATCCCTGGTGGCTCAGCTGGCAAAGAATCCGCCTGCAATGTGGGAGACCTGGGTTCGATCCCTGGGTTGGGAAGATCCCCTCGAGAAGGGAACAGCTACCCTCTCCAGTATTCTGGCCTGGAGAATCCTATGGACTGTATAGGCCAGGGGGTTGCAAAGAGTCAGACATGACTGAGCAACTTTCACTTTGTGCATCCCAGACCCTAGGCTGGGGTGTGAGGGCGCAGAGACGAGGGTGCGAGGATGAACTCTCACCTGGAGAAGCTTCCTGTGCTAGGGTAGAGATAACTCTAGACACACACAAGAACAGGCCAGGACCAAGACTTCCAATTTACACCACTGCTGCTGCTGCTGAGTCACTTCAGTCGTGTCCGACTCTGTGCAACCCCACAGACGGCAGCCCACCAGGCTCCCCCGTCCCTGGGATTCTCCAAGCAAGAACACTGGAGTGGGGTGCCATTTCCTTCTCCAATGCATGAAAGTGAAAAGTGAAAGTGAAGTCGCTCAGTCGTGCCCAACTCTTCACGACCCCATGGACTGCAGCCTACCAGGCTCCTCCATCCATGGGATTTTCCAGGCAAGAGTGCTGGAGTGGGGTGCCATTGCTTTCTCCTGAATTTACACCACAAGCATCACCAAATTAAGCGAGATCAACTCACGAGAAGTTTGGATTTATAAGTGATTGTCTGCTTTATAAGAACTTTGTACTACAAGAAGATTGGTCACAGACTCCCTATGGACAAGATGGCTTGCCATTAATTGAATGATCATTTTATTGATATAAGTTCAATTTCTTTTGTACATATTTTAGGGACAGGTGTGGTTGTATATAGGCTGACATGTGTGAATACAAGTGTCCATCTTCTGGAGAGTCCTAACAAGGTGTGAATGCTCAGAGAAGCCAGCATCACCTGTATTCTCAACTTTCCTGGCACTGGCATTGGATTTGGCAACCAATGGGTGACTGGTAAATGGCACAGCTTCACCTCCTTAGTTTGGACCCGACTGTGGACCATTTCTTATTACCTGTATCTCCTGTTTATGGACAGAATCTCCTGGATCTCTGTCAAGCTTGCTACTTATATCCTCCCGGAGCTTCTGCAAGCAGTTCCTGGCCTAGGAGGAGAGGGCAAGAGGCTTTAGCTTTGGGAAAGAGAGCACAACAACTCACCCACCTCTGTGCCCTTTCCCAGCCCATACTCCGATGAGTCAAGTACTGTTCTCAGTACTGGCTGGGAAAGCAGAGACTCTATTCAAGTGGGGCTGTAGTCCAGTCTCTCCTACAGAAGCAACAAAATAATAAAAAATCCTGCCTCGGTGTATTTAACTTTCCGGTTGGGGAGACACACAGCCCAATGTGATATGTTATGGCCACAAGTGCCAAGAAGAAATACGAGGGAGGCTTAAGAAAAGTGAGGAAGCAAGGCTGGCACTTTAGATAGGATGACTGGGGGACAGCGCTAGGTGTATGGTGCTTAATAAGTATTTGTTGATTAATGGAAGGATCAGAAATGATATTAATGCATAAGGGGGCCATGATGGCACTTTGGAGACATGAAGGAAGCAGAAAGGAGAAAATCAGGACCTATGAAAGAAGAGAGCCAAAAAGTGTGAGGTTTAGAGAGACGACTTTGGTCATTTCCACAAAGGGAAGGGGTGCCCACCTCCTGGATATACTGGACCTCACTCTTCAGCTGGTTAATATTCTTCTCATGGATCATCTTGTCTCCAGACCTCCCCTTCAAGTACACCTGAAATAAGGAAAACAACACTAATTAAGAAATCTCCAGTGGAAGTAATCTAAATGTCCATTGACGGATGAACAGATACGGAAGATGTGGTCCAAGGGCTTCACTGATGGCTCAGTGGTAAAGAATAGGCCTGCTAATTCAGGAGACACGGTTTAATTCCTGATCCGGGAAGATCCCACATGCCCTGGAGCAACTAAGCTCATGTGCCACAACTACTGAAGCCCTCACATACTAGAGCCTGTGCTCCACGACAAGGGAAGACACCGCAATGAGAATCCCATGTACCACAACTAGAGAGTAGCCCCTGCCTGCCACAACTAGAGAAAAGCCCAAGTAGCAACAAAGACCCAGCACAGCCACAACTAAATAAATACATAAAAACTGGGGGGAAAAGGAGGTGTTAGGTACACACACACACACACACACACACACACACACAAATATGACTCAGTCATAAAAAAGGATGAAATAATGCCATTTGCAGCAACATGGATGAACCTAGAGATTATCATACTAAGTGGAGTAAGCCAGAAAAATATCACAAGATCACTTACATGTGAAAATTAGAAAAATAAAATGATACAAATGAATTTATATACAATATAGAAATTGACCTGCAGATAGAAAATAAACTTATGGTTAGCAAAGGAGAAGCGGGGAAGGATAAACTAGGAGGTTGGGATTAACATATACAAACTGCTGCTGCTGCTGCTGCTAAGTTGCTTCAGTCGTGTCCGACTCTGTGCGACCCCATAGACCGCAGTCCACCAGGCTCCCCTATCCCTGGGATTCTCCAGGCAAGAACACTGGAGTGGGTTGCCATTTCCTTCTCCAATGCATGAAAGTGAAAAGTGAAAGGGAAGTCGCTCAGTCGTGTCCGACTCCTAGCGACCCCATGGACTGCAGCCTATCAGTCTCCTCCATCCATGGGATTTTCCAGGCAAGAGTACTGGAGTAGGGTGCCATTGCCTTCTCCATATACACACACTAGTATATATAAAAGAGATAAACAACAAGGACCGACTATATAGCACAGGGAGCTATACTCAATATTTTGTAATACTCTATAAGGGAAAAGAATCTGAAAAAGATACCTCTAACTGAATCACTTTGCTGAAATTAACATATCATTGTAAATCAGCTATACTTCAATAAAAATTTTAGAAAAAGAAAAGAAACCTCCAGTTAAATTAACTCCACACAGGTAGCCTCATACACTGCTGTTCAGTTCAGTGGCTCAGTCGTGTCCGACTCTTACACTGCTGGTGGCAGGGTAAATTGTCACCACCTTTCTGAGTGGTAATTTGGTGGTTCTGATCAGAAGACTTAAAACTATATTTGACCTATCAAAGCTATTTCTGGAAATTTACCCTAATGAAATAAATTTAGCTAAAAACTAGTATAAATACTTACATACATACATATAAACTCATGAAAAGGGGACTGTAAAGGGGACTTACACATTTTTCTCTGTATACCATGCTTGAATTTTTTACAACTGAGAAAATATTTCTTTATTATTTATACTATAAAACACATATACAAGTTAGTAATATATATACTTGACAAAATATCATTTATGGCTACAAAAAGTAGAAATAGACAAAATGTTCAACGATAGGGGATTAAAGAAATTATAGGGTATGTGTATAATAGAATACTATGAAGTCATTTATGGATACAGAAGATATTATAAACTACCGTTAAAGGGAGGCAAGCAAAGCGGAAGTGAAGTCGCTCAATCGTGTCCGACTCTTGGCGACCTCATGGGCTGCAGCCTACCAGGCTCCTCCGTCCATGAGATTTTCCAGGCAAGAGTACTGGAGTGGGTTGCCACTGCCTTCTCCAGGGGATTTTCCTGACCCAGGGATCAAACCCGGGTTTCCGGCATTGCGAGCACATGCTTTACGGTCTGAGCCACCAGGGAATCCCTGGAGGCAAGCAAATTGTATAAATATACAATTAAATATATTTAATAGTATAAATATACAATATAATTTAAAAATATACAAATGTATAGGAAAATGTCTGAGAGGATGCACAATAAAATGGTAACAATGATTATATTAATAGAATTATGGGGTGGTAATGTAATGGCCATGTAAAGGCCATGTAATGACTTTGAATAAAAAAAATTAACTGAAAGTATACAGATTGGATAGGGTAAAACTATTCATAGATAACAAGATCATGTATACAGAATAGCCTAAGGAATTCAATAAAAAACTATTAGAACAAATAAATGAATTCAGCAAGGTTGTAGGATACAAGCACAATATATGGGAAAAAGTTGTATTTCTCTACACTATTAATAGCAATGAACAATCCAAAAGAAAAAAAAAATCTAGAAATAAATTTAACAAAGGTCAAAACCTGCATCTGAAAATTATAGAACACAACAGAGGCAAGAAATCACAGAACAGGAAATAAGAGAAGACCTTAAAAAGTGAACAAACATCCTATTTTCATGGATTAGAAAACTTAATATTGCTAAGATGGCAATACTCCCCAAATTGAACTAAACTACAAATTCAACACAATTCTTATCAAGATCCAAGCTGGTTTCTTTGCAGAAACTGACAAATTAATCCTAAAATTCAGATGGAAATGCCCAGGACCCTAAAGAGCTAAAACATTCTTGAAAAAAAAACAAAATTACTACAAAGGTACAGAAGTCAAGACAGTGTGGGGCTGATATAGGATAGACAAGTAGATCAATGGTATATAACGTGTCCAGAAATAATAATTACATACTCTGATTTTTGTCAACTGATTTTTGACAAGTGTGCCAAGTAACAGTCTTTTCAACAACCAAGGCTGGTAAAAATGGACATCATGTGCAAAAGAATGAAGTCACATCATACACAAAAATTAACCCAAATGGATCATAGACCTATGTATAAGAGCTAAAGCTATAACTCTCGGAAGAAAGTATGGGGATAAGTCTTTGTGACCTTTGGTTAGGCACAAGTCTTCTTAGATACAATACCAAAAGCACAGTAACAAAAGAAAATGTATATATAAATTGGATTTTAACAAATTAAAGTTTTTTGTTTCAAAGGACATCATCAAGAAAGCAAAAAAAAAAAAAACACAGAATGGGAAAAAAATTAAAAATTTTTTCCAAAACATTTATCTGATAAGCACTTACTATATGGAATATATAAAAGAACCCTTATACTGTAACAATTAAAGCACAATTGGATTTTTAAAGAGCAAAGGATTTGAATAAATGTTTTTCCAAAGAAGATACACAAACAGGCAATAACCATATGAAAAGATGCTATTAGGGAAATGCAAATTAAAACCACCAAAGGACACCACTTCATATCCACTAGGAAGGCAATAATCAAAAAAAATGGATAATAACAAGTGTTAATGAGGATATACAGAAATTGAAACCCACATATATAACTGGTGGGAATATAAAATAGAGCAGATGCTTTGGAAAAATGTCTGGTAGTTTCTCAAAAGATTAAATATAAATATAGAATTACCATATGACCTAGTAATTTCACTACTGCTAGGTATATACCAAGAGAATTGAAAACACATGTTCACCTAAAAACTTGTACATGAATATTCAAAGTAGCATTATTCATAAAATCAAGAAAGTGGAAACAANGGAATATAAAATAGAGCAGACGCTTTGGAAAAATGTCTGGTAGTTTCTCAAAAGATTAAATATAAATATAGAATTACCATATGACCTAGTAATTTCACTACTGCTAGGTATATACCAAGAGAATTGAAAACACATGTTCACCTAAAAACTTGTACATGAATATTCAAAGTAGCATTATTCATAAAAGCAAGAAAGTGGAAACAACCCAAATGCCCATCAATTTATGAATGGGTAACAAAGTATAATATATTCATTCAAGGGAATATGATTCAGCCATTAAAAACAGTGAGTACTGATGTATGTTACAATATGGCTGATCCCTGAAAAATACCCTGCTAAGTGAAAGAAGCCAGACACAAGGCCACGTGTTATGCTGTGATTCCGTTTATATAGAATGTCTGAAGTGAAGTGAAGTCGCTCAGTTGTGTCCGACTCTTTGTGACCCCGTGGACTGTGGCCCACCAGGCTCCTCCGTCCATGGGATTCTCCAGGCAGGCAAGAATACTGGAGTGGGTTACCATTTCCTTCTCCAGGGGATCTTCCCAACCCAGGGATTGAACCCAAGTCTCCCACATTGCAGGTAGATGCTTGAACCTCTGAGCCACCAGGGAAGCCCATATGAAATGTCTAGAAAGGGCAAATCCACAGAGACAGAAGGTACTGATAGACTGTGGTGATCACGAAGGGCTAGAAGGAGTGACTGAAAAAGTTCTGAAATTAGTAGTGGTGATAGCTGCACAACTCTGTGAATGTATTAAAAACTACTACTGAATTGTACACTTTAACTGAGCTGATTGGATGGTATGTGAACTACATCTCAAAAAGTTGTTTTAAAGAAAAGAAACTTTTAATTTTTTAAAATTGTTTTAACTGCCTTAATTAAACAAAAATTATTTTAATCAAAAATAATAAGTTCCGTAAACACACTTTCTACCTGTCTCCACAGCTTTCAGCAGCTGAAATGAATACAGACAGTAGACCAAGCACCTTGAAAGGTCATCTCATCCATTCCCCTGCCGAGTGCCAGGTGGCACTAGAGTCATTATAGCCTGACTGTGGTCTCCTGGAGTTAATTAAGATCTTTCCAGGAGACAGACAGCCAAGAACCAGCATCACAGATCTGGTTCTTCCCAGTCAAACCACAAGGGCCCTTTGGTGAAGGCAGCCGCTTCCTCTCCTCTGCCTGCAGGGAGAAAGAGAGGAGGGAGAAACGGTGGAGGTGAGCTAAGCCTACCTTAATGATCTCTTCGTGTCCATCATTAGACTCCACCAGTTCTGAGGCCAGAGAATGACTAGTTGAGCGGCTGGACACCATGGCATAGGTCTTCCTGCCCGCCTGCCAGAGAGAGAGAAAGAAAAGTGGATCAGAAACCATACGACCAGCACTGAACCTCTGCCCCTCAACCAATGCAGAACTGCTGCTCAAAAGACTTGAAGGGTTAGTCCAATGTTTCCCGCCAAAAATTCATCTCAGAACCTCAACCCGAAGCCACAGGATGAATGCAGCAGCAGCAAGGACACAGGACAGGGAGAATTAGTTGAAACTGCAGGTTAGTTTTAATTGTAATGGGGGCCTCTACACCCCCGAAGCAAGGCACGATTCTGAGGTCGGCTGGCTGTGTCTGAAAGGTGATGCTCCCAGGCAGCAGAGGAGATGGTTCCAGCCAGCGCTGGGCCGAGAGGTCAGCAGCAAGGAAGGAGAACGGGCGGAGACAAGGAGGCCTCGCTCCACCAGCAACCTCGATACCTTCTGGGCTATGCGTTCAAGTTCATCTCCTGTCAGTTCACTCTGGAGAGTCAGCCTGAGCACGTCCACGCTGCCCTAATAATGACAATCACAGCAACAATAATCTCTCACCTTTATAGTCTACTACCAGGACACATGCACTTTTGCCAGTCCTGTAGAGTGGGTTTTATTATTGCCATTTCATAGGCAAGAAAAGCTGAGGTCTGGAGAAGTACATCAGCTTGCCCAAGGTCAGTTCACTCTTGGGTGATGAGGATGTCTCCAGGGACTCTGACAGTGTTCTTTACACAGCATATTGTGTGTGCTCTCCTTTCCCCACCGTTTAGAAGGCATCCCTGGATTGGTCATCCCCAGTTCAAAATTTCTGCACCTGACATCCACCCAGGAAGTTACTGATTCCCTTTACAAGACTAAGATATCTTTCCTGAACCAAATCATAGGAAGGTAGCTGAATCCAAACCCCTATTTCTATGAGCCACACAGAAATTATCCAGAAAAAAACAGGCAATACAATAGATCAGCCTAATTTCAAAGGAAGAAGCAGGTGTTCTTTCATAACTTAAAGACTGTNTACTGATTCCCTTTACAAGACTAAGATATCTTTCCTGAACCAAATCATAGGAAGGTAGCTGAATCCAAACCCCTATTTCTATGAGCCACACAGAAATTATCCAGAAAAAAACAGGCAATACAATAGATCAGCCTAATTTCAAAGGAAGAAGCAGGTGTTCTTTCATAACTTAAAGAAGGTTTAAAAACCTTCTTTTCATTGTGAGGAAAACAGAAAGCCTGAGGGGGGAAAACATGCAAGAAGAGGGGAAAGTGGGGGGCTGGAGATCTGGGGAGATAATAACATTGAGAGAGGATCAGTAGGGCAGAATGCACCAAGCCCTGCCAGGAACCCGTGTAACACGCACAGGTGGACAAGAGGCTTGGCAACTCTGGATCTGTGGATCTCACTAGAAAAATGAGGGTTGAACTAAGTATCTCTAAGGCTCCTTCCATATTTGATATTATAACAGCATAAAAGAGGAGTACATGTCTCTCGCAGCTAATGACGGGAACACGGGAGCTGAGCTGGCCAAGACAATAGTGACTTTCAGGTCATCTGATCACACCCTGCCATGAGGTCCAGAAGTATAAATGCCACCTTACTCTAAACGGTTTTGAGGAATCCTCCTAACCTTCCAAATATCTGATGCAGCGACAGGAGGAAGAAAGAATGGAGCAGCGGCTGCGCTTTGCTGGAGCAGCCGTGAAGAGATCCCCACATTCAAGGTAAGAGAAACCCCAGTAAGACGGTAGGCGCAAGAGAGGGCCTCAGAGGGCAGACAGACTGAAACCACAGTCACAGACAGCTAGCCAATCTTATCACACGAACCACAGCTTGTCTAACTCAAGGAAACTAAGCCATGCCGTGTGAGGCCACCCAAGACAGAGGAGTCATGGTGGAGAGGTCTGACAGAAGGTGGTCCACTGGAGAAGGGAATGGCAAACCACTTCAGTATTCTNTATCTCTCCTTGCTATTCTTTGGAACTCTCCATTCAAATGGGTATATCTTTCCTTTTCTCCTTTGTTTTTCACAGACAACTAGCCAATCTGCTCACATGGACCACAGTCTTGTCTAACTCAATGAAACTAAGCCATGCCATGTGGGGCCACCCAAGACAAACAGGTCATGGTGAAGAAGTCTGACAGAATGTGGTCCACTGGAGAAGGGAATAGCAAACCACTTCAGTATTCTTGCCTCGAGAACCCCATGAACAGTATGAAAAGGCAGAAGGATAGGATACTGAAAGAGGAACTCCCCAGGTTGGTAAGTGCCCAATATGCTACTGGAGATCAGTGGAGAAATAACTCCAGAAAGAATGAAGAGATGGACCCAAAGCAAAAACAACACACAGTTGTGGATGGGACTGGTGATAGAAGCAATACTGCTGTAAAGAGCAATACTGAATAGGAACCTGGAATGTTAGGTCCATGAATCAAGGTCAATTGGAAGTGGTCAAACAGGAGATGGTAAGAGTGAACGTCGNAGAGATGGACCCAAAGCAAAAACAACACACAGTTGTGGATGGGACTGGTGATAGAAGCAATACTGCTGTAAAGAGCAATACTGAATAGGAACCTGGAATGTTAGGTCCATGAATCAAGGTCAATTGGAAGTGGTCAAACAGGAGATGGTAAGAGTGAACGTCGACATTCTAGGAATCAGCGAACCAAGATGGACTGGAATGGGAGAATTTAAGTCAGATGACCATTATATCTACTATTGTGGGCAGCAATTCCTTAGAAGAAATGGAGTAGCCATCACGGTCAACAATAGTCCAAAATGCAGTACTTGAATGCAATCTCAAAAACAACAGAATGATCTCTGTTCGTTTCCAAGGAAAACCATTCAATATCACGGTAATNTGAAAGTGAAAAGTGAAAGTGAAGTTGCTCAGTCGTGTCTGACTCTTTGCGACCCTGTGGACTGCAGCCTACCAGGCTCCTCCGTCCATGGGATTTTCCAGGTGAAAGTACTGGAGTGAGGTGCCATTGTCTTCTCCGTATAAGCATTCTATAACACAGCAATTCTACCCCTGGTTATCAACTCAATACAAATGCACATATACTTTCCCCATAAAAAACACACACTAGAATGTTCATAGTAGCATTTTTCACAATAGCCAAAATTAGCAATGTTTTGGAGTAGAACAGATTAATTGTGGCATAACCATCCACACAACAGAACACTGTACAACAGTGGAAAAGAAGGAACTAATGGACATGCAACATGGATATGTTATGGATATGATTTTAGATAGGTTAAGCAAAAGAAGTCAGACAATAAAGCATACCATATGATTCCATTTCTACAAAAAGTATAAAAACAAGCAAAATTAAGGATGCTTTCAGAATTCAGGACTGTGGTTACCCGTGAGGATAGAGGGTAGGTAATAACTAGAAGGGGACTCCCTGATACTGGTAATGATTTGTTTCTTGATCTGGGTGATGGTTAGTGTCCAGTTTGTGAAAATTACTTGATTGTCCATTTATGTATGTATGTTATTGCATACATACATAAATGTTTGCCTTTTTTAAAAGCAAACAAAAAAATTAAACACTGCTCATCATAGCATTAAAATTCCCTTATAATCAGACCTATTATCACTGTTTGCATCACATAATAGCTTGACTCCCACCAGGACCTCACCTGTACCCAACACGAGCTATTCCAAACTTTCCTGATCCAACTGTAGCAAAGCACCCAAATCCAAATTTCTGTTGATGAGCCTTCCAATGCAATACATGTTTCCGCCTCTGAAATTCCAGTACTTTGGCCACCTCATGTGAAGAGTTGACTCACTGGAAAAGACTCTGATGCTGGGAGGGACTCGGGGCAGGAGGAGAAGGGGACGACTGAGGATGAGATGGCTGGATGGCATCACTGACTCGATGGGCGTGAGTCTGAGTGAACTCCGGGAGTTGATGACGGACAGGGAGGCCTGGCGTGCTGAGATTCATGGGGTCACAAAGAGTCGGACACGACTGAGCGCCTGAACTGAACTGAACCCCCCCAAAGGTGTGCCTGTTGTTTTCGCCTCTGAGATTCCCTTCCCTTCCCTTGCTTCCTTGGAGAACTGCACTCAACCTTAAGGCTCCACTCTAACAGACCCTGCCCAGCAGCCCTCTGTCAGAGCCTGCTCCTGCACCCACTGCATCCTACACACCCTACCCTGTAACACAGGCCCCATTCCTTCATAACTACTTATTCACTCTTCTCCCCAATAAACTCATAAGCTCCTGAAGACCTTGATGGCTTATTTAGCACAGTGCCTTGCTTAGAGTAGGCACGTCAAAGAATATGTGTTGTGTGAATTCCAGGTAATGTGGTCTGGGATCCTCCCAATTCCTTTTCTTTTGAGAACATTAGACTTAGTTTAGAGAATCTGTACGGAACACTGGAAAAAAGCAGACATGAAAAGGGGGAAAACAAGAAAAAAAATGAGCAAAGACCAAGAAAGGCAACACTAAGAAAAACTACAGGGACTACTCCTGTGGTCTAGTGGTTAAGCATCAGCCTGCCAGTGCAGAAGACATGGGTTCAATCCCTAGTCGGGAAAATTCCACATGCTGCAGAGCAACTTAGCCCATGCACCACAACCACTGAGCCCGTGCTCTAGAGTCCATGAACCACAACTACTGAAGCCTGTGTACGGCAACCACTGAGTCCAGGCACCCAAGAGCCTGTACTCTGCCCCAGGAGAAGCCACTGCAATAAGTCCGTGCATACAGCTAAAGAGTAGCCCCTGCTTGCCGCATCTAGAGAAAGCCCACGGGCAGCAATGAAGACCCAGTGCAGCCAATCAGTAAATAAATGAATGAATAAATAAATTTAAAACAGAAATACAAATGGCTAAAAAATATATAAAAGATGCTCAACATTACTAGTAATAAAGTGAAAGTGAAGTCGTGTCCGACTCTTTGCAACCTACCAGGCTCCTCTGTCCATGGGATTCTCCAGGCAAGAGTACTGGAGTGGATTGCCATTTCCTTCTCCAGGGGATCTTCCCGACGCAGGGATCGAACCCGGGGCTCCCACATTGTAGACAGACGCTTAACCGTCTGAACCACCAGGGAAGTCCAGTAATAAAGGAAATGCAAAAATTAAAATAATAATGAGTTATCATTTGGGGGGAATTTCATTAACTTTTGATTTGAAAAGTGTAAGACAAGATACATAGAAGTACGCTCACGGCAGCACTGCTTGCAGTGGGAAAACACTGGAAACAACCCAAACGGTGCATTGACAAGGAAATGGATGAATAAACTCTGTCACAGTAATACAACGAACCATTATATTCAGCTGTGAAAATAAATGAACTACAGCTACATGCATCAACAGGAAAGAATCTCAAAATTAACATTATGCAAAAAAGTAAACAGTAGAATACGGATACCATGTATACAAAGTTCAAAGCACGTCAAACTAAGCAATACATTACTTGAGAATGTAGTAAAGGTATAATAAAAAGCAAAAAATAAAAACACAAGATTCCAAAATTCTGTGGAGGAAGCAGAAGGGTTATGATCCATAAGGGACCCCAGGGAGCTTCAAAGTATTGGTAATGTTCTGTTTCTTACAGTGGCTGTTCAGTAGACAGGTGACCATTTTATTTGCTATGTTTTAAAACTTCCCGTATAGGGACTTTCCTGGTGGTCTAGTGATGAAGACTCTGTGCTTCCACTGCAGGGCAACGGGCATGGGTTCGATCCCTGGGCATCAGGGAATTAAAATTCTCCATGCCACATGGTGTGACAGGGGAAAAAAAAAAACAAACTTCCCATATACAAAGGTATCTTTTCTTGCTTTTCAGTAAAGTGAGTTATTTCATGTAAATCCTGCAGAAATATCATTTTTAGATCAAGTGAATGGCAAATTTTAAAGATATTGATAATATCTAGGATTGGTGTGGATGCAGGAAAAAAGACTAATTTCACACATATATCATCAGAGATTATAAAAATGTTTTTAGAAGTCAATTTGGCCAATATTAAGAGTGCATACTTTTTTAAACCCTTTGACTAATTCCACTTTTAGGAATATGCCCTATGAAAATCCATGCACATTTACCCAAAGATATGTGTGTGAAAACGTTAACTGCAATCCTCTTTACAATACTTAAAGACCTGGAAACAGCATAAGTTCACTCTCGAGTGAGTGAATTAAGTATGGTAATATCCATGCTATGAAATACTACACTGCTGGTAAGTAAACCTCTGCAAGTTGACAGGAAAAGACCTCCAAGGTTTATTAAGTGAGGGATTTCCCTGGTGGTCCAGTAGTTAAGAATCCACCTCGCAATGCAGAGGATGCAGGTTAGATCCCTGGTCGGGGAACTCAGATGACATGCCATGAAGCAACTAAGTCTGTACACTGCAACTGCTGAAGCCCGTGTGCTCTGGAGCCCAGTGCCACAGCTAGAAAGGCTGCATGCCACAAATAGAGACTACGTGCGCTGCAACTAGAGAGGCTGTGCACCGCAACAAAGATCCCACGTGACCCAGCGAAGATCCCGGGCTACAACTAAGACCAGGTGCAGCCAATAAATATTAAAAAGGTATCCTAGGGGAAAAAAGCAAGTCACAATGTAATTCATAAAATATGACCTCTTATTTAAGTGCATATATATGTTCAGAGTATTAGTGATTGTCAAGACTCTGATGCTGGGAGGGATTGGGGGCAGGAGGAGAAGGGGACGACCGAGGATGAGATGGCTGGGTAGCATCACTGACTCGATGGGCGTGAGTCTGAGTGAACTCCGAGAGTTGGTGATGGACAGGGAGGCCTGGCGTGCTGCGATTCATGGGGTCGCAAAGAGTCAGACACAACTGAGCGACTGAACTGAACTGAACTGAAATAAAGCGAATACTACATGTTGAGCCCTACTGAGTTATATGTATTAACTCATTTAATCCTCACAAGACAACTATATGTGAGGTATAAATCCCCATTTTACAGATGAGAAAACTGAGTCACATAAGTATCTTGCCCAAGGTCACATAATTAGTAAGGAGAAGAGTCAGGATTCAAAACCAGGCCCTGTGATTCCAGAGTCTCCACTCCTAACCACCATACCACACTGGCATTTCTTGAAAGTAATCACAACAGAAGAGCACTGAACTCATACACACTAAGCTAGAAAAAGCCTACTCAGTGGTAAAGAATCTGCCTGCAACACAGGAGATTCGGGTTTGATCCCTGGGTTGGGAAGATCCCCTGGAGGAGGAAGTGGCAACCCTCTCCACTTGCTTGAAAACTCCCACGGACAGAGGAATCTGGCAGGCCAAAGTCCGTGGGGTTGCAAAGATTTGGACATGACTGAACACACAGAAAAAGTCAGAGGAGTAAAGGGACTTTCAGTTCATATATCAATACTTCTACAGTGTTTTAAACGTCTGCAACAAAAATGTATTTGTGTGACATTCCTATATAAAAGAAAGAGAAGGAAAGACAAAGTACTAAACTTCGAGACAGAGGTGAGGTTTGAGTACAAATGGCATCTACTAATCCTTGAGCAAATCATTTTTCTCTCTCTGGGCAATTTCCCATCTGCAAAATGGGGGGTAATAATACCCGCCTTGCCTGTACTTTAGGCAAGTAGGTAGTAAGATGTTTAGGAACAGTGTGAAAGTACTTTGCAAACCATAAATCACTTCCCAAAAGTGAGGCAGCATTGACTTTCCTAAGGAGCTCTAGGAAAACTTCAAGGGAGGGGAGTAGGTGAAACCAACTGTCTAAAAGGAGCCTGTGAGGGTTTCCCTGGTGGCTCAATGGTAAAGAATCTGCCTGCCAATGCAGGAGACTCGGGTTCTGTCCCTGGTCCAGGAAGATCCCACACGCCATGGAGCAACTAAGCCCGTGCGCCTTCAACAAATAAAAAAAATAAAAGGAGCCTATGAATAAATCTAGGGTTCTTTCTGGCACTTCATCCTCCAGAACCAGAGGATCCAGCCTGTAAGGCCACAGACTTCACCCCACAACCCCAAACCATAGCCAAGGAGGAAAACCCAGGCCCCTCTCTATTTGGTGCCACTGGTTTCTGGGGCTGGATGGACCCCAGGGCTGTGAGCGGGCTTCAGGGAGCTTTAGGAATACCCCAAAATATCTAGTAGGGGGGTCCCCTCTGGGGACTCCCTGAACGGAAGGATAGAAAGGGGAGCCATCTTCTCTAGGGAAAAAGGAACAGAGCTAATCACAAGGTAAGCAGCCTCTAACCTCATAAACATTCTTGGGGAGAAGCCCAGCCACCTCTAAATTATAGGCAGCCTCTCCACTCTGTTCAAACAAATCTCCAGCTGTGACTCACTCCTCAGCGCAGGGAGGGGGTAAACACATAGCTAAGGGCTTAGAGATCAAGACGCTAAGGAACAGTGATAGGGAGATAAACAGGGAGGCCCCAGAGGTTCTCATACCTCAGGCTCACGTGAATAGTGGGAAGATCCATGGGAAAATATGTCTCCCCAGCTCCCACTCCCCAGGCTGCTACGAGGGCCATGAGGACTGAATGGCACGTGAGAGTCAAGGGCCTCTGAGTAAGACTGCCCCTCAGCTGGAAACCAGCACCTTAATTTATCCATACCCTATAATCCACTCCTCCACCATCTCGTCCCTTGATCCTGTTCCCTGTTTCCACTTGGAATGTCCGTAGTCTCTCAAGCAGCCACCTCAATTTTTCCCTTCTGAAAAATGGAAATACCCAGCCTCTTAAAACAACAGTTCCCAAGAGGTCAGGTGGAGGAAAGCCCCAGGAAAGTCAGAGGCTAGGTGCAGTGATCGGGGACCCCTCTCTCTTGGCTGAGACTCCTAACCCACTTGGCTCACAGGGCTCACAGGGTACTCTTGGTCCTGCCTCCTGCAGAGCTCTCTCGGTCAGATCTGGCCCTTCGCTGCATTCCTGCTCCTCCCCACAGAGTAACCAACAAAACAGGTGTTTGCTTTTTGTCTAGTTCCCTGCCCAAAGGCATGGGCTGGACAAGCTCTATGCAGAGAGCTGAACAAGGTGATTAGGAGGTGAAATGAGAAAAAGGGATTTAGGGTGGCACCCTAAATTGGGGCAGCTGTTCTCATTCTCTGGACCACTAGCACAGCAAAACACAGGAGCCAGCAGTGAGAGGGAGGTGGGCTCCTGAACTCCCAACTCTGAGGAAGACACTCTTTTGCTCAGCCAATCTTCCTTTAGGAAACCCACCTCATGCCCAGCCAGCCTGGAATCCCCAGTTCCCTGGCACCCCCTGCCCTTCTCCAGTCTCTGATTACCTTGCTTTGTGATTTCTGCTTTCTTTGCCTCCAAGCCCTAGAAGACCATTTCCTTTTCCTTCCTCTCTATTTTCTTTTCCTCTTCCTGCCCCTGTTGGCCAGGCTTCAATCTGGGCCAAGAGTCTCCCTGGGACATACTTGTTCCCTCAACTAAACCTCCCCACCCGTAGGAGACAAAGGTATTTCACAAGACTGAATCGTGACCCAAAGAGGCACATACCATAATTATCAGCAGGCGAGGAAGCTTGTCCCACCAGCTCTGAGTACACACGTATGGAACCGAAACCATCTGGGTACACACTCCACCCCACCACTCCCACCTGCGAGAAGTATGTGCAAACGCTGGCGCCCAATGCCTGGTGGCTCCGTAAGCCTCCCCTCTCAGATCCTCCCACAGAGCCCAGCATTCCCCAAATTCCCGGCAGGCTTGGAGACATCATCAGCCACCGTAGTGCTCCTAAAGGTAAGAACTTGGCAACGAATGGGGGAGAAGGAATGGTGTGAGGAGCAATTTACGGGCTGAGCTTGTGGCAGAGCTTTTGAGTGAAAGGAACAGGCAGTCACTGAACTTGAGCGGTTCCTCTGCCCAGGAGTTTCTTTCCCCACCCAGGTGTCACAGAGCCAGGGCTGCCACCAGCTTAGAGTTCATTCATTCCTTTGGAGTACGCGTCAATGGCTCTCCAGAAGAATCCTCTTTTAAAATGCAAATATTTGGACCCAGCAATTCCAAACCTAGGTATTGCTTGCCAAGAGAAATTAAAACATAAGTCCACATGAAAACTTGTTAACAAATGTTCACAAGAGCATTATTCATAAAAGAAGAAAAGAAGAAACAACCAACTAATAAGAAGCTACTGCATAGTACAGGGAACTCCACTCGATACTCTTGTGGCCTACATAGGAAAAGATTCTAAAAAAGAGTGGATATATGTATAAGTGATTTGCTTTGCCATACACCTGAAACAGACACAACGCTGTGAATCAACTATACTCCAATCTCAAAACATTTTTTTTAAAAGAAACAACCCAAAAGTCCACTGACATTTATCCATGATGAACATGTCTTCATACAATGTAATATTTTTATTCAGTCTTTAAACGGAATGAAATACTGATTCACGTTACAACATGGGTCAACCTTAAAAACGTGCCAACCAGAGGAAGCCAGTCACAAAGGATCATATATTATATGATTACATTTACATAAAATATCTAGAATAGGCAAATCATAAAGTAGACTGCTAGGGTTGGGGTCAGGGACTATCGGAGGAAAATGGGGAGTGGTTGCTAATGGGTCAGGATTTCTTTATGGGGTGATGAAATATGTTCTGAAATCAGCTGTGTTGATGACTATACAACTCTGTGAATATACTAAAACCCATTGAATTGTATATGGAATGGGTGATATGTATGGCACGTGAATTATATCTCAATAAAGCTATTATAATAAAATGAAAATGAGGCCTATAGTGAGCCTTCAGTAAATCATAACTTTAGTTAAAAAAAAAAAGTCTAAGGAAAGACTTGGCATTAAGCTAATGCAGCTTCTGAGGTCCTAAAGGAATGCCACCTATTTCAGGGTAAAGACAAAGGTTCAGACTGCAGCTGATGTAAAATTTCAGATCCACTTAGGTATTGAGAAAACCTCTCTAGCTAGACTGACCAATATAAAAAAAAGTAGAGAGGACTGGGTGCTGGCGGAGGGGAGTGTTAGTTGCTCAATCCTGGCCAACTGTCTGCAACCCCATAGACTGTAGCCTCTGTCCATGGAATTCTCTAGGCAAGAATTGTGGAGTGGATACCCATTCCCTTCTCCAGGGGATCTTCCCAACCCAGGGACTGAACTACTTGGGTCTCCCACATTGCGGGCAGATTCTTTACCATCGGAGCCACCAGGGAAGTCCTGGGGTGGAGGTGGGGAGAAAATACTCTAAGGAAGGGTAACACTGATAGGATGCTTAAAGGGACCTTATCAGAGTCCAGAGCATCATGGGACACCAGCTGCCTTGGCTACGATTTCGGAAAAAGGAGAAGGAGGAAAAGAGCCCAGAACAGGATGCCAAAACGTGAACCCTGACTATCACTCTAAGACAGTCCCAGCTGAGTTGAGACTAGCCAAGCTTATTCAGGTCTTCACTCTGAGTCTATCTAGATGTCCCTTTTGACCCTCAAGACCCTCCACTGGCAGAGGAAAGGGGAAAGGAACAGGTAAGAGCAGACATCAACATAATGAGAAGGAGCAAAACTTGACCAGACCAGTGTTCTTTCTCCATCCCTTGACCAGGGGGGAGTTAAAACAGTCTCGCCGTAAGTAACAAAGAGAAAATAATGACTAACATCTGAGCACTTACCACGTGCCAGGCATTGTACTTAATATTTCACATGCATTCTTCACAACAACCTTATGAAAACGATGTAATTATTATCCCCATTTTACAAATGAGGAAACTGAGACTAAAGAGATACAGTAGTTTATCAAAGTGATCTGGGGCAAAGCCAACACTGAAGCTCTGACTATAGTCCAGTGGGTCAGACTCCCAGAACCAGGCTCTTAACCGCAATGTTATGAATAGAACCACAATTTAGTCAAAAACTGTGATATAATTTCGTTGGGAAGAAGGGAGAAGGAAAAGGAAGCACGTAAGGGGTGCCAGTATAAACCTTCCTATAATTCCTACAACAGGAAGTCAACAATGTCTAAAACTGATAAATCATAAGCAAACTATTTAGAAACATGGCCATAAACACCAGACAGAACTAAGAGTTAAGAGTGGTAGTTTCCACTTTGGGTGGTTTTGGATGGCTGTTGCTTCAGTCGCTAAGTGTAAGTCATGTCTGACTCTTTACGACCCCATGGACTGTAGCCTGCCAGGTTCCTCTGTCCATGGGATTTCCCAGGCAAGAATACTGGAGTGGGTTGCCATTTCCTTCTCCAGGGGATCTTCTCTACCCAGGGATAGAATCTGCATCTCCTGCCTCAGCAGGCAAATTTTTTACTGTTCAGCCGGCCTTAGGCAGGGAATTGCTTACTATTTTCTTTTAAAGGCCTTTGATATTACTAGATCTTTTTAAAATCATACACATATATTCCTCTGATCAAATATGATTAAAAAAGGAAAAGAAAGACAATTAGAGCTCATTTAAATTAAGTCTATTGCTGCCTTTGTTACCAATTTCCATCCTCCTACACTGATAACAGCACTTGGGCTTTGTTTCAGAGAATCTCCCTCCTTTGCCGGGTAATCTGGTGGGCCTGTTAATCAAGGAACCCCAAGCCCTGGCCAAGTGGGGAAGGGACCAATGACACTTTCTCCCTGGAATCTTGAACAGAATGGCAAAAAGACCTAACACAGTTGGAAACAGTGCACCCAGAACTAGAAAACCTCCGTTCTCTGGTTCCATTTACCCAGGCCCCAGGACTCCTTTGGTTTGGACTTTTTAAATTTAAATTCTGTGAGCTGCCCATTTCCTTTTAATAAATTTCCCTCTTGCTTAAGTTAGTTGAATTCCTCTGTTGTTTATAATAAGGAAACTTAATGGGAATGTCTTTTTAAAAATGAGTATGAGGTTAATCTGTGCTTTTATTTGCCAGTACAATTTAGTACAGTGGCTTGCAAAGTTTTTTGGCCTTAAAAAACACATTTTACATCACAATCAAATAAATACACATACACATATATAATATGTAAACAAAGATATAACTGAAACAAAAGTTTCACCAAAAATGTCTACCCTAACACTCTGAGCCCACTAACTCTTATTTCTTATTTTAAGAAATAAGAAGTTTGTTGCTTTTTAGAGCAGTTTTAGGTTTATAACAAAATTGACAGGAAGATATAAAAATTTCCATATACCCCCTCCCCACACACATGCATAGCCATTATCAGTATCATTCACCAGAATGGTACTTTACAACCAAAGATGAACATATACTGATACATCATAACCACCCAGGATCCACAGATCATCTTAAGATTCAAGTGACTCTAAGTCAAGTGACCTTCCATGGGTTTGGACAAATGTATAATGACATATATCCATCATTATACTATCAAAGTATTTTCACTNTTCACAACAACCTTATGAAAACGATGTAATTATTATCCCCATTTTATAAATGAGGAAACTGAGACTAAAGAGATACAGTAGTTTATCAAAGTGATCTGGGGCAAAGCCAACACTGAAGCTCTGACTATAGTCCAGTGGGTCAGACTCCCAGAACCAGGCTCTTAACCGCAATGTTATGAATAGAACCACAATTTAGTCAAAAACTGTGATATAATTTCGTTGGGAAGAAGGGAGAAGGAAAAGGAAGCACGTAAGGGGTGCCAGTATAAACCTTCCTATAATTCCTACAACAGGAAGTCAACAATGTCTAAAACTGATAAATCATAAGCAAACTATTTAGAAACATGGCCATAAACACCAGACAGAACTAAGAGTTAAGAGTGGTAGTTTCCACTTTGGGTGGTTTTGGATGGCTGTTGCTTCAGTCGCTAAGTGTAAGTCATGTCTGACTCTTTACGACCCCATGGACTGTAGCCTGCCAGGTTCCTCTGTCCATGGGATTTCCCAGGCAAGAATACTGGAGTGGGTTGCCATTTCCTTCTCCAGGGGATCTTCTCTACCCAGGGATAGAATCTGCATCTCCTGCCTCAGCAGGCAAATTTTTTACTGTTCAGCCGGCCTTAGGCAGGGAATTGCTTACTATTTTCTTTTAAAGGCCTTTGATATTACTAGATCTTTTTAAAATCATACACATATATTCCTCTGATCAAATATGATTAAAAAAGGAAAAGAAAGACAATTAGAGCTCATTTAAATTAAGTCTATTGCTGCCTTTGTTACCAATTTCCATCCTCCTACACTGATAACAGCACTTGGGCTTTGTTTCAGAGAATCTCCCTCCTTTGCCGGGTAATCTGGTGGGCCTGTTAATCAAGGAACCCCAAGCCCTGGCCAAGTGGGGAAGGGACCAATGACACTTTCTCCCTGGAATCTTGAACAGAATGGCAAAAAGACCTAACACAGTTGGAAACAGTGCACCCAGAACTAGAAAACCTCCGTTCTCTGGTTCCATTTACCCAGGCCCCAGGACTCCTTTGGTTTGGACTTTTTAAATTTAAATTCTGTGAGCTGCCCATTTCCTTTTAATAAATTTCCCTCTTGCTTAAGTTAGTTGAATTCCTCTGTTGTTTATAATAAGGAAACTTAATGGGAATGTCTTTTTAAAAATGAGTATGAGGTTAATCTGTGCTTTTATTTGCCAGTACAATTTAGTACAGTGGCTTGCAAAGTTTTTTGCCCTTAAAAAACACATTTTACATCACAATCAAATAAATACACATACACATATATAATATGTAAACAAAGATATAACTGAAACAAAAGTTTCACCAAAAATGTCTACCCTAACACTCTGAGCCCACTAACTCTTATTTCTTATTTTAAGAAATAAGAAGTTTGTTGCTTTTTAGAGCAGTTTTAGGTTTATAACAAAATTGACAGGAAGATATAAAAATTTCCATATACCCCCTCCCCACACACATGCATAGCCATTATCAGTATCATTCACCAGAATGGTACTTTACAACCAAAGATGAACATATACTGATACATCATAACCACCCAGGATCCACAGATCATCTTAAGATTCAAGTGACTCTAAGTCAAGTGACCTTCCATGGGTTTGGACAAATGTATAATGACATATATCCATCATTATACTATCAAAGTATTTTCACTGCCCTAAAAAACTTCTGTACTCTGTGTATTCATCTGCACTCTCCCCCCAAATTCCTGGCATCCATTGATCTTTTTATTGTTTCTATAGTTTTACCATTTCCAGAATAGCATACAGTTGGAATTTCTTTCTTTTTTCCTGAAAAGAGAGGTTCAAAGCTTTTATGACTATAAGACCATTCATGGCTCACCCGTGCACGGGCTAGACAGGCTGTAGGTGGCAAGCTCTTCCACTATATACTGCAACTTTTCTTCCAATACTGAGCCCTGTCCCACTGTCCCTGCCCAGTGGAGGTGCAGGCAGACATGTGTAAGGGTATTCATTCACAGGAAGGCCACAAGTTTTGTGTCTCTTGTTACAATGAACCCATATCCCTGTTAGGTGTGTTACAAATAGAGGGGCCATTTCTTCAGGCCTCCTGCTCTGAGCACATCTATTTCTTTTTTAAGGCTGGTTCTGACCCATTAAGTTGATTTTTAGTGACTGTGTGATTATGATCAGCAGTTGGAAAGCACTGGCTCCTTGTACCTGCTGCAACTGCCTCCAGCAATAAAAACAACCCAGAGAATGTAACAGCCATATTTCCAGTGACCATGTGTGGTGCACTGAGGCACATGGCCTGGTTGTTAGAGAAACACCAACACAGTCCCAGGGTCCTGACGCTCAGCAGGACACACCAGTCAGTTAAAGTGTCTGCACTGCTGACACCAGAAGAAACAACTTCTTCATTCATTTATTCACTCACCCACTTTGCACATGCACTGAGCACTCAGTTCAACAGTGTGAATACAGGAGAGGTTTCTGGGGACTGTCCAGAGCCATAAATTCTGTCTTCGAGATGGCTCAGAGGAAAGGAATCCAGGACAAAGCCTGTCTCCTGACTGATTGATTGTTTACCATCTCCTCTTCCGTAAGAGCTCAGGAATGTCTCCAACACCAGATATGGGCAATAGTGATTTCATTCCCACCTTTGAAGTCAAATAACTTTCAAGTTTAGCCTGGTAAGAAGGAATAAAAGAGAATTTCTGTCTCTCTCTTGTTCTAGAGGCCTCTGATTAGCTTCAAACTAATCTACGGCTGAAGAATGTCTGAATTTCTTGCTATTTTCCAATCCACTCTTTCTGCCCCACCAGACAAGGAGCAAAACATCAAGGGATAGAAGAGAGTGTCAATTCATTCTCAACACTGCCAGTGCCTTAGATTTAAGACTTCTCTGAATCTCTTTTCTACAACAAGCAAAAAGTCCAGTCATCTCTCTCCTTTATTTCCCTCATATCCTGTTCCTTGCCTCAGCCATTCCAAAACAGTGAGCATGCATGTGGAAAAGAACTTGGGTCTAACACAATAGAGGATGGATTTTTTTTTCCCCCCATCTCTTCTGTGTCCCAGAACTGGGGGAGTGGAAATAACAGAAGACAGGGATGGGAGTTCTGGAGTTGGGCAGTAGCAATACTTGAATTGTAATGTGATAGACACAGCCTGGACAGAAATGGAGAGGGGACTGTGAGCCGAATTAAGTGACCATCTGTGATCACTTATCTTGAAATGACCAACTATTCTACAAGTACACTTTGAAAAGCCATAATCCAGGTGCAGATGGTTTAGCTCTATCTCAAGAGCATGCTGAGACAGGAAGACAGAATGGACTCAGAGCGCAGTGGGGGAAAGGGAGGGATACAAACTCCCTATCACCTTGGCTCCCGTTTCATTCTCCTCCAGAACAGCATGAAAACTGATGAAATAGTACACGCTCATTCTGGGTTAGGTTTCCCAGCAGAGCCACAAGCTACCCTCCTCTGAGGGTATGAGGAAAAATCCTACGGTCTGCTGTGGTGGGGAGGAGACCAAGGAAGTGAGGGGAGCTGGGCAGACCGCTTAGCACTGGAGCAGATGGGAAGGTCTCTTCGCTCTCCCACTCTCACTCCGTCTAGAAGCTCGTGCAGGTCACTTCCCTCGCCTTCTCAGCCCAGGTTCTGGCATCCCTTCCACCCGCTTGCTCCGTGCTCAGAGACGGAAGCAAAACCAACCAAAAGTCCCAGGAAGCTATCGGCTGACCGATGGGAGGAGGGGAGCAGGAAAACCGGCATGGGGAAAGAGGAGAAATCATAGCAGAGAGGTGACCCCAAGCAGACAGCCTCCTAGCGAAAGGTAAGAGTCCTTGGCCAATCTCGGCGTACTTGGAGTTCTACCACCCCCACCCACCAGTCCAAGCCCTAGAATTTGACTTTGTATCCTTTGTCTTGCTACTGCTCGCCCAAAGCACTACGAAGTTCTCTGAAGAGCCCCTGAAGTCACCAGAACCCACAGAAAAGCCTAATTCCCCTCGATAGGAATCAAAGTTCAAAAGAGCACAGGGATCCCGTCCCTGGAGCTCATTCTACAACGACACAACCTAACAGCCCATAGGATCCCTCAGCAGCGCGCACCGGCGACCAGCGCCGAGTCCCGGGCAGGAGCCGCAGTGTCCTCCCAAAGGGCAGGGAAGCCCCGTGTCCTCGAGCCTCAGAAGAGTCTTTATCCTGCTGACCCCACTGCCCGCCGCGAAGTGGTAGAAGAAAGAGAAGCGCCGCGAGGAGCTGACCACACCGAGCGCGGCATCAGGTGATGTCAGCGAACTCCTCGCGGGTCACTGTAAAGGAAGAATTCAAAAACGAGAATACCAAGCTAGGTAGGCGCTTTTACTTACCGCGGTCTGCCCCTCCGGGTGCACGTCCACCAATGTACACCAGTTACGCGTCCCATTCATCTTCTTCTGCGGGGGTCGCAGCACAAAGCCCAACCCTCTGCCCTGCAGTCCGGCTCCTGCTAAGCGGGCGCGCGCCGAACCGCCCCACCTTGTATAGTCGCGTCAGGGGCTGGGGCAAGACAGGACACGCCCCTAAAACTCCATTGGCCAACGGGTGGGCGAAAGGGTGCAATAGGTGTGGTCTAGATGTATCAGGACATGCCCATCTGAGCTCGCCTTGATTTACGTAGAGGTGGGGCTTACGGCTTGGGAGCAACTTATTTGCTTAACTGAAGTTTTGTATAGCATTTTATGCCTATATGAAGAAATGGCAACCCACTGCAGTATTCTTGCCTGAAAAACCCCATGGACAGAGGAGCCTGACGGGTTACAGTCTAGAGGGTCGCAAAGAGTAGGACACGACTGAGCGACTAAGCATATATGCTTGTATGGCTGTACCTCAAACATTAGTCTTGCCTTCACCTTTCAATTCCAAGACCAGTGTTTGTAAGATAGAATCACCCTGCCAGCCCCTAGCGGATGAGGAGTTGAAAAATCTTCCATACATTCTCCTGTTTCTACATATAGGCCAGCCTGTAGGGTTTGTGGAGCTGAGTAAACCTTACAGACTTCCAGGACCAGCTCACTCAGACTGGCCTAAGCCAGTCTGGCAAGTGCCCTTCCCTGGCAGGAAGCCCAGGCCAAAGTCAATGCCAGCTTGGCTATGGGTGGGGCTTGTTCGGCAGAAGCTATTATATCGAAGCTGCCCTTATATAGAAGGGAGAGGCGGGACACATTGCCTTAAAAGGAATTTGTACTCTTGGGAAGGGATAAATCTCAATTTCTCCAGTGGCATTTGCTCCCTAAGCCCAGGTTAGCATCTTAAGGGCCCACAAGAGAGGTTGGCCAAGCAGGACCTTGGAACTTCTTCCAGCCCAACCGCTCTTGGCAGGTGGGTTCTAAATGGGGCTATGATCTTCATGGACATCAGACAGGAGGTCTGACCCATTCTTGAGTGGGCAGAACTTCTGAATTTGGCAGTAGACTTTGGTGAACACCTCACTCCTTCAAGGGAACACAAGGGCAGGGATGATAGAGACTTCCCAGGTAGGAACTGGGTCGTATGCAATGGGGGTATCCTTATGCCCCATAGGAATAAAATTCAGTTCTAACCTGTCTTCTTTAATTCTCATAGAAGTCATTTACTGGTCTTGCTATTCCCAGGAAAGAATGGAGCTGCTATAAACTTCTAGTCTCCCTAGATCCCATCTGATCTGTTGTAAAAGACCTCTAAAAGTGAGGTAAGAAAACTCCAGTTTCAGCCTCTAAGTTGCAGAGTAAGATGGCTTCTTCATATAATTTAGACCTCCAAATAAATCAGGAAAATGAATGAGAAGTCAAGGATTTCAGTATAGATATATAATTTTTATTTAATTTAAAATAAAAATTCAATGCTCGATTGGATTGGGAGAGAATATATGATTTGCAGAATAGAGGAATTTTTCTAAATCATGAAATTACAAGTCATTGATGAGAACAGGCTTCTCCCTCCTCTAGGCTCCTTACAGAGCCTGCTTAGGAAATAAGAGGTGAATCATCTTCCTCACCTCCTCCCCACCAGAACGTGGCTCTCCCCAAAGCCCAAAACAGGAACAAATCCTCCATTGCCTCTTCCCATTTCTACCAAGAGTCAACTTCTAGCCCCTCTGTATCAGGTCCAGGCTCCTGAGATTAATGAGGGTCCCTCAGTTCCCTACTGGGCTTGAGCACCTCTGATAAGAGAAACCACAAGTACGGCCACAGAGACCAAAATGTTTGCTTTTCAAACTTGTGTAGATAGTTGTCAGGGTTCCCAGGTCCCACCATCTTATAAACACATCGTAGTCCAGAGGGAGAGGAGGAAGGATAGAAACCCTGAGCAGAAGCAGGCTCCACCACTTTATTACAGCCCTACCAAAGCCCCTCTCACAGGGGCTCATCGGCAGAGAAGCCGGTAGATCTCTCAACCAGTCACTGGGGCAGCAGGGAAGTTAGAGGGCCCCAGCTGGGGAAAAGGTGATCTTTGGAGAGGTATGAATGTGCAGGTATAAAGGCAAGAAGAGCATCCATATCTCCTCACCCTGGCTAAGGCACTGAGAAGAAGGAACGTAGAAATGGTAAAGATGGGAAGGGAAGGAGAAAGGGTCCCTTGGATCCTAGCCTAGGGAAGACAAAAAATATAGTAATGGAGACAGGTGGGGACTACCGCATAGGCCCCATGACTGTGCAAAGAAGAGCATGTGAGAAGTGGGCAGAGTCACGCCAGCATGTCCATTACCCATAATGCTCCCCTAACCCCACTCCAGAATAGGAAGGAAATGAATTGCAGGAGTCAAGGGGGCAGAATCACATAGGGTATTTCCCTGAGCCTAGGGTTAAGGGCTAAAGAAAGCAAGCTTTATATACATGGCAATTTCTATCCCTTCTGGCCCACTCAATCCCCCTGACCAGCCTGCTCTTATGAGGGAGCAGAGGAGGGGGTTATCGGCACTTAAGGAGGGGGCTCAGTTGGCCTGAAGAGCCCACTCCCCCCAGAGGAAGGGGAATGTCCCTCTACCAGTTTAGCACAGATGCATTTTTTTATCACCATCACTCAAACCCCTCCCCATCTTAGGTCTTTAATAACTGGATCCCTGCCAGAAATGAGGAATCTGAAGCTGGGCAGAGCAGAGCAGAACTGGCCAGGCCTCAGGCGTGGTTTATGGGCCCTTGTGAACCACAAGCTAACAAGAGCTGGTCTGCAGGTTGCTCTCTGTAAGCAGTGAGGCGATGGAGGAAGGATCGTAGACACTGTCAAATTCCTCATCTGAACTCAGTCCTTCATGCTGGAGGGTTGACTCAGCAGCTGAGCGGGAAGCTTTGCGCCTGAGTCAAAGAGAGGAATACCAGTCAGGGAAGATGACAGAAAGACTTAAACAGCCTCCCTTCTCATGCTAAGGAAACTCAGTTCTCCTAAAGCCTAAAACTACCCGTAAGATTCCCCTAAGAAGTAGGGGAGATGGGGTACAGGATGGATACTGAGGTACTGAAAGACAACCACCCTGGCTTTCATCCAGGAATGAGTGCCTATGAAGTCTCCTTTTCCCCACCCAGCTCAGGAGAGCTCATTCCCAACGGAGCAGGGGGCAGAAGAGCAACCCATACCAAGAGTCCTTCTCCAGGGCTTTGATCCGGGCCTGGAGCTGTTCATTGACCTCATGCTGTTCCTCCAGCTCACGCTGGGCTTTCTTCCTCAGGCTGTCTAGTCGCTCAATTTCCTCTTCGGCTTCATCCACCTGGCGCTTCAAAGCCTTCACCCTGAGGCTTAGCTAGGCAGGATACCAAGTCCCCCCATTAGAAAAGCAGCTGCTGCCACCACGGCCTGAGACCCTCCCCTGTAGCAATCTTGACAAGGTATATGTAGTTGCCCCTAGAAAAATGTTGTGACCATAGGCAAGTTCCCTAACCTCATAGGTTTGTCTTGGGGATTAAATGAGTTAATACATCACTTAGAAAAGGTACCGAGTGTATCATAAGTACTCAGTACATACGCTTACTGTGCACTAATCTAGTCCTTTTGCTCTAGTTTCTCTGTCCTTATAGGAAAAAAGTCTAAGATAGAACACATATGAGGTAGGCCCTCCCCTGGACTTCAAGAAAATGCACAGTATATGCATCCCCTATGGTTGCCTGACCCTGGCTGCCATCCTTACCTGGTCTTTCTGGTCATTCACATGCTGCCTTTCATCATCAATCTGGATGGACAGCTCTTTAACTCTCCGTTCCAATTTTCGGTTGGTAGACTGCAGAACTGTCTTCTCCCTAAAAGGGCGGGGTAGGGGGATGTCTAGGCTGTTGTCATTTCTAAAGAAGCTGCTACTTGGCCCCGTACTGCCTCCAAGGACTCCAAGGGCTCAGCCACAAGCTGAGAAGGATCCGGGGCAGATCCAAAGAACTGGGTAGACAGAGGCCATTCACATTTCAGAATTTCCATAATTCTCTCTTCTCCCTATCAAGAGAAGAGGGCTCCAGAAAGATCAAGCCAGATTGCCATGACTGAGGCAGAAGATGGGGGGGCCCCCAGAGGAGAAAAGCCCAGAGGGAGAGAGAAAGGATGGCTCACGTCACCTCTCTTCTGCCTGCAGCCGCTCCTGCAACTCCCGATTTTGGGACTCAAGCTGCGAGAGGCTGGCGCTGGGCTTCTGGAAGCCTTCTGAGCTGGCCAACCGGCTCTTCAAGTCCTTGTTCTGAGAGGGCACAGGAAGCCTCCTTGGTTTGCATTCTACTTCCAATTGCTTCCATGGTCATTCTACCCACTTCCCAAGGTCTCTCCCTGAGACTGCCCACCCCACCCCCTCACCTGTCTCTCCAAGGAGATTTTGTCACACTCCAGGTCCTGCCGGGCTGCCCTCTCCTGCATGAGCTCTGTCCTCAGCTGGTCCACCTAACAGGAATAGGCCAGAGGAACTGGACTTGGGGAGGACTGCTGATGAACCAGCAAGCTGAAACCAAGCTGGGCAGAGTAAATGGAGGGTGTTCTCTGAATCCCCCAAATTCCCAGGCAACTAAGAAATCACAGCCTGCTCAAATGGGAGGAGCCATAAGGACTGAAACATGGCCTCCTCAGTCTCACCAGGAACCAGAATCCCTTCTGAATGGAAATGGTCCAGACTCAGGTCAGTAGCCCAGGCCACCAGGATTCCTTCCTCCATTCAAATTCCTGGCTTCTTTCCACTTGAGGAAACCTGCCAACCCCTCCCGAAAGCAGATGAGACTCTGCAGTCGAACTAGTCACACACCAATTCTGCAGCTTGATCTCTCCAGACACGAAAGATGGGCAGACAGGGTTGTTTTTGACAGGGCTGAGAGGCTCTGCTGTCAGGCATAAACACAGACGAGGGGTCAGGAAGGGGCTACCTGATCTCGGCCACGGTTCATCCGGTCGGTCAGCAGCTCCACTGTGCTCTTCTCCTCGTCTAACTCTGCCTCCAGCCGTGAGACTTTTTCCTGTGGCAGAGGGACAACAATTTGGGTTATTTCTGCCCCAAATGCTGGACACCACAATGCCACTCTCACCTAGACTCTCTCAGACCCCAGCCTCCAAAGATTCTTGTCTCTCCCCATCCCACAATCCGTTGGTCCCTCCCCCTGCCCAGAGCCACCATGGAGCTAGCGCCCTCTGCTGCCCAAGTGAGTCATCAAGAGGAAGGAGAGGGGCCCACTTTGATCCTGACCCCCTGGCAGGAGGACAAACCCCAGAATCTGTTTCTCACTGGGGCAGCCCTATTTCCCTAATGGGAAAATAGAAACCCAAGCTTCTAAACTCAAGCCAGGCAGTACCACATACAGACTAAGAGCATGGGCACCAGAGCCAGACTGCCTGGGTTTAAAAATCAGATCTACCACTTCCTTCCCTGGTAGTTAAGCGGGTAAAGAATCCGCCTGCAATGCAGGAGACCCCGGTTCAATCCCTCGGTTGGGAAGATCCCTTGGAGAAGGGAAAGGCTACCCACTCCAGTATTCTGGCCTGGACAATTCCACAAACTGTATATTCCATGGGGTTGCAAAGAGTTAGACATGAGTGAGCAACTTTCACTTCACTTCACTTCACCACTTCCTAGCAAAGGGGCCAAGGACAAGTGGCTTAGCCTGTCTGTGTCTGTTTTCCACATCTCTAAAATGGATAGAACAAAACTACCCATTCCAAAGAGCTATTCTCAGGACTGAGTGAGTGAACGAGTGCTAGCTGCTCAGTCATATCTGACTCTGTGACCCCATGGACCATAGCCCGCCAGGTTCCTCTGTCCATGGGATTCTCCAGGCAAGAATGCTGGAGTGGGTTGCCATTCACTTTTCCACTGGATCTTCCGGGCCCAGGGATCAAACCTGGGCCTCCTGCGTGGCTCAGGATTAAATGATTCTTAAGTACTTGGCACATAGCACAATATACTAAGCGTTTGCTGCTGCTGCTATTATTACTGTTGTTGTTATTGCCAAATACAGCAAACTGAAGACCACTGCTGACTCTAAAGTGGAGAAGCTGCTGCTCAGCTCCAGCCAACTATTACCATGCAGACAACTGGGGACTCAAAGCCCCGCGTTGTTATATTTTTCAAAGGCAAACAAGAGGCCAGAAATACAAAATTTTACTTGATATCTTTAAATTTCTAAACAGTGCCAATTAATTCAGAGTTGCTTAAAGCACTGCAATCAAATAAAACCCATGAGCTGTGGGCTGCCAGTTTTCTAGCTGTGAAAAGAAGAGAAGCAAAGAGCAAAGGAGAAAAGGAAAAGATATAAGCATCTGAATGCAGAGTTCCAAAGAATAGCAAGAAGAGATAAGAAAGCCTTCCTCAGCGATCAATGTAAATAAATAGAGGANCATCACTGACTTGATGGACGCGAGTCTGAGTGAACTCTGGGAGTTGGTGATGGACAGGGAGGCCTGGCGTGCTGCGATTCATGGGGTCACAGAGAGTCGGACACGACTGAGCGACTGAACTGAACTGAACACAGAAAGAGGCTGGGAGTGTTCTGGCTTTTTTTTCCCACAGGAGTCCCACCTGCACCAGGATCCAAACCTCCCCCCATCTTCCTCCACCCTGCCTCCACACGTCAACCCCCCACCTCAAGGCTCTTAAGTTGCCGACTCTTGTCATCCTGAGAGCGTTTTTTGTTCTCTGCCTCTTGTTCCAGCCCCTGCAATCTCTGGACCAGTAGCTCTTTGTCCAGCCGGGCTGTGTCCCGATCAGCCTGGGATGCCTGCAGGGCCTGCCGCAGCCTCTGAGTCTGGTCAGAAGAGAAAAATGCAACAGCTCAGATAAAGTGAGGTAGAGGTGGGGTGAGAGCAGTCCACCCTGCGGGGGAAAATTCTTCAACACTTTAAATCACCTGAGTTTTCAGACAACTGATCCTGAAACCAAGCCTCAGGGTTTATGATTTAAGTGGACAGGGTGCATCCTGGGTATTGAGATTTGTAAAAATCTCCCCAGGTGCCCCCAGTGTGCAGCAGGGTTTGAAAACGCATCAGTAGAGGATGTGTTGTCTGTACAGGAGTGATGTGAGTGCATCACTACAGTGTACAGCCCTACCTAAGTGCATGCATGCTCAGTTGATTCAGTCACGTCTGATTCTTTACGACCCTATGGACTACAGCCTGCCAGGCTCCTCAGTCCATGCGATTCTCCAGGCAAGAATATTGGAGTGAGTGGCCATTTCCTCCTCCAGGGGATCTTCCCAATCTAGGGATCGAACCTGCATCTCCTGTGTCTCCTGCATTGTAGGCGGATTCTTTCCTGCTGAGCCACCGGGGAATGCATGCTCTGTCTGCATCGAGGGTGGACAACTCCCTCCACTCTCCCCCACCTAAGCGATTAGACCTAAACCCAGATCCTGGGATCCTTTGGCAATAGCTTTAATTAAAAGGCAGGCTTCCCTCATGGCTCAGCTGGTAAAGAATCCACCTACAATGTGGGAGACCTGGGTTCAATCTGTGGATTGGGAAGATCCCCTGGAGAAGGGAACGGCTACCCGTTCCAGTATTCTAGCCTGGAGAATTCCATGGACTGTGTAGTCTGTGGGGTCGCAAAGAGCCGGATACAACTGAGCAACTTTCACTTCACTTCCCTGGTGGCTCGGAAAGTAGAGATTGAACCAGGGCCTCCTGCCTGCAATTCAGGAGACCCTGGTTCAATCCGTGGGTCAGGAAGATCCCCTGGAGAAGGGAACAGCTACCACTCCAGTATTCTATCCTGGAGAATTCCATGGACTGTGTAGTCTATGGGGTCTCAAAGATTCAGACACACTTAATTAACAGGCAATGAATGACCTTCAATATAAGAACACTGGGAGGATTACCAGTATCTTGCCATTTAGGCTCCTACCTCATCCTGAAGCCGGCTTAGCCCCCCAGAGGTCTTCTCAGCTTCACTGGCCCACTCCTTGGCTTGACGCTGGGCATCTGCCACCTCCCGCCGAGCCTTTTCCTTATAATCCTCCAGCTGGGCCTGGAGCTGCTGCAGGGCTTGCTTTGAGTCATCCCCAATTTGTTCCAGCTGAGACACAGAGAGAAGAGCTTTTTCAACCCGGCAACTCTTTAACAGATGCCTCTGTCCCTTCTCTGGGCCCAGACTCCCAAAGTTCTCCCAGAGCCTCCTTCTTGCCCAAGCAGCCCTCTCTTGCTCTCTCCTGGACCTAGGGCCCTAGTATGTCTGAGAGTAATATATAGATCTCCTGGGTTCAAATCCTGCTCTACCACTTAGCTGTGCGACCACAGGCAAGTTACTTATCCTCTCTCAATCTCAGTTCCCTATCTGTAAAATGGGATAATAGTATGTCACAAGGTTGTTGTGAGAATTATGTTAATTAATTACATACGTACTTACAGCAGTGCCTGATACAAAGTAAGCTTGAAATGACCATATTTTAACAAACCCATGATACCAATGATTATTATAAGGTATACCACTGAAAGAAAAAGTTGCCAACTGAACTATAACATACCATCAGTTATAAGACAAATCAATTCCAGAGATGATACAATATACATTTTAGAACTGATGAAATAGGTGTTTGCTCCAGTTTTATAAATAAGAGACTAGGTGGATGACCTTACCAGAAAAAATAGCAATTTATTTCCTTTTCTTCCTTTCTCCTTCCCTCCCCTGAATATAAAATTCTACCAATGAAAATTCCTGTTTTTAGGTCTTCCAGATGTCTAAGGAGGGATCATAGGCCTTTTTTTCCCCTTCCTCTAAATATAAAACTCTACCAGTGAAGATTCCTATGTTTAGGTCTTATAAAGTTCTGGAAAGAACTCGGAGACAGACGGTCTCCAAGGATTAGACCATAAAGCAATGGGATGGCAGGGGAGAGCAAGAACACTCAGGGGACACAGGAAGGATGCCATTCTGCCTCTTTGGCCTTGGCTTCCCCAACAATGAACTTGAGGAAAGCAAACACCACACGCTGTGACCCCATTCCCTCCCCTGTCCACTGCTCCAGGCTAGCTTCCGTATGAGCTGAGCCTCTTCCTGAGGCTGGGCCAGCCCGCGCCCCACCTCCTTGTTCAGCCGGTCCACAGTCCTGTCCAGCAAGCGCTTCTGCTCCTCCAGCTCGGCCTTGCTGCGCCTGAGCGCCTCCCGCTGCTTCCCCTCCTCCTCCAGCGCCCGGTTCAGCGCCTGCTGCTCCTGCCCCAGGCGGGTCAGCCCCCGCTGGGCCTCCTCTAGCCGCGCCTCCAGTGCCCGCTTGGCTGCTGCCAGGCTCCCCTCCTCTTCCTGAGCTGCATTCAAGGCCTCCTCTAGCCGCTGTTTCTCTGCCTGGGAGAGGGGAAGGTGAGGGATGTTGGACCAAGAGGATGCAAAGCTCAGGCTCAAGCCATTTGGAGGTGAGCAGGCGGGAGGGAGGAGGAAGAGATATTTCTGAAAAAGGTGGACAATGAAAACAGGCTCAAAGGAACCAGCCGAGATCAGAGACCACGTAGAGGGGGAGATGGACAGAAACACTAGTGCAAAGGCTAAGACATTCACACCAAAGCACACTCCAGAAACAAACCCAAGGTTAACAGAGGGTTAGGGAGGCAAACAGATACACATTACAGGCAAAATAAAAGCGATGGCTGAGTATTTCCACGTTCATGTCAGTCGCTCAGTCATGTCTGACTCTTTGTGACCCCAGGGACTGTAGCCCACCAGGCTTCTCTGTCCATGGGATTCTCCAGGCAAGCATACTGGAGAGAGCTGCCATCCCCTTCTCCAGAGGATCTTCCCAACCCCAGGATCATACCCAGGTCTCCTGCATTACAGGCAGATTCTTTACCATCTGAGCCATGAGGGTCAAAGTATTAGTCTCTCAGTCGTGTCTGACTCGTCACGACCCATGGACTGTATACCTCTACCCATGGAATTTTCCAGGCAAGAATACTGGAGTGGGTGCCATTTCCTTCTCCAGGGGATCTTCCTGACCCAGGGACTGAATTCAGGTCTCCTGCACTGCAGGCAGTTTTTTTACCGTCTAAGTCACCAGTGTGTAGCCAGGGATGAGAGGACAGAGGACAGGGAGGAAGCCAAACACGTTGGTGAAAGCACTAACCTCTAGCCGCTGCACCTTGTCCCGAAGCCGAGCCTCCGCCACTTCCCCACCCTCCGCCAAGCCTCGTGCCTCCTTCAGTTGCTGCTCCAGACCCAGGATGCGCCGGCGGAATTCGTCATTTTCTTCCTGGGTCTCCCGAAGCGTCGTCTCCACTGCTGTTCGACGCTGCCCCAGCACTGCCGCTTCTGTCTCTGCTGCCATCTGAGCCTGAGGCCGGTTCAGAGAGGTGGCTCAGACCCCGGGGCTCAAAGTCATCAACAACTCCCAGGAAAACCACCATCCCAGGAAAACCACCACACAGACAGCAACTGAAAGAGGGGTGGTACCGCCAGCCAGAGGCTTCCCTGAGAACCCCACCCTACAGAGAAGCAGTGGGTGTCATAAGGTACAGCCCGGCGTCCCCAGTCACATCCTGGCTAGGTTTAAGCACACACCTAGGACCGTGGTATTTGGTCTATACATACCCATGATAGGTAATTTTCCATGCCCTCTGGCTTCTCAGCCCTCCAGACCCCTCAGCCTCCACCTCCTAAGCCCTATGCCCACTCCCCTTGCCTTGGAAGCCTCTTCACAGTCTTGTCTCAGTTGCTGGAGGGTCTTTTGTAGCTGGAGGTTCTGCTCTTCCAGCCCCCGGCTTCGTTCAGCCTCGACCCTCAGCTGCTTCTCCAACTCCCGCTCCCGGTGTCGCCCTGCCACCTCCTGGCTCTGCTGCTCTTCCTGCAGCTCCTTAAGTTCCTCCTGTGTCCGGCGCAGCTCCTAGAAGGAAGAGAAATGGTGACAGGGCAGAGAGAACCAGCTTGGGATACCAGAGTGGAGAAACTGAAACTCTCATACATTGCTGGTGAGAATGTGAAATGTATGGCCACTTTGGAAAATAATTTGGCAATGTCTCAAAGAGTTCTTGGGCTTCACTTGTGGCTCAGCAGGTAAAGAATCTGCCTGGAATGTGGAAGACCTGAGTTTGATCCCTGGGTTGGGCAGATTTCCTGGAGAAGGGAATGGCTACCCACTCCAGTATTCTGGCCTGGAGAATTCCATGGACTGTATAGTCCATAGAGTCACAAAGAGTCAGACATGAATGAACAACTTCCACTTTCAAAGAGTTAATCATAAAGTGACCATATGACCCAGCAATTCCACTCCTAGGTATATACCCAAGTTCAGTTCAGTTGCTCAGTTGTGTCTGACTATTTGCGACCCCATGAATTGCAGCACGCCAGGCCTCCCTGTCCATCACCAACTCCCGGAGTTCACCCAGACTCGCGTCCATCGAGTCAGTGATGTCATTCAGCCATCTCATCCTCAGTCATCCCCTTCTTCTCCTGCCCCCAAACCCTCCCAGCATCAAAGTCTTTTCCAATGAGTCAACTCTACCCAAGAGAACTATATAAACATAGGTTCACAAAAAACCTGTAAGTTCATAGCGGCATTATTCATTATAGCTAAATATAGAAATGACCCAAGTGTCCATCAGCTGATAGACAGATAAGACTTCCCTGGTGGCACAGTGGCTGAGAATCCACTTGCCAATGCAGAGGACACAGGTTTGACTCCTGGTCCAGGAAGACTCCACATGCCACAGAGTAATTAAGTGCTAAGCTCGTGTGCTGCAACTACCGAAGCCCCCTTGCCTAGAGCCTATGGTCCCCAATGAGAGAAGCCACCGCGATGAGAAGCCTATGTACCACAACAAAGAGTAGCCCCCACTTGCCACAGCTAGAGAAAGACCAAGGGAAGCAATGACGATCCAGCACAGCCATAACTAAATTACAAAATGTTTAAAAACTGATGAAGATAAACAAATGTGGTATACCCATACAGTGGAATATTATTCAGCCATAAAGACTAATGAAATACTGTCACTTGGTACAACACAGATAAACCTTGAGAAACACACTAGACGAAAGCAGCCAGACACAAAAGGCTAGATATTATAGGAGTCCAATTATATGAAACGTCCAGAATAGGCAAATCCATAGAGAGACAAAGTAGATTAGTGGCTCCTGGGAATGAGAAGAGTGACTGCTAATGGACCAGGGTTCTTTTTTGGGGTAATTAGAATATCCGGCTGCGATTCATGGGGTCGCAGAGTCGGACATGACTGAGCAACTGAACTGAACTGATGGTTGTAAAACTGTGTGTGTACAAAATCCCACTAAACTGTATTCTTTAAAAGGGTGAGTTTTATGGTACATGAACTAAATCTCTACTTTAAAAAATCTATGTGGAATAAGAACAGATGAGTGTATGAATAAAATAAAAATAGCTTTTTCAAATGCTGAAAACCAAAGTATGTGACACAATAAATATTAGTGTGATTTGCTGATCTGATTTCTTTTTTAAAATATTAAAATATGATTTCTGGTTCTAATTATCTAGTAGCTACTTCTGAAATTCAGAAATTATCATAATTAGACTGAAAGGTTATTTATATATATATAGTGAGTCTTCCAGGAGAAGGCAATGGCACACCACTCCAGTACTCTGGCCTGGAAAATCCCATGGATGGAGGGGCCTGGTAGGCTGCAGTCCATGGGGTCTCAAAGAGTCGGAAACAACTGAGCAACTTCACTTTTGCTTTTCGCTTTCATGCATTGGAGAAGGAAATGGCAACCCACTCCAGTGTTCTTGCCTGGAGAATCCCAGGGATGGCGGAGCCTGGTAGGCTGCCGTCTATGGGGTCGCACAGAGTCAGACATGACTGAAGTGACTTAGCTTAGCAGTGAGTCTTCTATATAAGACACTAACATACTAACTACAAACAAAAAGAAAACTACCACAGTGTGTGGTTTACAGTGGAATGGGTTAGTCTATTTTTCTAATGTATATGTTATAGGCTGATTAAATATTTAACAAAATGTACTTAATATATGAAATAAATGAAATAGTAGTTACTACTTTTTAGCTTTACCTAGCATAATAAATCAATTGAGATTCTCCAAAGGAATGTCCAAGTTCACTATGTCAGCTAATATAATCAACAGACTTCAGACTATCTTTATTTGTTAACTCAATAACAATACAGTAAAACAGAGAAGGCAATGGCACCCCACTCCAGTACTCTTGCCTGGAAAATCCCATGGATGGAGGAGCCTGGTGGGCTGCAGTCCATGGGGTCGCTAAGAGTCAGACACGACTGAGCGACTTCACTTTCACTTTTCACGCATTGGAGAAGGACATGGCAACCCACTCCAGTATTCTTGCCTGGAGAATCCTAGGGATAGAGGAGCCTGGTGGACTGCCGTCTATGGGGTCGCACAGAGTCGGACACGACTGAAGCAACTTAGCAGCAGCAGCAGCAATACAGTAAAAACTAGGAGTACTTCTGATTTGACAACCACCAAAGTATATTTGGTTAACATTTACTATCTTTTTCTCCACCAAAATTTTTTTTAAAAGCTCAAGCTTTTATTTTACCTGGGAAATCATCAGTCAGAAGTATATTTCTTTACTCGTTTAAAAATACAATGCTTACTGATTACAGTTAGGTAGCCTTATAGTAAATGCATGACCAATAAGCATTGATTAATCAATACTTGTTAACTGATTACCTACTACATACCCAGCATAGACAATCAAAGAAATGTAGACCAGGAAGGATTCTCAAGAGGCTGTAAATGCCAATTCTCCATAATTATAATTAATGAAAATATTTTCTAACTTTCAAATCATTTGAAATAAAGCACTGCTTTCTTGTCCTTCATAAACTAATACCAGGAATATGAAGAAATTATTTCTGTGTTCTATTTTATGAGATTGTTTATAAAATATCCACGCATGATAAAAACATTTAGTTCCCTGGGTCTAGATTCTGCAGTAGCCTTCATATTACAATTTGGCTTCCCATGTAGGTCAGCTGGCCATGTACTGCAAGTGTTCCAACCCATGTGACAACACTGCTCACTATAAGTTAATAAACCAGTGTTCTAACTGGAAACGTTGGTTTCATAAGTGTAGTTAAGGAGTCCCCTCGAAAAGATGAAGTAACCCTTGCTATGCTGACCAAATGAGGTTTCCAAGCTTGCAAAAATGAGCCTGGAGTTTCACAGATTCACCTCAATGTTGCTACCCATGAGGTCTCTTGGGAGGCAGCCAGCAGCCTCTGGCTATAACCCAAGCTGGCCACGAAGAGTTCTTTCCATTAGAAATGTCTACAGTGAATGAGACCAGTCCTGCCGGAGTGTGTGCTGCAAAGATAAGGCTGAGCAGGCAGGAGGAAGTCTGAAAACAAAGCCGTGGGAGACAGCATGAAGGCCCCTGTGGATGGGTGAGGCATGTGCCCATCACCCCGACCTGCCCTTCTGCCCCGCAGCCTCCAAGTACCTTCTTGAGCTCCTCCACCTGGCGAGTATCTCCAGCACCAGTTCGGGCCTGCCCTAGTTCCCTCTGCAAGACCTCTATCTTCTCCCCAAGTTCCTCTTCCAGCTCCTCCTTCTCCATACGCAGCTGCAGGAGTCTGAGCCCAGCAAGGTGAGATAAAAGGGAAGGGGAACAGAGTGAGGCCACCTGCTGGGGAGAGGCTAGCAGAACAATGAAAACCACCTCCCTGGAGGTTAATACACTGGGCCCCCCACCCTCAGGAGGGAGGAAGGTGGATATGGAGAAGGGCAGTTTGAGAAATGGTAGAGGGAAGAGCACAGCGCTGACCAAGAAGAGCAGGGATGGAAGAATCCTGGACAAGCTTCCTGGGAGGGACTATCCTTACTGCTGCTTGGTGGCTCTAAGCTCCTCCTTGTTCTTCTGAAACATGTTCTGCCAATGCCCTGTCTCCTCTGAGGTCTCCTCCAGCTCCTTCTGCAGCCCCCGCACCAGGGCTGACATCTTCTGCTTCTCGGCTTCTAACGCTGCGTGGTCCTAGGGAAGAGGAGAGTCGGGGGCCAGGAGGTTCAGAAGCAAGAGCTAACTCTACAGCAAAGTGTCAGAGGGCAGATAGTAAGGCTCAGATCCAGAGGCACTGTGCCAGCTGCACACCCTGACACCCAGGGAGCCTGGCGCAGCGCTAGTACAAGGCTCTCGTCCCAAGACACAGTGTGCCTCTGGCATCTAGAGGGAGTCTCCTCCGTTATGTCCCCATGGGACTTCGATCACACACCCTCATGGGACTTCTGGCCTGCACTCCTTCTCTCCACCCTTACAGGTTTCCTGACGAAGCTTTTCATTACATCTCACATGTTGTCTTTTAGCAGGAGTTCCAGTGATGACCAGGAAAAAAAAAATCCCCAGATACCAAGGCCTCAAGGCAGCCCCCTTCCCTGGGATGCCCTCTTCTTCCAGCCCTGCTCTCGTCACATGCCTGGGTCGCGTCCTGCATGCTCCGGCGAAGCTGCTCGGTGTCCCGCTGGTACTGCTGCCTCACGTGCTCCACCTCCTGGTCCCGGGAGGCCACCTCCTCCTTCAGGGCACCCTTCAGGGCCGTCAGCTCCCGCTCCCGCAGCCTCAGCTGCTCCTCTACCCGCTGTTTCCCCTCCAAGATCTCTTCCAGAAGCTCCCGGGTCTCTACCAGATCCTGGGGAAAGTGAAGGTGGAAGTATAGAGGTGACCGTATTAGAATCCACCTGTCTGTTCACTCATTCATTCATTAATCCAGTCAGTCAAAAAATATGTACTGAGCACCTCCGATCTGCTAGGCATGCGAACAGGTGCTCTCTGCCCTCTACAATGCCTAGTTAGGCTAAAGGAAATCCACTGTTCTGTCTCTGGGATCACCTCACCACTGAGCCTGACCGAAAGCACCCTAAAGAGGCAGTCAGCTACCTCCTCCCCATACTTTGGGGAAACTACAGATGAGCAGACTTGAGGATGCTCTTGCTGAAAGGGAGCAGAGATGAGGGTACCCCACCCTACTCCCTGGGCTTTCCCTGGTGTCAGACGATAAAGAATCTGCAAAGCAGGAGACCTGGGTTTGATCCCTGGGTTGGGAAGATTCCCCTGGAGAAGGGAATGGCAACCCACTCCAGTATTCTTGACTGGAGAATTCCATGGACGGAAGAGTCTGGTGGGGGCTACAGTCCATGGGGCCGCAGAGTTGGACATGACTGAAACAATTAATACACACACCCTCCTCCCTACCTTCATTAGCACCTCCTTAGCAGCTTCAGGACCCTGGGCCTGTTTCAGCTTGTCCTGCAGCTCCCTCACCTGGGTCTCCAGCCCATGCCGTACCCTTTCACCTTGGTCCAGGAGAACCTTCATGTTCTGGAGCCTAATAATCAATCACAGACAACATTATTGAGCATTAAGTGTCAGTCCATTTTCTACACACTATACTTATAGTAATTCCTTTAAACTTCCTTCAAGCATTTGTTCAAATCTTAACGATGTCTCCCCTGTTTGACTTAATACTGTAACCTGCTCCCCTATAACCCAGCCCTCCTAAGGTTCTTTAACCTACTCTACTTACCACCTGCTCACATTACACATTTACTTACACAATATGCTTATTGTTTCCTGTCTGTTTTTCCTCACTAGAAACTTTGCTTCATCTTTATGGTTCACTGATGAAGCACAGGAATCTAGATCAGTACCTACTATATAATACTCATCCCAAAACTTCTGCTTCATGAATGATTGAATCCTCACAACAATCCAGTGAGGCAGGTATTATTATTAACCCCATTTTACAGATTAAGAATTTGAGGCACAGAGGCAAACCCAAGCAGCCTAACTCATGCACTATTAGCATATCTGATAGAAAAAGGAAAGAGAAAGGTCCCATCTTTAACCATCTCTGTCTGCCCCTTTCAGCTTCTGGAGACTTCCCTGTCCCCTCAGCGCTGGGGAGTCTCTGAATCTGGCAGAGGCCCCACGTGGCCCTGTGTGCGCCAGCAGCTGCACTCACTCCTTGGTGTTCTGCTGGGCCTCCCCCTTCCTCCTCTCCAGCAGCTCCTGCAATCGGCTGCACTCTTCTGTCTTCTCCTCCAGCTGCCGTTCCAGCCCCACCTGGGACGGCTCTAGTTTCTGCCGTTTCTGGGAAAAGAAAGGAGAATAAAACAGGTGAAGGGTAGGTCAAGCCTCTCAGAAGGACCAGGATAATGGAAATGTCTAACACCTATTGATATTCACTATGCGACAGGCGCTGAACTAGGAACCTTATGTATATTATCTGCATTTAAGCCTCATATGAAACCTTGGTACTTGTAATGGTTTAAAATATGTCCACAGATTTCTTTGCCATTCCTTTCAAAAGGTGAAACCTCTCCCCTTGAGCAGAGGCTGGACTTAGTATAGACTCCCCTTGAGTACAGGCTATCTCTTCTAACAAACAGAAAAAGGAGGCAGTGATGTGTCACTTCTAAGACTAGGTCATAAAAAGGCACAGCAGCTTCCTTATTACCTTCTCTCTTGAATCCTCACTCTGANCCTTTCAAAAGGTGAAACCTCTCCCCTTGAGCAGAGGCTGGACTTAGTATAGACTCCCCTTGAGTACAGGCTATCTCTTCTAACAAACAGAAAAAGGAGGCAGTGATGTGTCACTTCTAAGACTAGGTCATAAAAAGGCACAGCAGCTTCCTTATTACCTTCTCTCTTGAATCCTCACTCTGAGGGAAGGTAGTTACCGTACTGTGAAGACACTCAAGCAGCCCTATGAAGAGGTCCACGTAGCAAGGAACAGAGGCCTCCAGCTAACCACCACTGAGTAAGCCATGCTAGAAGGAAATCCTCCAACTCCGGTCAAGGATGCTAATGACTAGACCCCCAGCCAATATTTTGACTGGAAGCTCACTACAGGCCCTGAGCCATAACTATCCAGTTAAGTGGCTCCTAGATCTTGGACACTCTGATACTGGGTGATGTTTGTTTTGAGGTAATTTGTTACACAGTAATAACTGTGTGTGTGTGCTAAGTTGTGTCTGACTCTTTGTGACCCATGGACTGTAGACTACCAGGCTCCTCTGTCTATGGAATTTTCCAGACACGAATACTGGAGTGGGTTGCCATTTCCTACTCCAAGGGATCTTCCCAACCCAGGGATCGAACCCTCCGCCTCCTGCACCACCCGTGTTGGCAGGCGGATTCTTTACCACTGTGCCAAGGTAGAAGCAGTATTTAAAAAAAAAAAAAAAAAAAAGAGGAGTACAAAGGCTTGAGCGTAAGACTGACTTGAATTTTTAAATTCCTCTACAACTTACCACCTTGGGCAATTCACTTCATCTTTCTGATCTTCAACTTTCTTATCATACAAGGGTCCAGGATACCTACTTTACAGGGTCACTATAATCATTACATATTACTCAGGATGGTACCTACTATAATAATTCAACTCAATAAATGACAGCTACTATTACTACCATCATTATGATAATGATAAAAAAAACTGAGGTAAATAATTTGCTCAAGATTTATACAGTCAGTAAGTGGTACAGCTGGGTTTCCTTGGTGGCTCCGATGGTAAAGAATCTGCCTGCACTGCGGAAGACCTGGGTTCAATCCTTGGGTTGAGAAGATCCCCTGGAGGAGGGCATGGCAACCCACTCCAGTATTCTTGTCTGGAGAATCCCATGGACAGAGAAGCCTGGTGGGCTACAGTCCATAGGGTTGTGAAGAGTCAGACACAACTGAGTGACTAAGCACAGCACAAGGGGCAGAGCTGGGACAGGACCGCCCAGAGGAACAGAATGAAAAGTAGTTGGACCCCTGCTGAATGTGTTCTTCCTCTCCAAGTTCCGGAGAACCCCCAAAGTCCTTCCTGGGGCTAGCACACACTCTTGTCTCATCTCACAGGACACACAAGCGCTCTTCCCACTGCTTGGAAGGGCCTATCCAGGCCAAGCTTCATCTCCCATGTGGTCCTTCATCCCTCCTGCACCTCTGATCCTCTCCTCACCTTCACCTCTTCATCCAGCTTTTTCTGTAGCTCCTCCACTTTTTGGGTGAGTTCAGCCTGCCCTGTCTTAGCAGAACCAGGAGAAGCCATCTGCCAGAGACACAGTGGGGGAAAGAAGTGGGAAGGTGGGAAAGGAGATCCACATCCAGATCCTGAGGCGCACGAGGCCCTAAGCCTGCCCCCTCACTCCACCATGAGAAGGCCACTCACCACCAAAGGCTGCATCTGCTCCAGCACCAAACTGACCTTCCTCCTCACAGAGGTTTCACTTTCTGAGCTTCTGGAGGATGAAAGGACAGATGCAAAGGTAAGGGGAGGCAAGGGATAGAAGAGATGAGGGAAGGGCGGGTTATGAGCAGGGGAGATGGGGAACAAAGCTAGAACAAGAAGTGACTCTGCTGTTGGGAGGGATCCCCACTCACCCCTCTCTCAGGATGCCATAGATGGTGGCCTTCACGTGATCCATACTGCCTGGTGGGGCAGCCTCCTGCTGGTCTCGGAGAAGGTCTGGAGTTGATTTGAACTACACAAGAAGTAAACCCAAAGAAATTGGGAGGTTGAGAAGATTAAACCAGAAGCGTTTATGGGGTTCAGGTAGAAGAGAACTGGCAGTTGGGAGACGAGGCCCTTCAAGCATGAAGAATGAGCCTGAAAAGGGGGTACGGAGGCAATACTTCTGAGGCCAGAGCAACAGGCCAGGAAGGATCCACCTCTCACTATTGCTGCAAACCAGATTTTCCTCAACAGGCAGCTCTCAACCAGTTGTGAGCTGTGCCACAGGTTATTTGTCACTAATGGCAGTTAATGTACTAGAATGTGTAAATGATTTACTTTTAGAATAGATTTAACTTTGTCTCAGAGTTACAGCACTCCCCTACTCACTCACATTCCTGAGTGGGAGACAAAGGTGGGAGTTTTGGCCAGAGCAGCAGAGAGCCACTCATATCCTCCAAGCCTGCTTCACGTCTGTGGCAGCCCTAGCAAATGCTAGTGACTGAGGCACACACAGTGGCCTGGCAAGAACGAGTGAGCTCTCCAGGCTTGTGAATGGTGATTTCACAGTTACTTCCACTTCCTTTAGAATTCTGCCCATGGAAGTATCTTGTACACGTGAAGATCATCTGTTAAGCAGATGGATAAAGTGGAAGACAAAATGTGGACTCTGTTATAGATCATCTGAGTCCACTTGGGGGCCCAGGGCTGGTGGGTCGGGACTGATGAGAAGGGGCCAGGGGCTGGAAGCCACAGAAGGGTGGGGTCTGACCTGTAACACTGCAGGGTCCTGTAACCTCCCCCGTGGCTCCTCAAAACTCTGAAGGACCCAGTCCTGGGTCTGACGGGCACGGCTAAAGCCGCCTAGAGAGCTCTGGGCTGATGGTTTCGAGCTGCCAGTGCGCTGGTCATGCTTTGCACCAGGGATCCAGTGATCAGGGGACTGGCGTTCCCGTTCCTGGAGGGTGGCCCGTGGCAGCCGGTTGTCCAGGCTCTGGCTCCGCTTGCGCTGTTCAGGGGGCAGCATCCGCGTGCGGCGGCCAGTCCGGCCCCGGGTCTGGCCCCCATGGTGACTGTCAAACTTGTTGATGAGTGAGTCCACCGAAGACAGGGGGGCAGTGTCAATGGTGCTGCCCGGGGAAGCCCCTTGTGGGGCCAGCTCCAGCAGGCTGGTGCTCCTATTGCCCGGATCCATCAGCGAAGGGCCTGCCAGGGAGGCCTGGGACTGGGAGCGGAGTAGCCTTCCATTCCAGTGGGTCCTGGGCTCCTCATCTGAGGTGCTGCCCTGCGAAGGGGCAGGCAACTCCCTGGCCTGAGAGTAGGGGCTCTCGGCAAGTTCCGAGTCAGAGCTCAGAGCTCCTGGCGCCCCTCGGTTGTTGGCTCCCTTGATCTGGACCCCAAAGGAGTCACTGCCTTTCTCTCCACTGTTAAGCACTACAAAGGGCTGCCCGGCGATGCCCTGCACGCGCACAGCAACCCCGTAAGTACTGGCTCTTGCATCCTTAGCTGGCCGTCGCCCACCACGACGTAGGGTGCCTATCTCTGCCTCACCCACTGGTTCTGTGATGAAGCGAATCTGGACTCCATGGTCAACAGGGCCCCAGGGCTCGGCCATGGTGGACGCCTGCTCCATGGATAGGAGGGGTCCTGGAAGATGAAGGAAAGAGCTTAGGCTGAGAGATTAGAAATAGAAACCCAGAAACCTCCACTTGCCCAGCTTCTATGAGGCTGACTGCCTGCCAATTCCCTCTATACAAAACAGTGGTTCTCATACTTCATCGGAGCAGCATCTGAAGGACCTGTTAAAACACAGACTCCACCCCTCCACCCCACCACAGAGTATTAGACTCAGGAGGTAGTCCCCAAGGGCAGATTTACATTTCTAACAAGTTCCCAGGTGATGCTAGTGCCGCATCCAGATTCCACACTTTGAGACCCACTGACCCAGAAGAACTCCTTTCCTCTAATACAGTCCTGAGGAGCCTGGATTTGCCAAGATTTAAAGATTTTTCTTCATCTTCACACATACACATATAGAACTACCGTATGCTCCCCCCAACCCCAAGGAAGGCACAAGCCCCACCTGCAGATGCCTCCAGCCCAGTGGAGAACAGGGGTCTCCATTCCCAGAGCTCATTTCAAATACAGCAGACCCCAGGGTATGTCACCCCATTTCTGGGAGGATACTCAAAGAAATCGATAGCAGTGATAGCATCAGGGGTGGGAGAACTGAGGACAGGAGACAGGGCTGGGAGAATGACTGGCTCTCTCCTAGACATCTTTTTGTCCCTTTGGGGTTTTTTGTTTGTTTATATTATTTATTCATTTACTGGGCTGTGCCGGGTGTAGCTGTGGCATGCAGGATCTTAGCTGTGACACATGAGATCTAGTTCCCTGACCAGGAATCGAACCCAGGCCCCCTACATTGGGAACATAATCTTAGCCACTGGACCACCAGGGAAGTACCTTTTGGTCCCTTTTGAATCTGGTCCCTTTTGAGTACTGCCTACTCAAGAAAAAAGTAAGTGTTAGTTACCCACTCAAGTTCAACTCTTTGCAACCCCATGGACTGTAGCCCGCCAGGCTCCTCTGTCCCTGGGATTCTCCAGGCAAGAATACTGGAGTGGGTTGTTATTTCTTTCTCTAGGGGACCTTCCTGACCAAGGGATGGAACCCAGGTCTCCGACACTGAAGGAGGATTCTTTACCATCTGAGCCATCAAGGAAGCCCACTCAAGAAAAGATTTAAATAACATTTAACAGAGTACCAGTCCAGGGAGTTCCCTAGCAATCTAGTCGTTAGAAGTTCATGCTTTCACTGCCGGGGCCAGGGTTCAGTCCCTGATTGGGGAACTGAAATCCCACAGGCCATGTGGGATGAGTCCAAGAGGCCCCAGGGCAGGCAGACTTGTCCATCTGAGGGCCACCCATAGGTCGCCTCCCTGGGTCCATACTGCCTAAGCCCAGAGTCAGCAGATGGAATGTAGTCCAGGTATGTGCTGGCTGCAAGAACTTGGGGAGGAGAGTGTCTCCTCTAAGCAAATAAAAAAACAGCTTCCCCCGCCCCTTCTGCTAACCTCCACCAGGGCCTAGCACCAAACTGGAGGAGGAGCCTCTGAAGTGCCAGAGACACAAACATACCCAACTCAACTCCCCAGAAGAGCTCTGGGCCAAGGAAACTTGGCAAGGCCCCTTTCAGGCAGGGACTGTAGAAGAGCTAAGAAGCCCATGAACCAGCGGGAGCAAGGAAAGGAGGGGCAGAGCTCTAGGTGAGACAGGGCTTGGAGGAAGAGCATTCCTAACATTCCCAGTCCCTCCCCTCCAGAGGAAGATATAGCGGGGCAGAACCCCTTATCAGCAATGGTTCTTCATCTTTTTGGTATTTGAGAAAATGTGAAAGCAATGCACCCTTCCCCCAGGTGACAGCTCACCCAAACTTTTAGCACAGCATCTCAAAAGGTCCTCAAAGCCCACCCATGAACCCGAGGACCCCATCCTTCCACTGTGCAGACAACGGGGTGGACCAACCTCTCTGGACCAACCAACCCCTGACTCAGATCCCCCAGAAAGCAAGATAGTTGGTAGGACCCTATGCTGGAATTCAAGTAAGAAATAGGACCAGAGGGATTCCCTGGTGAGTCAGTAATAAACAATCCACCTGCCAAGGCAAGAGACATAGATTCAGGGATCTGGGAAGATCCCACACGCTGTGGAGCAAGTAAGCCCATGTGCTACAACTACTTAGCCTGTGCTCTAGAGCCTGGGAGCCACAATTACTAAAGCCCAGGCACCCTGGAGCCCATCTTCCACAACAAGGGAATGAGAAAGCCAATAAGAAGCCCATGCAGCACAACTAGAAAAAAGCTCAAGAAGCAATGAAGACAGAGCACAGCCAAAAATAAACAAATAATTCTTTTCTAAAAAGAAAAGGAATGGGACCAGAAAAGAAGCTACAAGGCAAAGGTATAAGTTCTCCAAGCCATCATCCGATAGAAAAGGCTCAGACTAGACTCCGGATCTGACCTGGAATCCGTGCTTCTGTTCTTCACTGAATGTATATTACCTCGGACAAATCGCAACTTGTTTAAGCCTGTTTCCTCATCTGTAAGATGGACATAATGATACTACCGCACAAGGTAACTGCCCGCGAGAATTAGACAATAGCAATTATTTGGGTATATACAACTATAAAAATTTATTAAGTTATACACTTAAGATTTTTACCCTTTATTTACTTATTTACTTAGATTCTACTTCAGTAAAAAGAGGGAAAATGACAAGATAGTAAACATGCACACAACTAGCAGCAAAAGCCCATCACAAAGTTGTCAGCAAGCGTCATCCTGCGCATAGGCTGCTTCTTCCCAGGGGGCCTTCCTGGCTTCACTTGGTTTACAGAAGGATGTCACTGCCTCAGAGAAGCCTTTCCTGACCCTTCCCTCCCACGGACGAGATCAGATGCACATTATACCCTCCACAGATGGCCTCACGAGTTTGCCTCAGTTTATTTATTTTTTTATTTTTAATTGGAGAATGATTGCCTTACAATGTTGTATTGCTTTCTGCCATACAACAACATGAACCAGACGTAAGTATATGTATGCCCCTCCCTCCTGAGCCTACCTCCCACCCCTTACCCCACCCCACTGCCCTAGGTTGCCATAGAGGACCAGGTTGAGCGCCCTGTGTTATACAGCAGCTTCCCATGAGCGATCTGTTTTACATATGGTAACACACGGGTTCCCGTGATACTCTCTCAATTCATCCCACTCTCTTCTTCCCAGCCATGTCCCTAAGTCTGTTCTCTATATCCACGTCTGTTCCTGCCCTGCAAACAGGTCCATCAGTACCATTTTTCCAGATTCCATATGTGTGCATTAATATACAATATCTATTTTTCCCTGACTTACTTCACTCTGTGTAACTGGCTCTAGGTTTATCCACCTCACTAGAACTGACTCAAATTCATTCCCTTTCATTGCTAAGTAATATTCCATTGTATACATGTACCACAATTATATAGTTATCAGAGTGACAATTTGTTTCCTGTTTCTTCCACTCTATTATAAGCTCCTGGAGGGGAACAAAACATTGCTCTCAGCTGACTCCTGTGTCCCCAGGGCCTAGCAGATAGTAGACATCAACATATACCTATTAAAAGTTGTATCCTGAACCAAGGAGAACTCACACAGCAGTGGGGAGATTTCCCAAGGATCCCACACAGCCATTTCTTGTTTGCCCTAGTAACAGAGCCTTTTCCTGGTCTGGACTCCCTGCCCTCTTCAGTCATAATTTTGGAACCGAATGTGCCTAGACTGCCAGCTATCAGAAGTCATGATGTGGCTCTACCCTGATAGTATATCAACTGATCTTCCAGATTCTGGTCAAGGAGCTCTCAGCCTAGTCCCAGAGAATACATAGCCCCTTGCCCACCCAAAGGCATCAGGTTGCTCAGAGGTGGAACCAAGCCTACCCCTAAGGTCCCAGGGACTCCCAAACCTCAATCTTCTTCAGCCCCAGAACGTATGAATCCAGGGCCAGGAAGGCTGAAGGGATCTTTGGGGTGGGTCAGAAAGCAGCGCTCTAAATGATTCAACATGGAAAACCAGAAACCTATCCGCTTTCAGTTACAGAGGACAGCGGGGCGGGGTCCAGGGAGCAGGGCAGCTCCAAGGTCTTGCGTAAGCGCCAGAGGCAGGTAAACAGTGATCGAGTGCCAGGCAACAGGGAGCCGGAGCCTCTGCTCTCACTGGATGCCTGACCCTGTTTTTCCCACCGCCGGCATGTGCCCAGGGCACTCTTCACCAACTGGACTGGGAAGAAGACTAGACCACAAGTTAATTCAGCTTCATCTGTGTGCCTGTCATTCCTGCCTGCGAGGAGGGGGTAGACACAGCACCTGTATCAGGCAGCCACTTCTCCCTGAGTTACTCATTAGCCTGCCCTGCCCCAATTCCATCATCTTTGGCCCAGCCATAAGCGTCTGGCTTCCAACAAGGAGTGACAGGGTCTCTGGACTCCTGGCAGAAGTGGGGGTGGGGTGGTTTCGGGTGTGCCCAGGAAGAATTGGTATACAGAGGGCCTTGCAATACACTAGATGCTATATAATTGGCAGATGCAGAAAATGGGTAAACCAGAGGTACACTGATTAGACTCCCCTTGGAGATAACAAGGAAAATAAAATAGAAAAGGACCACTCAGTGACCTTGATCTTTTGGCTCCTGTTTTCTCATACAGGTAATGAGATAAGGTTGACTGAGGATCCAAAAAGAATCCCCCAAGTGTACTCCTGGCTCAGTCCACTGAAACAGCCAAACCAGAGCGCCAGGCTAGAGCTGTTGGGCCAGTGGGGGAAAAACACAATGAGGAACTGGGCCCCTGCAAACTGGCTGGACAGGTTTGAGAGGCAAGAGGAAGGGGAGGGCCAGGGAGACTCCACTGGCAGTCTGTGAAGCAGATCAGAGAAATTCCACACCACAGAGGAGGCAGAGGGGCAAAACCACGGGCAGGGACTCTGTCCAGCTTAGATGCCAAGGCAGAAGGTGGGAAGGGAACAGG
>SJYA01000573.1:1317126-1334814 GCA_006410615.1 Neotragus moschatus | reverse complement strand
TCTTTAGTTCCTCTTCACTTTCTGCTATAAGGGTGGTGTCATCTGCATATCTGAGGTTATTGATATTTCTCCCAGCAGTCTTGATTCCAGCTTGTGTTTCTTCCAGTCCAGCATTTCTCATGATGTATTCTGTGTATAAGTTGAATAAGCAGGGTGACAATATACAGCCTTGATGTACTCCTTTTCCTATTCGGAACCAGTCTGCTGTTCCATGTCCAGTTCTAACTGTTGCTTCTTGACCTGCATACAGATTTCTCAAGAGGCAGGTCAGGTGGTCTAGTATTCCCATCTCTCTCAGAATTTTCCACAGTTTATTGTGATCCACACAGTCAAAGGCTTTGGCATAGTCAATAAAGCAGAAATAGACATTTTTCTGGAACTCTCTTGCTTCTTCCATGATCCAACGGATGTTGGCAATTTGATCTCTGGTTCCTCTGCCTTTTCTAAAACCAGCTTGAACATCTGGAAGTTCGCGGTTCACGTATTGCTGAAGCCTGGCTTGGAGAAATTTGAGCATTACTTTACTAGCATATAGGAGCAGTCAAAACAAGCATATTACTGAATATAATTAATCAAAAGAAAGCAAACATAGACGAACAGAAACTCAAGATGGAGGTTCCAGTAAAAAACAAGGAAATCATGATCTCTTATTTAGTTCCCCAGCCTTAGTCAGTTTCCAGACCCAGAATTCACTGATTAAAGAGATGTCCATGTCTCCAAGACTGGCAACACCACAGTATGTATCTATTTTAGTGATTCCCCAGTCTTTCCAGAAAGGAACTTATGACTATTCACTCAGGTGACTGTAAAGATAGGAAAGAATCCCCTGGTATATTGAGGACTGTGGGACACAGAATCTCAGTTGACATTGACACCTGGAGACCCAAAGCATCATCCTTCCTCCACTGCTGGGGTAAGTCAGGAAACCCTGTGTGAGTCAGGTGGTAAGTAGAGTCCCAGTCAAAGTCCAGGGTCCTGTGGATCCACTCTGTCTAGTCAGGAGCAACGTGGACTGTGTGGACATCCTGCGGAGAACCCTTTGGCCTACTGCATTGATGACGTCATGCCGATCGGTCAGGATGAGCAAGAAGAGCTGGCACAGCTCTAAAAGCCTCGGGAAGACACGTGCACGCCAGAGCATGGAAGATAATCCCTACAGAAATGCAGGGGCCTACCACATCAGTCAAGTTCTTAAGATTCCAGTGTTGAAGAGACATGCCAGGACTTCCCTTCCAAAGGAAAAGACATACTACTTCATCTTCCATGCCTATCGCAAAAAAGGGATCACAGACCTGGGAGGCCTCTTCAGCTTGTGAAGACAGTGCTTTCCACACTAGGAATAGTGCACTGGCCCACATACTAGGTGACAAAAAACTGCCAGCTCTGAATGCGGCCCAGAGCAGGAAAGGAGTAGCCCCAAAATCTTAGTCAGCTCACACTGTTATAACAAAATGCCACATATCAGGTAGCTAATAAACAACAAACAATTCTCATGATTCAGAAGTCTGGGAAACCCAGGATCTCAGTATTTGGTAAGGGCTTCCTGATTCTTAGATGTCTGTCTTTTCACTGTGTCCTCACATAGAAGCAGGGAGGCGTCTCTCTTGGACTTCTTTAATAAGGACACTTAATACCATTCATGAGGGCTCTACCCTCCTGACCTAATCACCTCCCAAAGACCCCTCCTCCTAACACCATCACACCGGGCATGAGGATTTCAACATATGAATTTTGGAGGGACGAAAACATTCAGACAATAACACCCAGTCACCATCACTCTCAGTGAGTCCCTGAGGACTTTGCATTGACTGTTTCGGCAACTCTGGGCTCTGCAGGGTTTGTGGTTCTAATCCCCAGAGGATTATATTCTTCCCAGAAGGGTAACATTGAGTTTCATGCTATGGCTGCCGCCTGGTCACTTTGGATTCCTTATACACAGGGAGCAGCAGGCAAGAAGAGAAATGACTGTGTTGTCGGGGGGTCATTGGCCCTGATTAGGGAAGAGGCAAACTGCTGCTACCCAGTTTGGGCAGGGAGGAATATGTGCAGTGACCCACCCAGGCACATCTTGCCTAGTTTTGACCTTGAATGGACAAATATAACAATTTTGACCTGAGAAGGTACCTCACACCCCTCAGGGGCTGGGGTTTGGGCTGCGCCACTGGTTAAGCCACTGAGACCAGAAGCGGTAATGGCTGAGAGCAAAGGGGATTCGGAGCAGAGAAAGGAAACAGTGAGCACAAGTTGCAGCCCTGAGACCAGCTGCAGCAATAGGACCGCATGTTACTGCACTAACCTCCCTTGTCCAAGTTTCTCCCGAGGAGGAAGAGGTTCAGGGAACACTTACTCAGTACATAGGGTGAAGTGAACCCTCATGATATAAGAGGTGAACTGTAGTAGCCCTGGAAATGCCCCACTCTGATTCCCTTCAGGAAAGTACTTGTGTTCACCTGCCAGAATGCAATGACCTCATAGCTTCCAGCTGCAGCACCTTCAGGATTCATTATTATATTCAGGTTGAGACCAGATTCTTCCCAGGCAGCCTCCAGGAATGACTGAGCCTGATGCAGGTACCAGGCCTGGCCATTTCTGCTCCATGTTGTTCAGTTGCTCAGTCGTGTCCGCATCCTTGTACCCCCATGGACTCCAGCATGCCAGGCTTCCCTGTCCTTCAACATCTCCTGGAGCCTGCTGAAACTTGTGTCCATTGAGTCAGTAATGCCATCCAACCATCTCATCTTCTGTTATCCCCTTCTTCTCCTGCCTTCAATTTTTCCCAGCATCAGGGTCTTTTCCAATGAGTCAGCTCTTCACATCAGTTGGCCAAAGTGTCAGAGCTTCAGCTTCATGGAGCTTCTGCTCCACGAGACTCCTCTCACTGGCCATCTTTGTCCCAGACCTCCCTGCTGGGCCTGCTGAGATGGTCAGAGCTGCACCATGATTTGGGATTCTCCTCGCCCAATCCTGCTTCCTCAATCTATGTCTTCCTCAGGTATTACCCCAATAAACTTCTGTGGTTAACTTTGTCTTAGCATCTGTTTCCCAAAAGGCCCAAACCAATACACCCAGGCAGTAAAATATATTAACAAGGAAAAATCAAAGCTACATATCACATTACTATAATTACAAAGATTTTTTACATTTACATAGATAAAACCTGGAAGAAAACATAGAAAAATAAAACTGATTAATCTAGTAGAGTAATAGGATTGCAAATGAATTTTTAACAACCTGTCCTTTACTGTTAACATTGTTTATAGGCTACACAAAAATAAGGAGAAAATAAGAATGTTGGTTCTGAATCTACTTTCTGCCTCTTAAAACCTATGGGAATTTGGACAACCGAGTTTTAATTTCCCTGTCTGTAACATAAGAATAATAATTGTGAAAATAAAATGAATTTAGGATTATGAACACACTTGGCTATTATACACCACCATGAAGTTTGCAAAGCGTTGTTTGTATTGTTGGCTGGGGTCGCATACATAAGGTAGTTGGTCAACCTATAAATGTTTGTTAAGAGTCTGTCATGCATCGGGTATCATTTGTGTTCGTTTTCCGTGGGTGCTGTAACAAATTAGCACAAATTTAACAGCTTAAAACAACACAAATTTATCATCTTACAGTTCTAGAGATTAGAAATCCTAAAATCATGTTGTCACAGGACTGTATTCCTTTTAAAGGCTAGTAGAGAATCTATTTCCCTGTCTTTTCCAGCGTCTAGGAGCTGTCTACATTCTTTAGCTCGTGGCCCCTTCCTCCGTCTTCAGAGCCATCAGCACAGCACCTGCCAGTCCCTTTCCCATTTTTGATAGCTACTTCTGTTGTCTTATCGCCTCTGATACTGATCCTCTTTCCCTCTTATAAAGACCCTCGTGATTACATTGGACCCACTAGGAAAATGCAGGATATTCTCCCTACTTTTAAATCCCCATCCTTAACTTAAATCTGCAAAGTCCCTTTAATGACCTGAGGTAGCATGCTCAGGAGTTCCTAGAATTAGGACGTGGCCATCTTTCGTTTGTTGTTTAGTCACTAAGTTTGCATCAAACTCTTTTGCGACCCTTGGACTCCAGATATACAGTATTGAACAAGACAGGCAAGGAAAGAAGCCTGCCCATCACTCCCCCTGGGACTTATGCGCGCGCGCACACACACGTGTGTGTGTGTGTGTGTGTGTGTGTGTGTGTGTGTGTGCGCGCACACGCGCTCAGTCATGGTTGACTCTTTTCGACCCCATGGACTGTAGCCCACCAGGTTCCTCTGTCCATGGGATTTCCAGGCAAGAATACTGGAGTGGGTTGCCATTTCCTTTTCTAGGGGATCTTCCTGTCCGGAGAGTGCATAATTTCCTCTGTTCAGTCTTGCCACAACAAAGATTTGAAAGGAAGGACCAGGGTTACAGCTCAGAGTTTTATTTGGTAAACAAAGGATACTACACCCCAGAGGCATGAGGGCAGGCCAACTCTGGAAGGAAAGGCCCCAGCCTGTCTTGGCTCCCTCTTTTTATACCTTTTGTCTCCTCCCCCTGAGCCTGCCCTTTGCAAAGATCACTTATCAGTGATCTGGAAAGGGGAGTGATTATTTCACCTGAGGTTCCCATTCTGGGTCCATAAAGTTTTCCTTTGCTCCCTTTTCAAGGACTTTTTCCTCTTTTTGTCTTTTAGCCACCACCATTTTGGACTCCTTTTTCCTATTCTAACAACCTAACATTCCCAACCAGGGATCAAACCTGCATCTCCTGCATTGGCAGGCAAGTTCTTTAGCACGGAGCCACAAGTGAAGCCCATTTTGGGGAAGCCATTACACTACATTATTAAGATCCCCGCTCCCATGGAGATTCTCTTCCAGTGTAGGAGAGACAGAAAATAAACAGATTAAGTAATTGATGAGACACTGATAAGTACTATGAAGACAATTTTTAAAGGGCATCATGATGGTGACAAGTTTCTGGGACTGATCTGACCAAAAGCAGGAACTGGCTTTGGAGGCGCAGCCTGAAGGATTAGAAAGCAATTACTAGCACACTTGGCTCTTTCCCCTCTAGTCCTTTGGAGATTTTTGGTGAATGGGGGGGGGCCTGTTAGTTCAGGAAGTGAGTTGATATTTACCTTCCTCACTTATGAACGAGCTTTATTAAGCAGACCAGTTCCAACTCACAAAGTAAATATTGATTTGTTACCCCCACCCCAGGGATTTTTTATTCTCTAGGCTTTCTGAATTTCAAGTCAAGATCAAGAACCAAGCCTGCCTCTTTAGGGATAAGAACAGCACCCAGCACTGTTTCATGCATAGTGTCTGGCATAAAAACCCTAAGACTGCCAGGTGATGGCAGAGACCACAGTGGGAGTAATTTCAAACTTACTCGATTAAATTTAATTCCTTTGGAAATGATTTACAAAACCTCTTCAGAAAAGTTTAAAGTAAACTGGCCTCAGCCAGGATTTGGTTCACCACTGAGGCCCCAGATCCATCCATCTATGTGGCGAGTTGTCCCGGTGTCTCTCGAGTTCTGTAGTGTATCAGGAGGATGAAGAAATGTGACCTGTGGCAGCAGCAGAATGGCAGAGCAACAGGCCTTCCTAGAAAAAAAGCTGTCCTTCTCTCCAGGCTGTGGAAGAGAGGGGCTTCTATAGATTGAAGATTACAAGGAGAGCATGATCTCAAGAAGAAGTACAAAAAATTTACAAAAGGAACACAACACTCTCACCCCCAGCTAACCCAAAACTTTCTTTCTCCTCTTCAGTCTTCCCCCTGAGAGAAGGAATTCCTTAGTTTATCCTGGGATGTGGCTAGAAATCTTACAGTGATTCTCTTTGTGTCTTGTCTCCCTGCTGCTGCTGCTAAGTCGCTTCAGTCGTGTCTGACTCTTTGCGACCCCATAGACGGCAGCCCACCAGGCTCCCCCGTCCCTGGGATTCTTCAGGCAAGAACACTGGAGTGGGTTGCCATTTCCTTCTCCAATGCATGACAGTGGAAAGTGAAAGTGAGTCGCTCAGTCGTGTCTGACTCTTTGCGACCCCATAGACGGCAGCCCACCAGGCTCCCCCGTCCCTGGGATTCTTCAGGCAAGAACACTGGAGTGGGTTGCCATTTCCTTCTCCAATGCATGACAGTGGAAAGTGAAAGTGAGTTGCTCAGTCGTGTCTGACTCTGCGACCCCATAGATGGCAGCCCACCAGGCTCCCCCGTCCCTGGGATTCTCCGGGCAAGAACATTGGAGTGGGTTGCCATTTCCTTCTCCAATGCATAAAAGTGAAAAGTGAAAGTGAAGTCGCTCAGTCGTGTCTGACTCTTTGCAACCCCATGGACTGCAGCCCACCAGGCTCCTCCATCCATGGAATTTTCTAGGCAAGAGTACTGGAGTAGGCTGCCATTGCTTGTCTCCCTAGATTGACCTTTATTTTCCCCTCAAATAATTTATTTCAAAATGACTTTCTTTTGGATTGTAAAGATAAATTAGATGAATTTATATATGCAAGTAAATATATATATGTATGTATATATGTGTGTGTTAGCTGCTCAGTCATGTCTGACTCTTTGCGACCCCATGAATTGTAGCCTGCCAGGCTCCTTGGTCCATGGGATTCTCCAGGCAAGAATACAGGAGTGGGTTGCCATTCCCTTCTCCAGGGGATCTTCCTGACCTAGGGATCAAACCTGGGTCTCCTATACTGCATGCAGATTCTTTACCATCTGAGACACCAGGGAAGCCCTGTTTATGTATTTGTATATATATATATATAATATATAATCCAAACTCTGTGACTGAAATAATTTTACATGTAAGATCCTGTTTTCCTTTTTCTAAACAGCTTGAGTTATAACTGACACACAGTGAATTGCACACATATAAATATACAATTTGACTATATATATACATATATATATATATACACACACACACACACATCTGTGAAACCCTTATAATCAAGAAGGTGAGAGGGTGAATGTACCCATCCACCAAAAACTGGACTGTGGGATGGGGTGGAGGTAGCTATGTTCTCCCTAGATTTTAAACTCTTGTTATCAATTTGTGCTCTTGAATAATGAGACAAGATGAATCATTCATAAAAAAATTTTTTTTTCATAGAAGCAGGCAGACAAAAACAACTTCCCACCCAGCTGGCAGATGATCAGTAGCTCATTAACCTAAATCATGTCACTGCACTGTCAGCCCCCTTTCTTCATTGTGTAGGGTACTCGGCTGGAATGCAAGGGCTGGGAAGAGTGCCCAGCTGGTGTCCCAGGCCAGCTCTTGGCCTCCCTGCATGGAAGCAGGAAGGGATTTTTGCCCTCAGTTCCCTGCCAGATCTGCTTTCCTGCAGTCCATCATCATCGGGTACCTTATTATTCAGTTCCGGGCCTCAGGTATAAGTTCCTTCTTCCCCTCTGGCTCCTCAGTTTTTCTATGGTCTCAGAGGAAGAGATATTTATTTATCGTTCATTCTAAAACCAGCCTCTCCTCTTAGTGTCTAGACTTAATAATTTCTGTTCCTTTCCACCATTCAGCAATATTTATTGAAAACCCATCAGGTACCAGACACTGTTTTAGGCTTCTGGAATATTAACAAAGTCAAAACAGACAGAAACCCCTGCCTTCATGAGTTGACATCCTAAGTGAAGTAGGACAACTAAAAGCTAGAATCTTATTTCCACTAACCTCCCTTTCTTCTCATCATCTTCAATAATTCTTCCCTGTGATACCTCCCTTATGACCTGAAGATGTATAGGAGAAATTTAGCCCCATTCTTTTGCAGATTGAAGCTGCTGTCTTCTTTCTTTCCTTTCTGTTTACTATGTCTGAGTCAAGCACTTTATTTTAGGCGAGGGTTCCAAGTCCTCTAGTCCCTCCTCTGCAGGTGAGTTCAGAAATTGAGGGCTTTCCTTAGTCCTCCCTATACTGAATGGCTTCCTGGTGTTCCATATTCCTTTCCCCTTGGGTTCCTACACCAACGCTCTGTCCGTGATCTACGACTCCAGCTCCTCCCCTGCCTCCTACGTGGGAGTGTTCTCCCCGCCCCCTGACTGTGGACAAGGTTTTTTTCCTCTGCCCCCACTCTTCTCTCTCACTCTCATGCTTCCTTCTGACACCTCCAAAAGTAGACAACCTCTCTCCAAGCTCTGTTTTAAATTAAACACTGACCTCTCATCTGCGTGCGAAATCTGTATTTCCAACTTGCTCCAGGATTTCTGCACTTGTGCCTCTCGCCTTTACTTAGGACACATACAAACCAGGGGCGCTAACTTCCCCAGTAACCAGTTCTCCTTCCCAACTTCCCTGCCTCTGCTAATTACAGTCCTCCTTCTCTCCAGTATCAGGAGCAACACCAGGCTTAGAACTGTACCAGAGACTAGCTGCTAAGAAAACTAGCCAGCTACCCTGATTCAGGGGATAAACAAACAAACAATTATATAAATAAATAAAGCAAATTTATGGGAAGATGTGGGGGTTAATCCTAATCTTAGTCTCTGATTTCAAAGGAAGACTTAACCAATACTAGGCTGAAGTCAGAGGGCAAAGAAGGAATATTCAGGGTACTGGAGAGAATGTAGAGGAAGTGGAGGGTGGCTGAGAGCCTCAGAAAAGGGGGATTTGAAGCAGGAAGAGAAGGAAGATAGGAATCTATAGAGTCAGTTATTTGCTGATCCTCTATCCTGGGATGGCTGGCTCAGATAGGATTTTGCTCCCATTAGTGAACTGATGTGGAATGACAGTGAGAGAAATCAGGAAACTCAATTGTCACAGCCAATAAGAAGTTAAAAAAGACATTACCAATGGTATTCTGCAATAGAAAAAAAAGAGATATGAGACTAAAAACTAAGGGAATCTGAAGAAAGTATGGACTTTCTCAATAGCAATGTGTCAATATTGGCTCATTAATTGCTATAAATACACCATGTTAATGTAATATGTTAATAATAGGGGAAATTGGGCATAGGGTATCTGAGAACCATCTCTTACTATCTTTGCAACTTTTCTGTAAATCTAAAATTATTCCTAAATCATTTATTAAAAAATAAAAGCAGTAAACTCTAATCGACTCTTGATTTTGAAATTTCACCTCCCTAAGCTCATAGTGAAGGACGTATCACTGAGAGAACTCCTGTTGGAGAAACCTGGTAAAGACACTATTATTATTCCCCAAACCTAGAAACACTGCTGTAGTCTTTTGATGTCTTCCTCTCCCAGGCTCTTTACATCTGAGCTATCATCAAGTAATATTGATTAAGAAAGGGTTTTTTTTTGGTTATACCACTCAGCTGGCAGGATCTTAGCTCCCCACAGACCCCAGCAGTGAAAGCACAGAGTCCTAATCAGTGGACCACCAGGGAATTCCCTGTTTGAAATTTAAAATATTTCTCATCTAGAAGTTTGTGTATAACACAAAAATCTTCATTTCTGTTTTGGAAAAAACAATGCTGCAAATAAAAGCAAAAGATTCATAAGTCAGGATTATTTATACTTCATATAACTAGCAAACCGTTAATTTCTTTAATTTATATAAAGTATAAAGACAACCTAATAGGAAAATGAACAAAGGATAGCAATTCAGGAAATGCATAAATGGAGGAAAAATGATTAATAAGTAAACATGTAGAAAAAATGTTCAGCTTCACACATGATTGAATACATGCAAATTAAAATAACTACAAAACACCTCTTTAGTATGTTAGCTGCTCGGTCATGTCTCTTTGCAACCCCATGGACTATAGCCAGCCAGGCTCCTCTGTTCAGGGAATTCTCCATGCAAGAATACTGGAGTGGGTTGCCATTTCCTTCTCCAGGGGATCTTCTCAACCCAGGGATTGAACCCAGGTCTCCTGCATTGCAGGCAGATTCTGTACCACTGAACCACCAGGAAAGCCCAAATTGACAAATTTTTTTAAGTTTGGAAATTTGTGAAGTTGGCAAGCTGTATTTAAGAACATAAATTCTCAAATTTTCTTAGTATGAGTGAGAACTGGTACAAATTTTTAGAGGCAATAATGATCATTATTTGAAATACAAATATACTTCAATGTAGCAGCAATTCTACTGCTAGTTTAGTGTACGAATATAATTGGATGATATACCAAAGCGTGTGTGTGTGTTTAACAAGGGTAGTTCTTTTGGCATAATTCCTAAAAGCAAAAATTCATAAACAAAGTATTGTCCAAAGTAATTGGAGACTTGAAAAATACATCATGATACATCTATACCACGATGTTAAAAGGATGAAAGTAGATTTATATATGTCCATGTAAAAATACCACCAAAGATTGAGTTTTTAAAAAAGGAAACTATAAGAAGGAAAAAAGGAAGAGCATTTATAATATGATCTCATTTATGCAATTAAATATGCATACACAAACATAAAGACAAGACCAGCTACATAATTTGTAACCTAGTGCAAAGTGAAAATGACATGAGGCCTCTTGTTCAAAAGTTAAGAATTTCAAGGTGGGGCGAAGGGATAAACTAGGAGTATGGGATTAACAGATACACATTACTATATATAAAATAGATAAAAACAAGCAACAAGGGTTTACTGTATAGCACAGGGAACTATATTTTATATCTTATAATAACTTATAATGAAAATAATCTGTTTTTATATAAAATAAATGTTTTATTAATTTTATTTTATATAAAATTATGTATAGTATATATATAACCAAATCAGTTAGCTGTACATTTGAAACTAACACAGTATTGTAAACCAACTATAATTTTTTTTTTAAGTTAGAAATTTCAGGACAGTGACAACAGCAGAGCATTAAACCAAGCTCAAGGCCCTTCCGAATGCAGTCTGTGTGACTGGACAAATCACAGGGTTCAGAAACTGGTCCTCCCTCTACATTTGGTTCATCCTCATAACTTGCAAGTTCTGTATTTGTCAATTTGCCTACTTAACTAAAATTTCTCTGTACTTCCCCAATCAGTATTCATAAGGTTTTCGTGGTCATTCCCAGGCAAGTCCAGAGCAACAACAAATCTGAGTCATGGGACAGCTACGTTCCCAGCTGAGGCCCAGTAGGGCAACACTCCACCTCTTGTCTCAGCTCCCATCCTGCCAAGTGTCATATTCACGGTCTGTTCAGGGCTGTGTGGTTTTCAGGTTTGTTTTTGTTGGTGATTTCACTGTTTACAGCGGCCCCCAACGGTAGTGCTTAAGCGCTTCCAGGTGCAAGAAGGCTGAGCTGTGCCCTACAGAAAAAACAGGTGTTAAATAAGCTTCCTTCAGGCAGGATTTAGAAGGCTGTTAGTCACAAGTTAATGAAACAATAGTCATTAAAGAAGGTGTCTTTCGACAGAAACACAAAACAAGGTTATGAATTTTTTAGTTGAAAATGTTCTGATCAGAAGCTTGCAAGAACCTACCCTGTATTTCCCCCCAGGAGCAATGGTATTTGCTAACTCAATGTTGGAGGCAATATAGAACGTGACCTCCTTGAAAAAACAGAGTCAACTGTTTATTGATAGCTATGTGCTTAAAACTCATCTGAGATACCCAAGAAACTGTAAAGAGTGGTTGCCTTTGTGAAGTTAGACTGGAGGTGAGGAAAAGAAAGGAGACTTTGTTTTTCATTTTATGCCTTTATGTGCTATTCGATTTTTTAAACTCTAAGTATGCTGTCCTGTGCTGTGCTTAGTCACTCAGTCATGTGTGAATCTCTGTGACCCCATGGACTGTAGCCCACCAGGCTCCTCTCCCCAAGGGGATTCTCCAGGCAAGAATACTGGAGTGGGTTGCCATGCCCTCCTCCAGGAAACCTTCCCAACCCAGGGATCAAACCCAGGTCTCCTGCACTGCAGGCAGATTCTTTACTATCTGAGCCACTAGGGAAGCCCAAGAATACTGGAATGTGTAACCTATCCCTTCTCCAAGGGAACTTGCCTACCCAGGAATTGAACCGGGGTCTCCTGCATTGCAGGCAGATTCTTTACCAGCTGAGCTACCAGGGAAGCTCAACTTAAGTATAACTTACCTTTATTTTTTTGAAAATAAATTCAAAACCATATATCTCAACCAACAAGGACTGACCGTATAGCACAGGAACTCCACTGAATATTCTATAATAACCTAAATGGGGAAAAAAATTGAAAAGGAACAGACACATGTATATGTATAACTGAACCACTTTGATATACACCTGAAACGAACACAACATTGTTAATCAACTATGCTTCAATATAAAATAAAAATTAAAAGAATAAATAAAACCATATATCTCAAAATTTCCCCTCATCTCCTCCATGTCTAATGCAATATTAAATTAGGTTCTCACTGCCTCAAGCCAGAATTTTTGTAACTGCCTCCTAATTGTCCTTCCTTCTAATTTTCTCTTCTCCAATCTTCATCTGCCAGATGAATCTTCCAAAAAGGCCACAGTCATCATGAAATGTTCCAACCATTCGTCACTGCCCATTAAAGCAAATCTAGCTTTCAGAGTCTTATGCAATCAGACCTCAACCTTATCTCTCCCTATTCCCCAGTTCTACTGTCTGACCATCCCTTCTCACCCCCACCTCATCTGTAGCATTGGCCATGCCAGTTTCTGCCTCCACACTTTTGCCTCGATCCAGCCCACATCTCTGTCCATTATTTGGTTCCACTAAAATAGTGAAACTTCTTTTCTCCTGTGATTTGTCCTGTTTTTGAATTTTTATGGTGCTAAACTACAAAAGGAATGTTTCATTTATATCTTATCTATAACTCTCGAATTGCATATATTTACTTAAACAACACATGTTTATGGACTTCCCTGGTGGCTCAACTGGTAAAGAATCCTCCTGCAATGTGAGAGACCTGGGTTTGATCCCTGGGTTGGGAAGATCTCTTGGAGAAGGGAACGGCTTCTCACTTCAGTATTCTGACCTGGAGAATTCCATGAACTGTGTAGTCCATGGGGTTGTAAAGAGTCGGACACAACTCAGTGACTTTCACACTATGTATTTACACTGTATGTCAGACACTATTCTTTTACATATATTACCACATTTACTCTTCATGATGATCTTATAAAGTAGGTGGTATTATGCGTGTGTGCTCCTTGTGGCCACCTGGACTGCAGCCCGCCAGGCTCCTCTGTTTCTGGAATTTTTCAGGCAAGAATACTGAAGTGGGTTGCACTTCTTCCTCCAGGGGATCTTAGTGACCTAGGGATCCAACCTGGCCAACTGCATTGCAAGAAGATTCTTTACCACTAGCGCCACCTAGGAAGCCCAGGTGGTATTATTGTTCAGTTGCTAAATTGTGTCTGATTCTGCAACGCCATGGACTGCAGCACACCAACCTTCCCTGTCCTTCACTATCTCCTGGAGTTTGCTCAGATTTATGTCCATTGAGGTGGTTGGTAACCATCTCATCCTCTGCTGCCCTCTTCTCCTTTTGCCTTCAATCTTTCCCAGCATCAGAGTCTTTTCCAGTGAGTGGGTTCTTTGCATCATGCAGCCAAAGTATGGGCGCTTCAGCTTCAGCATAGTCCTTCCAGTGAATATTCAGGGTTGATTTCCTTTAGGATTGACTGGTTTGATCTCCTTGCCGTCCAAGGGACTCTCAAGAGTCTTCTCCAGCACCACAATTCGAAGGCATCAGTTCAGTGCTCAGCCCTTCTTTACAGTCCAACTTTTACACCCATACATGACTACTGGAAAAGCCATGACTATATGAATTTTTGTTGGCAAAGTGATATCTTTGCTTTTTAATACACTGTCTAGGTTTGTGATAGTTTTCATTCCAAGGAGCAAGCGTCTTTTAATTTCATGGTTGCAGTCACTGTTTGCAGTGATTGTGGAGCCCAGGAAAATAAAATCTGTCACTGCTTCCACTGTTTCCCCATCTATTTGCCATGAAGTGACGGGACTGGATGCCATGATCATGACCACTCCAGTATTCTTGCCATGAGAACTCAATGAGCGGGTGGCATTATCACCCTTCTTTTAAAAGTGGAAACCGGAGCACAGAGACGTTAAATAAGTTGCTCAAGGTACACAGCAAATTGTAGAGACAGAATTCACACCTAGTCAAGTTTCCCTGGTGGCTTGGCTGGTAAAGAATCCACTTGCAATGCAGAAGACCTGGGTTCAATCCCTGGATTGGGAAGATTCCACGGACAAGAGAACAGTGACTCACTCCAGTATTCTGGCCTGCAGAATTCCACTGGATTGTATAGTCCATGGGGTCACAAACAGTTGGACATGACTGAATGACTTTCACTTTCAGACTAATAAACCATATACAATTCTGTTTTCTGTTAAAGAGTCACGCAGTTTTGTCTGCTGATTGATTGCTTAAGTGGATAATTGTATGACCAGTTCCTTGAGGGGATTATATCTTCCATTTCTTCTCTTGAGAGCCCCATATCATGCTTAAGAAGGTCTTATCAACTGCCTAGAGTTTCCTGAGCCTCACTTTTATGGGAGGCTGACACTCTTAGATCTAAAGATGGGGACTGGGGACTGGGAAGTCAGGCTAAGCGTGCTTCCCTTAAACTTGCTTGCTGCCTTCCTTCTCCTTAAATTCCCCATCTTCCTCCCGTGGTGGGCTGAGCTAAGCCCTTGGCTGGCTTTAGCTCTCCCCACTGGACTCCACGTCACTTCTTATCAAGACCTCAGTGAATCCTGTGGCCACAAGATGGTGAGATGGATGTTGGCTCCATGGGGAAGACTCAAGGGCACACAGAACAAAAGGCAGGATTTCATTCATCCATCCAGTCTCCTGCCCTCCACCCTGCAGCCTACCCACATTGGGTCCTTCCAAAGTGCATGGAGAAATGCAGAGTTTTAAGATTCATGTAGGCCTGTTTGCAGCTTGGCTCTACCACTTACTGTGTCACCTTAGACAAGTTACTGAAGTTTTCTGAGGTACAGTCAGGCATCTGAATATGATTATGCTATTGCTAATATGGAAATTGCTAAGAGTAGGCACCAGCTTCCCTGGTGGCTCAGCGGTAAAGAATCTGCCTGCCAACACAGGAGATGTAGGTTCTATCCCTGGGTCAGGAAGATCACCTGGAGAAGGAAATGGCAACCCAATTCAGTATTCTTACGTGGAAAATCCCATGGACAGAGAAGCCTGGTGGGCTACACTCCATAGGGTCACAGAGTCGGATGTGATTGAGCATGCATGCAACAGTAGGCACCGACTACACGCCAAGCACAGTTCTAAGCATTTTACATACAGGAACTGTCCAATCTTCATAACTCTATGAGGAGGTGCTATTATTGTGTTGTCTTCATCTTACAGATGAGGAAACTGAGGCGCAGGGATGTGAAGTGACATCTTTCCCAATAACACACAGCTGGCCAAGGAGCAAGCTGGCCAACCTTTATAGCACTATGGTGAAGCTATGAAGCGGTAACATGCATGAAACATGTGATGTATGAGGACTCTGTAAATATCTCCTCTGTATCAGCTGGGATTAGTTTGGGCTTCCCTGGTGGCTCAGATGGTAAAGAATCTGCCTGCAATGCAAGAGACTCAGGTTTGATCCCTGAGTTGGGAAGATCCCCTGGAGAAGGGAATGGCAATCCACTCCAGTATTGTTGCCTGGAAAATCTGTGGACAGAGGAACCTGGTGGGCTACAATCCATAGGGCCACAAAGAGGAAGACACAACTGAGCGAATAACACTTTCACTTCACTTTCACATAAAACAGAAAATGTGAGGAAGAGTGATTTAAACAAATTGAAACTTTAGTTCTTTCTTATGGGGAAGAAGCTCAAAATAGGCATGGAGGCCCGGTAGAGTGACTCCATCCTATTAGGAACTCAGGCTCCTTCTACATCTCTATTCTGCTCTCCTTAGCCCATGGCGTCCATCCTCAGGGTTGCCTCCTGGTAACAAGATTTGCAGATACCACATCCATTCTAAGCAGCAGAAATGAGGCTGAGGCAAAGGGGAGACCGCCCAGCAAAGTCAGCCATCTTTAAAGGTTGTTCCAAGAAACCCCCTACAGTAAGCTAGGCTTATTGACACTTTGAATAATATAAGGGCTGTCAGTAAGAAGACATGAAAGATGGGGTACCAACGGGCAGTCTCCTCTCTCACAGCATTGAGATGTCCCATCCAACCCTACACACTGACATGTCAGGGTACTCTCATTCGACAGTCTTCTGAGATCCAACTTTCATTTCTCCTGTTTTTGTGTCAACTTCCTGTCCTATCTTCCTCACACCCTTTATTCTTTTTCTTCTTCTTCTTCTTCTTTTTTTTTTTTGGCTGTGCCAGGTCTTTGTTGCAGCATGTGTGATTTCCATTGTGGCATATGGGATGTCCCTGACCAGGGACTGAACCAGAGACCATCAAGTCGGTGATGCCATCCAACCAGCTCATCCTCTGTTATCCCCTTCTCCTGCCTTCAATATCTCCCAGCATCAGGGTCTTTTCCAGTGAGCCAGTTCTTCGCATCAGGTGGCCAAAGTATTGGAGTTTCAGCTTCAGCGGCAGTCCTTCCAATGAATATTCAGGACTGATTTCCTTAAGGATTGACTGAGTTGATCTCCTTGCAGTCCAAGGGACTCTCAAGAGTTCTTTTCAACACCACAGTTCAAAAGTTATACAACCCTAGAAGCAAGAAATAAACTACCGTATGTGAGCTATGTCCTTTATTTGGATTTTTCTGTTACAGCAATTATCCTAACTAACACAAAATGCTTCTACTATTTCTTTCACGAGAGTAGCTCTGCTCAGAAAGAAATTCTCAGTAAATCTTTGGAGTGGGAGGTTAAGAACAAGCTGTTAGTGTAGGATGTGGTATAGCCTCTGGGTGCACATGGAACAGTGATCCAAGTTAGGAAAAATGTTTCAGGCTGTGGAGGTCCCTTAACACTAAAGTATTTCTGTAGTTGGTCCTCATGCTGCGGGATCTCATTTCAAAATAAAATTCCATTTAGGAAAAAGTTGGAGGGTTTCTCTTAAGTTCAAATATTAAATGGGTGTAGTAGAAAGAAGTACATGGAACTGCCTTGTATGCAGTATCTGACTGTTCAACAAAAGCTTGCTGATTCTGACTCTGAATGCCCAAGCCTTTCCGGGAGCAGGGCCTCCCTCAAGCTAGGCTTGCGATGGGGGAGGGGGGTGAGGTGGGGTATTTTCTATAACAGAAACATCTTTTCTCAGCTAAGATTCTCCCTCACTTGTTCTGTGTTTGTGTTAGTCATGCCTTGACAGCAGGAAGTCCTTTCTTTTTCTTTAATTTTAATATCTATCTGTTTATTTATGCCTGCTCTGAGTTTTTGTTGCTCCATGTGGAATTTCACTCGTTGTGGCGAGTGAGGGCTACTCTCCAGTTGTGGTGCGTGAACTTCTCGTTGCTGTGGCTTCTCTTGTTGCGGAGCACAGGCTCCAGTACATGTGGGCTCAGTAGCCGTGGCGTGTGGGGTCCTCCCGGACCAGCAATCGAGCCCTTGTCCCCTGCATTGCTAGGCAAATTCTTAATCATTGGACCACCAGGGAAGCCCAGGAAGTCCTTCTTGAATTATAACTTTCTTTCCTTTTGTAGTGGCAGAATCTCTCCATGTTCTCAGTGGAGGTAGAAAGAGTGCTGGCAACTGGCAGAGCCGTCTATGTCAGAGACATAAACAGAGAGGTGAGTACACAGATGGTCATAAATCCACTTTCTTAAGGGGAAGAGCCCATATGCCTGGGTTGGCTGTTCCTTCATACAAGAGAACTGGTTCTCAAAAAAAAAAAAAAAAAA
>SJYA01000573.1:1303270-1317026 GCA_006410615.1 Neotragus moschatus | reverse complement strand
GGAAGCACAAGCCTGGGTTACTAGAGTACGTGGTCAAGTATTCCTGTGGGTCTATTTTTTAATATATGTTTACTTTAAACATTTTTCTTTTCCCTAATTGTTTATTAAAATATTTTTATTGGTCTCTATAAGTCATATGAGAGCCTGAAGTGCTTGAATTTGACTTTGTCCCTTCTCAGTGGGAAAAGCTTGCTTTTGTGATAATCAGTCTCTGATTGAAATTTCTGTTTTTTCCCCCATTACACGCACTCACTTCCTTCCTGCCATTTTCATTAGTTCAACATTTGGATCAAAAGGCTCACATGTATGTGTGGGTAAAGGTGCTGATGCCAGGGAAACACTTCCATCATCAATAATGGGCCACTGGCCCAGTAATAACAATAAAATAATAATGATGATTATCATTAACACATATTTCTCAACACTTTCCTGTGCTAAGCAAATTACGTGCGTTGGGTCAGTGAATTCTCCTGATAACCTTATCTCATAATTGAAGAAACTGAGCTTAGAGGAGGGTAAGTAATGTGCTGGCTTGTGATTGGCAGGACTGTTTACCTGGTCTCTCCTTTCATTTTTTTTTTTCACTGAATACGAAATCTGAGTGTTTTCCTCCAAAGACCTCTTGCCTAAAAGGCAATTGTGATACCAATGAGATAGATTATGTAAGTCATGCCTTGTTAACTGGCATCTGAAGTGCACCACAGATTTTATTTACCAAGCAAGAAGGGGTCATTGCAAACGTGGATGGAGGAAGGGGAGCCCCTGGGTAAATTGTTTACAAAGCTGTACACAGATGTGTTTTGGGAGAGAAGAAGCACAAACACTGTGAACTTACTTAACTGGTTTTATTTCCTGTACATGTTCGTCATGGGTCAGGTTGCTGTTCAGCTAGCTGTTCATGTTTGAGTACCAATCCTGCCAGTAAATCTTGGTGTTTGACCTTTAGGGGTCATGAGAGTTGTTGGAGCTCTTTGAGGGAGAGCAACAGGGGATGGGCAGAATTTTTGTGCAATTAGAAAAGTAATCTTTTGAAGAATAACATGCTTTCTTTTTTCCCTTTCTGAGAAAATGACTTGATCCTCAGTTGGCCCTTGACATTCATCTGCCTAGGGGAAATAAGGATTTGTTACAGAAGGAATGAAGGGGAAATAACTGAGATATTTGGCTTCTAACAGTCAACATGGGATTTTATAGCAAGACAAGAACTTTATAAGCCAGGTTAGTGGCTTGAAAGAGGATTTCCTAAATTCCCTTTAAAAAAGAGAATTCCTGTGCGTCCCTGAAGAGCCCCACTTGGGGAACTTAATTCAGGAAGTTCTCCCAGAGGGTATGACTGCCAGCCCCGATGCCTGCTGCTCAGTGGCAGAAGGACACTATGTTCTTGGTCCTGGGGGAATGATGGGAAGATGGGAACAAGAAAAAAGCACAAGGGGGAAACTGTCAGATGTGTGTCCCAATTTCTCCCCTCCAGGCCTCTGCGTAGAGATGACCGGGGTGCATCATAGAATCGGAGGAAATGGCAGGGACTGGTCCTACTTGGGCCCTCGTCAGGAGGCCCAGGAGGCTCTGTTCCGCTCTGTTACACTGTGCAGAAGTGTGCTCAGGCGGGAGGCCTGGAGATCCAGCTTTCCTGGGAAAGCCACAGTGACTGACTCTCTGGCTGGTGGCTGGAGGGGTGAACTTTCAGGGCAAGGTGACCCTGGAGTGAACACTGCAGAGGGGACCACCCCCTTCGGCTACCCTGGGCCAGGGCGCCATGGGCCTCATAGATCCACAGTCAGAGAGCTAAGAAGAGGTTGAGGGAGGGCCATAGGGCCTGAGCACCCTGAGGAAGGCCGCCTCACAGATCATAGCCGTATGGTCTCCAGCCACAGATTTCAGCTGCAAACACCAACAGGGCAAGGAGTGGCCAGGTGGAGAGGGGACATGGCCCCCAAGGCCAGAGGAGTCAAAGGACACTGCACATGAGGGGTCTCTGGGCTCTCTCCTTTGTTATATGGTTGATAAGCCCTGCTGATACACTTGAAGAAATGCTGGGAAAGAGGGTGAAGGTGTGAGAATGCTGAGAAAAATGTGAGATTGCTGGGAAGTGTTATTTTCATGCAGAGAATAAGTGTTACCTAAAGGAATTATTTATTTGATGAGACTTAACTTTCTTTTTTGGCTTTTCTTTTAATTATTTTAATAATTGTGAAATATTTAAGAAATAAGTCATGTAAAGAACTTATGTATCTACTACCACTCAGTACAAAAGACAGGAACATTACCAATACAGTTGAAACTTCCAGTATACCACTCCACAAATGTCACTTTTATTGGGTTGAACAACATGAAATTGCCCATATTTGACTGTTTTTTACCTACCAGAAAACCCCAGTAATTTTATATGATTTAACCTGATGTTTAACCTTTGTGAGTTTGATCAGTACCTTGATCATTCTGTTGCCCACGTGGAATGTTTTCCTTCCTTTCCTTCACTTACCTACATCCTACCTGTGCTTTAAGACAAGATCTGAGCCCTAATTCCTTCAAGTTTTCACTAAGACTTGAGCCTGCATAGAGCTATTCTCCCCACCAACCCAGAATGTACTGTCTGTCTCCGGCAGCATTACTTTATTTTTTAAAAATTGTTTATTTAGGCTGTTCTGGGTCTTACTTGCAGCATGTGGAATCTTTTGTTGCAGCATACAGGATCGAGTCCCCTGACCAGGGATCAAACCCAGGCCCCCCTGCATTGGGAGTATGGAGCCTTAGCCACTGGACCAGCAAGGAAGTCCCTTATGTAGCAATATTTTATATGTCATATTCTTTCATTGTCTGGACTACAAGAATTAGCACCTAGAGATATTATTCTGCCTGTTATGCTGTTTTGTTAGTTAACACGTGGAAGAAATAACAGGGTTTGACTCAATTTTTATTGGATTAAAGACAGTATACAGTTTGTTTCTTGGAAGTTATGATGTGCAGTAATTTTATAAAAGATGCTTGAGCCCCACACCCAAACTAGTTAGGAGAGACACCCTAAAGGGAAGAAATCTGAGAAAGTATCAGAATATGGAGCCTATCATCCATGAGTGTAATCAAGTTTTATCATGTCCCATTAAATACTTATGGGTTAGGATATCTTAAGAACTAACAATAAAAGCCACCATTTATGGAGTAACTAACATAACCCAGGTGCCATCCTAGGCATTTTATATACTGTCATATCTATAATACAATAACCCTGCGATGTAGGGAATATCAAGTTAACCATACTTATTTCCATTCTTAGCCATAAAAATGTTCTGGGGTAATTTCTTTCTTCTTTTTTAAATCCAGTCTTTATACCAATGTATTTATCAGTATAGTTAGGCCATGCTGAATTAGCACATTAATCTAATCTCAAAGGCTTAGCACAATAAAGGTTTGTGGTTGTTCTGGTAAAACCCAATGTATTTTGAAAAGCTCAGTAGTTCAGGTCTTCTCCCTGGGGTGACTTAGGAACCTTGGCTGTTTCTATCAGAGAAGGCAATGGCACCCCACTCCAGTACTCTTGCCTGGAAAATCCCATGGGCGGAGGAGCCTGGTAGGCTGCAGTCCATGAGGTCGCTAAGAGTCGGACACGACTTAGCAACTTCCCTTTCACTTCTCACTTTCATGCATTGGAGAAGGAAATGGAAACTCACTCCAGTGTTCTTGCCTGGAGAATCCCAGGGACGGGGGAGCCTGGTGGGCTACCGTCTATGGGGTCGCACAGAGTCAGACACGACTGAAGCGACTTAGCAGCAGCAGCAGCAGCAGCTGTTTCTATATTATGTTTCTACCATTCCTCTAAGTAGAAAGAGGACAGCCACACCAGTCTTTAAGTGGGCTGGGAGTCACCTATCACCTAACACCCATATTCCCATTTGCCAGGACTCAATCTTGAGGCCCTACCTAACACTTGCAAGGGAGCCTGAGAAATGCAGAGAGAACATGAATATTCAATAAGCCACAGCCAATGAATCAGGTGGAGTGGGGCCAGGCATCCCAGGAAGGTCACTTTATTTGTAGGACTGGAGAATCAGAGATAACCTCCTCAGTTCCAGTGGTATCAAGTTCAGCTGGCTGAGGTAGCTAGACTATCTGATCATCTTTCAGGTTTTAGAGGTGCTTGGACTTTCACAGATATTGAAGAACATTTGGGGCAAAAGTAAAGGAAGACATAAAATAACAGTAACAACAACAACAATAATAAGCCACTTAGAATAAGAAGGAACTCTATAGTTCTTTGGGCACACGTGTTCATATGAGTATTGAGAGGCTATCATCTCTCTGGGAAGTTAGGATATGAAGCATCTTGTCCAATGAGCCCTGGACCTGAGGTGCTTTCCCTGGGGCCCATGTACAGACATGGGAATGGGCTTTAAACCTCAAAATGTTTGCAAAATTTTGTGTATATGCACAAATGTGTGTTTTTCTGGTAGAGATTGTCCATAGTTTTCATAGAGATTTTCAATAGTTTTAAAATACATAAAACGTTAACATTTACTTTTCTAAACTAGGAATAGGGTTTCTAAATAGGAGAAGCGGAGATCAGAGGCTGTCAGGAAGCAGGTGCATAGGAAAGAGGAAATTCATATTCCCACCTGACTCATAGTACTAACACACCAATGCATTTACATGCAAACCTAGAAGTGAGAATTATTTCCTGGCTGAATGAAGGTTAAATAATTTTCCTCCTTTAAAACGATTTTAAATTGGTGACCCTTGGCACTTTCACATTTTCAAATTTTATTACCTTTATGTTTCAGGCAATGGGAAAGGCATTAAAAATGCCTCTTTGGTTATCACAGGAGATGGTCTCCATGCCATCTCTAACTCTTACTGTATATAACCAACAGTTAGAAGATACCCAAAAAAATCTGACCACTTATCTACACCAGAAATTTTTTAAACTTAATTCTGGAGGATACCTCAGTCTCCTCAACTGTAAAACAATGATTTTAATCCTCATGTCCTTCAAAAGGATGACTCAAGTTTTTTTTTAACATCCACAGTTGTGTCTGGAAATTATTACAACTATAATAAAAAACAAACACTGCTAAATTAGAAAAAGAATGTATCTTAGACCAAAAACAATTTTTAATTAACTTTTGCTTTGCAATCTCTTATAATGAACAAGCCACATAACAAGTGTGTTCATAAGGCGGAGAAGGAAATGGCAACCCACTGCAGTATTCTTGCCTGGGAAAGTCCATGGACAGAGGAGCCTGGCAGGCTGCAGTCCATGGGGTCACATGACTGAGCACGCATGCATGAGGGTGGAGGGAGATGGGCTGGTAGCAATAAGCTGGTAAAACTGAAAAAACAAAAAAACCAAGTGTGTCCATAAAGTAATCCAATTTATTTTTCCATGAAGTTTTATGGAATCAGTTTAATTACTTATTATACCTGCTCACCTCCATGGCAACAACCTAGATGCAACAAGTATAGGTTTGCTTCTCAGTATCTCTTAACTAATATTAATTCTAAATTTAACTACATTATCTTCCATGAAATCATATAGCAGCTTATAGAGAAGTCTTCATGCAGTTACTGCTCATGCATTTCTTGAAAAATATGTTTTGAAGACAAAGACGTTCCATTGCTTCTTGTTGGAAGAGAATGAGGAATTCTGCTTTGAGAAACCCAATATGAAACCTTCCTCCAGCTATTTCTCACCTCCTGTGCATTTTCTGATCCCCTAGGAAAGACCTCAGAGCTTGTAAACATAAGGAATTACCAAACAATATTCATAAGTACAATCTACAGCAGCCGCCAAGTCCCCCATTTTTTATTTGACACCATTTTTTATTTATTTTTTATTTATTTTTTATAGCTCTTCACTTGCCCTTATTTCACGATGATTTCCCTGTCAAGCTAGACATTTTGTGTCTCCTTCTCCTCCTGCATGTTGACTTCTTTAGACTTCCAGGCTCAGCGCAATCAGTTGTCAATCTTTTTGAGCTGGGAGACGTTCAGATGGTGAAAAATGTTGCCACTGTTTTTCTAGCTCTTCCTAAATGAGTCGCTTCCTTTGAGCTCTTGGTTTTGACGACCCTGAGTGTGTTCTATAAGAATAGGATGCTCATTTTTAAGGAAACCTGGCATTGGTCCCCACGAAGCTGCTTTCTGCCTGGACTGACCTCACAGTCCTCTCCAATCCTCACCCTGACACGTACTGGTCACCCTCACACTGAACCTGAGCAGCCAGTGACTGGGTCTGTACATTAACAAAATGACAGCAGAGGGGCACCCAAGGCTCACGACTTCTGAAGACATGTTGAAATCATTTGTATCTCTGCCTTGACTCTTTCCAAGTTACAGGTGTTTTCAATTTTCAACTCATGGCAGAAACCATAAGCCAAGGAAGCAAATAAGTGTTTCCAAAAACTGTTGAAAAGAAACACCCTCCTGCTACCTAACTGTGAAATGCCCAACTTGGGACTTCCATTAACTTTTGACCTTCTTTCTCAGAAACCCATATGGAGAGGATTCAATTTTTCTAAGTTGGTTACTGAAGACTGGAATAGCTTTTTAGCAGCAGTATTAGGGTCCCAATTTCTTCAATACAGAAAACTGGGTTGGCTTTCAGACCCATCCCCAATATGTTATAGAGGCCTATGTGAATTCATTCCTAAAGGATTTGATCCAGGCTATTTGTTCTGCTGCTTTGGTTTTTCCCGTAATCATCAAGATGGTTCAAATATAGGAGAATGACAAGTATCAATTATATTATTAACATTTCACTTTAGAAATTTTTGTGTTAGCTGATGACACAATGTTCCAAGACTGTCCAAATTAATATGGGTTTTCTCTGTTTAGCTAGGGGAATACATTTCTGGAAATGGAAATGCCAACTATATAGTTTTTTTTGAAATGCTGCTCTGGTATTACAAGGTTTAGAGTTTTCTTCAAATGCTCTGAGGTTACAGATGCCTCTACCCCTGGTTTCTTCCAGCTATCAGTCATTCAACTGTTGGTCCATCCCCCCAGGCTGTGGCAGAGCTAGAATATCTTTTCCAGTGTCAAAGAACTTATTCCATCCTGTGATCATCTGTTGATCTTTATCCTGGTTTCCTGAATTCTTTCTTCAAAGGAGTACCCAGCCCCTGCAAAACTCCCATTTTAACATTCAGCAGAATATTCTTCCCTTATTTCTTTATGGCAGGCATAGTACCGTTACTCACACACATTTTGTTAGCCATTATGGGTCAAAACTGTCTCCCAGGGCACAAACTAAATTACAGAAAAATAGGTCACAGAGAAGTAAGCAACATACTCCAGAACTCACTCAACTGAAGCGCAGCTCCACAGTTCCCACCCTGGTCCAGCCCACCGTCATCTCTCACCTGCAAATTGTAATAGCTCGCTAACCTTGCCCCTACCAGTTTTTCTCTAAGTGGCCAGAGTGGTCCTTTAAAAATGTTAGTCAGGCCATATCACTCCTTGGCTCAAAATCCTCCCTTGACTTCACTTTCGCTAAGAATAAAACCTGAACTTGACTTCACCTTCTTCAGGGCTGTGCTCAAATGTCACCTTAATGACAAAGCTTCCTCCAACCACCCCTACTGTTTTACTACACCCCCAGTTCCTTGTTTTCCCTTTTCCTCACCCCTAGCACTTACACCATATCACTATTATATATTAATTTATCTGTGTGGTAGATTGTACTCTTCAAGATGACCACAACAAGATTTCGCATTCCACACGCTTTTCTTATAATGTGATGTTTCTGCTACTTCGTTTGAGAGATGTTTCCCATCCTTCTTGAACCAAGGTGGGTCTGTAACTGTGGTGGAAGTGATGGTAGCCTCAGTGACCTCTGAGGCTAGGTCACAAAAACCCATACACCTTCTGCCTGGTCCTCTTGGGACCCTCAATCTTGGAACTCAGCCATTATGATACGAGGAAGCCTAGGCCACATGGAGAGGCCAACTGTTGACTGTTCTGACCAACAGCCCTAGATGAAGTCCAAGCCAATAGTCATCATCAACTTCTAAACTTTTGAGGAAGCTTTTGGGATGACTTCAGCCTCAGCCACTGCATGAGATTCCAAGTGAGAACTGTTTAGCTTAGTCTACTGACCTCCCAGAACTATGAGAGATAATAATAAAACTGTTGTGCTTAGCCACCAAGTTTCACAACCATTTGTTATTCTATAATAGATATTGGAACAATTTGCATGTATATTGTATGTCTCTCCTCACTAAAGTTTCATGAATTCAAGGATTTTGTTTTCTTTGATATTGCATTCCCAGCACCTAGAATAGTGCCTGGCATATAGCAGGTACTCAATAAATATTTGCTGAATAAATGAATGGATGCATAGATGCATTTTCAGTAAGGTAATCTAATGGTTATTGATCAGTGGGCGATGGTACAATCTGCTGGGGTAGACCTCATTGGCATAGATAAGTTGGCACTTAGGAGCATGGCAAAATATTTTTCAGAAAGAATATTTCAGAGGCAAATGACATTATAATGAATTATAATAATTTTTGGAGGAAAACATAAAATAGGATTAGAGCTTCATGCAGAATATCTTTTGACGATTCATTCCATAATCCCGCCATGGGCCTTTCCAGATCCGGTCTGGAGAAGCTTCAGAAGTATTTTCAGAAGGCTCAGAGTCTTACAATTCAAAAAATAAAATTCTTCCTATGCATGACTAGTTGAAATCACTCACATTTCTGGTATGATATGGGTGATGAAAATGGGTGGTGGTGCATGCATGTCCATGGGAGCACAATCTGGGATGCTTCGCCTATGTTCATAGTCTGGTGGTTTGGAATGTGTACATGAGAAGGAATAAATATGGTTCTGCATCCGCCTGTCTTGCACCAAGTACTTTGATTTAGAATTTGGTTTGGAACAAATATTTGTGTATTGCTTAAAGAGCAATAATATCCTCAAATATCCAAAGGAAATACTAAAATTTTATCACCCCAGGAGGTCATAAAGGAAAAAAATCTCTTAAGTTAACCTGGGAAAGAAGTTAGTTTTTGTTTGAGGTAGAATAACAGGAGGATAATCTTGAATGGACAAAACAATTTCTTTAGGCCAATCCATCCTTGATTGGAGCAAAAAGCTATTGGGGAGTCTACAGTTTTTTTGAAGATCTACGACGAGTCTATTCATCTCAAAGCAGTGTCCATACATGAATCACCTGGATAAGCAATCTCGTGTGGCTTCCAGAATCTAGAAAGGTTTAGGGTAAAAATAGCTTTCAAAACCTTTTCACTTAATGCTACTTGACTGAAATGTCACTTGAGGTACAGTGAGTGCCATTTTGATGCCTTTGTTCCAATGACAGTCGTTGGTGCCATTGGGCCTCACCATCTTGCCTATAGAATGAGGTTATCCTCTTGATTAGGCATAAGCCTTGGGTGGAAAGTGTGGAGACTCTCAAAATTTTCCCAGGAAGGCCAGGGAAGTATTTCCTTTGGAAACCCCATCGTTCTCACCAAAATTTAGAGATTGCTTCTAAAGCTAATTATTTTTCATTTCATTTTTTAAATTATTTATTTATTTGCAGCCCCAGCCAANAGCACCTGAACTGAACTGAACACAACTGTACTTCAGTTTAAAAGAAAAATGAGAGTTCTTTATGCATAGAATGTGAGATGATTTTTTTTTTTTTTTTTTAAATTTCTGCTTCAGAACGTGGATTCAGTTTGATCAGGGCTTCTCACTCTTAGCACTGTTAACATTTTGGGCCTGGTAAGTCCCTGGCTATCCCGGGCATTGTAGGATGTGTAATAGCACACCTGGGCACTTGTCTCTAGACAGATGCCAGTAGCACCCTTGCCCAGCCCCACTCCTAGTATGAGTACCAAAAGTGTCTCCAGACATTGCCAACTGTCTTCTAGGGGCAGATTATCCCTGTTAGAATATTATGAGTTGGATGAAAGCCACTGGCATACGTAGATTCCTTAATGATCTAGATTTCCTTTTATATAATCTATGTGCAGCTGTTGAACATAGTTGCCTTCTGTAGATATGTTGCACAGTTTGGACTGTTTTTACTATATGTTGAAGAACACTGGAATATGATTTTTTTTAGCTCTCTTGGAAATTTTATTGAAGGTGGAAAGCAGCTCTTCATTTGTAAGTCAAGTATAGGTCTTTGCTTTATTTCATCCCCTTCCCACCTCCCAATTTACTTGAAAAAGAACCTTATTAGCTATATGTTGTGGATAAAGTTTGTGTTAGGAGTACTTAAAAGTTTTGTTTAAAAATTCTCTGGAGTGATCTGTTTATATCTTGACATTCATGAAAAGATAGTCTTTTAAATAGTCGCTGAGAACTATATTCATTATTTCAGTACCTGTAAGGGAAAAGAATCTGAAAAAGAACATATATAGGTATAACTGAATCACTTTGCTGCACACCTGAAGCTGACACATTGTAGATCAGTTTTTTTCAGTTTAATAAGAAAGACATGGTTCCTGCCCACTCAAATATTTCTGGTAGTTAAGGGAAGAATGTTAAATTGAATTATCTTATATGTTAGTTAAATATGAATGTTCCTATTTTTCCAGCATATCAGCTAAGGGCCCAAAACTTCAAGGGTCATAGGAGCTAAACAACTTCACATTATAAAGTAAGTTGCAGAGACTTCCCTGGTGGTCCATCAGTGAGGAATCTGTGCTCCTAATTTAGGGTTCACTCTCTAGTCCGGAAGCTAAGATCCCATATGCCCTGTAGCATGACTATAAATTAATAAATAACAAGGCTATCTCTGCAGGACTTGTAAATTGGGAAAGTCAGGTGCTGCTTATCCTAGTGTTTTGAGAAGTGGCCAGACATACGTTTACCGTATGACCCAGAAGTTCCTCTCAGGTTACTTATCCAAAAGAATGAAAACATATGTACATACAGAGACTTGTGCCCAAATGTCAGATTTACTCATAATAACCTGAAAATTGAAAACAACTATCCGCCAACATGTGGATGGTAAACAAATGATGGCTTCTCCATAAATAAAGCACTCAGTTCAGTTCAGTTCAGTCGCTCAGTCGTGTCTGACTCTTTGCGACCCCATGAATTGCAGCAGGCCAGGCCTCACTGTCCATCACCAACTCCCAGAGTTCACTCAGACTCACGCCCATCGAGTCAGTGATGCCATCCAGCCATCTCATCCTGTTGTCCCCTTCTCCTGCCCCCAATCCCTCCCACCATCAGAGTCTTTTCCAATGAGTCAACTCTTCGTATGAGGTGGCCAAAGTACTGGAGTTTCAGCTTCTACTCAGTGATAAAAAATAAACTGCATAAAAATTCCACAAAACCTAGTTGATTGTGTTAAGGTAATGAAGGCAGACTGAAAAAAAAAGTTACTTGCTAAAGGACTTGATTAAAATCTGTATGTTGTGTCCTCTTTGATTCTTCTTTAAAAAAATTTTTTTAACTAGATGTGAATTCTACCAGTAAGGAAAATGATGTCAGCATCTTGTGAAGGGGAAGGGAAAGGTTTGGAAAAGAGTGAAAGTACTGAGAATTAATAAATATAAGTTTAAAAGATTGAAACATCTCAAGAATCTCAGGAGAAAATAGAATTTTAAGGTTCTAAGACAAGGATTGTTTGTAGATGTGGAATTTTTTTTTTCCAAATGACACAGAAGCAAATTGAAGGTAGCTGACTAAGAGTTGGGGATTAATATGGAAATAATTTTTTATGTTTAAAATGAGCAGAAAAACCCCTAGCATCTAGACTCTGATCTTGGAATATCATTCTGTAACAGAAGGAATTAGGGTTCCTTGGGAAATGGATGATTCTTGATATGGGGCAGGAATGTATGTGATGAGCCTGGAACTGTTTGTTTATCCTATAGCCAGAATTTTATCAAACACTACTAAGCACTGTGTCACAAGAACTCAGGAGACGACTGAGAAGTTCCAGTGAGCAAAATAGGACACTTTGAATATCAATAAGGTTAACTGCTGTGGATCAAAGCCCATCAAATGATTAAATCTGTAATGTGATATAATGATAGTTGGAGAACAAGCTTATTGGTCACTTTGAAGAAATGCTAGTGAAACATTATTATTTTGAAAACTGGTAAATAAAGAGAAGCAAGATGGAAAGAATCAAGACTTCTATATGAATTGCACCACTGAGTAACCAGATAGTAGATAGGTTTTTGTTTTTTTAAATCAGAGTGTTTCAGTTAACAAATGAAGAGGAAATTATAGATTTAGAATGACTATATCTAGGCATTGAGCCTGAATGGGAGGGTTCCTGATGGGAGAAAATCCTGCCCTTAAGAGTAGTCTTGTTGGGGGAGAGGGGAATGTTAAACCTATATCTAATCACGCCTGTAGATCCAGCTTATCAAGATCTAGAAATTAAAAGAGACCTAAGAAATCTATCAAATAATCATAATATGTAGACTTTATTTGACTCCAAATCAGAGCAAACTTTAAGAAATATGATATTTAATGAAGACATGGAAGCAACCTAAATGTCTGTCAGCAGAGAAGTAAATAAGATGTGGTACATGTGTACAGTGGAGTACTACTCAGCCATAAAAAGGAATGAAATAATGCCATTTGTTGCAACGTGCATAGACATAATGGAGGAGGCAATGGCACCCCACTCCAGGACTCTTGCCTGGAGAATCCCATGGATGGAGGAGCATGGTAGGCTGCAGTCCATGGGGTCGCTAAGAGTTGGACACGACTGAGCGACTTCACTTTTCACTTTCATGCATTGGAGAAGGAAGTGGCAACCCACTCTAGTGTTCTTGCCTGGAGAATCCCAGGGACAGAGGAGCCTGTTGGGTGCCATCTATGGGGTCGCACAGAGTCGGACACGACTGATGTAACTTAGCAGCAGCAGCAGCATAGACCTAAAGGTTATAATACTGAGTGAAGTCAGAGAATGACAAATACAGAATATCACTTATGTGTGGAAAATTAAAAAAGGATACAAATGAACTTCTTTTAAAACAGAAACGGGCTCACAGACTTCAAAAACAAATTTATGAACTTCTTTGGTGATACAGTGGGTAAGAATCTACCTGCCAATGCAGAGGACACCGGTTTGATCCCTGGTTTGAGAAGATTCCACGTGTCACAGAAGAACTAAGCCTGTGCCCCACAATTACTGAACCGTTGGGTTCTGTGAGCCTGTCTTCTGCAACAAGAGAAGCCACCACAATGAGAAGCCCGCACACCTAAACCAGAGAGTAGCCCCTCCTCTCCACAGCTAGCAAAAGTGAGTACGCAGCAGCGAAGGTGCAGAGCAACCAGATAAATAATTTAAAGAGAAAGAAAAAAGCAAATGTATGGTTACCAAAGGGGAAAGGTGGAGGGAGGGATGAATCAGGAGTTTGGGATTAACATATACACATTACTGTGTATGAAATAGATAATCAACAAGGACCTGCTGTATAGCACAGCAAACTACTCAGTATTCCAGAATAACCGATACAGGGAAAGAATCTGAAAAAGAATGGATATATGAACGTGTATAACTGAATCCTTTTGTTGTACACCTGAAACTTACACAGCATTGTAAATCATACTCCAGTAACAGTATTTGAGAGGCTTCCCCAGTGGTCAAGAATCTGCCTGCCAGTTCAAGGGTGTTTGATCCCTGATCCAGGATGATCCCACATGCCAGAGAGCAACTAAACCCATGTAATACAACTACTGAGCCCACACACCTTGGGTCCATGCTCTAGGACAAGAGAAGCCACCGCAATGAGAAGCACACACTGCAGCCAAGAGTAGCCCCTGTTTGGAGAAG